>QUSF01000133.1:128394-153095 GCA_003676055.1 Chloebia gouldiae
AGAGGTGACAGCCCAGCCCGGGGCACAGCGAGAGCTGAGCTGACCTGCCAGGCTGGTGCTGCTCGCACCCGCTGGTCCCAGCTCCCAGGGGCACATCCCCAGCTCTGCAAGTCACAGCAACATGATGCCGTCTCTCTCTACATAGGCTCAAGCAACAGCAATCATAATTAACCCTGCTAATTAATCAGGGCATAACATATTAATTGCTAGCACACGAGGCTCCAATTGAGCAGGTGCTGTGCGGGTCTCTAATAGGATAATGAAGTGACGAGCGGTGCCACGTGCAGCAGAGTGAGCATCGCTGGGGAGACGGGCTTGGCAAGCCCTGTGCTCAGCCACAGCTCCTGCCCTGGGCGCCAGTGCCAGCGGGCCAGTGGATTTGGGCACAGGGCTGCGAGCCAGGAAGGCTGGGCAAAGGTGGCAAGGTGTGGCCAGGCTGGCCAGGAGGAAGGAGTGGCAGCCCGCTCTGCCAGGGCACTGGCACCGCCGTGGGCACCCAGAGGTGGCTCTGGGCAGGGTGAAGCCGGGGCCAGCCTCCCCCCTCGTGCTGCTCCGGGCTCACTCCTCGCACCAGGGCCCTGCCACGCTCCCCCAGGCACACCCTGCGCCTGAAGCCCCCTGTCCTGCCATGGCAGGAGCGCAGGGATGGGGCTCCTGCATCTGCCCCCAGCCCCCGGGGACCCGGAGCCTTCGTGATGCTTCTGCTCCACACACACACAGGCTTGGCCTCAATCCCGTGTTCAGTTTTCTCTGCATTTTGTTCCTCATGAATCAGGTATTGCCGTGCTTTAGCACCAGCTGACTGAGCAGGTCTTTATAAATTTAATTGTTGTGTGGACTTGGCAGCACGGTGCAGCGCAGCTCCAGCCTGGGTGCAGAGCTCACAGCAGCAGGAGTAAGGTCTGCTGGCTGTGCTGGGGACAGTCCCAGTGCCACACATCGCAGATGAGGAGCTGTTTGCAGTGACCAGGCAGCTCCTCAGCAGAGGAAGGGTGTGCAGGCTCCCCTGTCTCCTCCTCAGGGCCAGTGAGGTGAGCCAGGAGCCACCCTCAGCTCCCTTCACCTGCACTTTCCTAATATTGAAACCATTTCATTTTGGGCAAGGGTTTTCACTGGGATTGCACAGGACCTTCTGTGATCTGCTTCACCGTTGTTTAGTCTAATTGTACTAAAATTGGCAATAGATTAAAAGAAAATAATTATCCCTAATTATGTCAATTAAATGGCTAATTCATTAACGAGCTTAACATCCTTTACTTGGACCATCTCTGCTAGGCAAGATTGTGCTTCCAAGAGGAGATGCCAGGCGTTTGCTGCATCCTGTGTTGCTGCAGTTGCAGCGTGTTTAGCATGAGCTGCAGGAACAAAATCCCCTCATTATTCAGATGACAGAACAAAACTATAAATAGTGGATCGCAATTAAAATCAGAACAATTACTTTTTATCCATTATGCTGCCTTTTGCACAATGGCAGCCTATAAAAGGAAAAAGCACCGTCCTTTTAGATCTCTCTCTCTCTCCCTCTCTCTCCCCTTATCCAGAACTGTAGCTGGCTTGCTAATTAGGAGGCTTTTGAATTAGATTATTTGCATGTCTGAACAGGGCTAGGGTATTAAACATCCCCGAGGACATACTATAATAACCTCTTCAGTGGCTTTTAGGATCCCTAAGGAACTGGGAACTCTGAAAAAACCTCCAAAAGGAGGGAAAGTGCATAACGATTTCATCCAATTAGGTATGGATTAGTCGGCTTGGTGTCTTTGAATCCTGCTTGCTGGGAGAAGGTGTTCTCCTCCAGGAACATTTGACAAAATCATCAGGGAAATTATAATGCAGTACCTAAATGAAAACGCAATACCTTAGTTTCTCCTCCAAGAAAAAATAAACTACAAAATCAATACAGTGGTGTATAAAGCAAAAAGAAATGCACCAGTCACTTTATTGCCTGGCTGTGAGCACAGCCCTGTGTTTATAGCATCCATGAGCTACAGTCAAAGTCAGGCTCCAAAGGACAAAGCTGCTGCTGCTGCTGGGATTGGCTGCAGCTGATTTTAATTTTTAAATACCACTGGTATTATCCTCTTCCTAATGGCTTTCCACACTCTTCCAGTTTTAAGAAATCAGCAGCCCATTTATATTTAACAAGACAATTAAGCTGCCCGAGCTCTCCAGAAGCAGCACTGGTCTGCACTGCCGGGGCACTGGGGTGGGACTGGGCAAACTGGGCCTGTGCTGGGCAGCTGTTGCCTCCAAAGGGCTGCCGAGTCCTGGGGTCCCCCCGAACCCCCACAGCCCCCACCCCCCGGCCAGACCTGCCCCACGGCAGGGACACTGTGGGCAATGGCAGGGGAGCGAGGAACGAGGAACGAGGAGAGGGTGGAACGGGGTTTGCATTGATTTTCCTCCTTTTACCTTTTTATTTTTTTTTAACTGCTGAGATCTAATTTGGAGGCAGTGGAACTCAAGCTTCATGAGAAGTATGATTATTATAAACTGCCTGTGGAGGTGAGCCATGCTTATAAGACTGCACCTGCAGGGACCACTCAGTGTCACCTCTCCACACTGCATCCCACTGCCTGGACTGGAAACCTGAGTATTGCTGTCTAATTGGAATGGATTTCTAGAGCAGCAATAAGAGAAACTATCTAGAAAACTGAACATGCAATATTAAGCTTTATAGATCCTAAAAAGTGTGGATAAAATTGCCCATGCTGGTGCTGTGCAGTTGGGGCTTGTGTTTGCACACCTGGAGCACAGTGCTCAAGCATCACTGTCAGAGCAATCCCAGAGCAATCCCCTCAGGCACAGGGAGTGGATTTCTGGCTGCCAGGCATACAGAGATCCCTCCCCTTGCTGGGCCACCAGTGTTCAGCTGAGGGCTCCTGTGGTCTTTCTGTGAGAAGCACCCCTCCATTTCACGTGAAAACCTCATTCCTTGTATTTTGAATTTTCCCTTTGAACTCCCATTGGTGTCCCCTGCCCCTGTGCTGGGGAGGGCAGTGAGGGCAGCTCCTGGTTTTGCCTGTCCTGATCACCTCCACCATCGTTTCACACTCTTCTGACCGAGCTCCCAAGACCCTGGGTCATTTCCCTCTTTGCTCTCAGCTCAGCCCATCCCGCAGCACCTTTGCAGCCACCTGCTGCACACCAGTGTTTCCACTGCATTTCAGGAGCTCCACCAGCCAGTTTAATGTTTTCTCTTCTCATTGCCATCCCCTGAGCCCCAGACAGCTCATTTGCCACTGGGCTTTGGACTCTGCAGTCACCAGCTCTCCAGACTGGTCCATTACATACTGGGAAGATCTGGGTCTTAGGGCATTCATATTTATCAACACCAGCCTTCGTTAACTACTGCTCATCCTTCTGCCTTGGCCAAATTTATCAGAATTTCTTTCATCTTTTCTGAATTTAACTAATCTACACCCCTGCTTCCTTTTCCAGGTCAGTAATTAATATATTCATGCCATTAGACTGAGTGTGTAACCATGTAGCACACTGCTAGTGACCCTCACATTGACTATCTCCTACTTTTGTTTCCTTCCTCTTAGTCCATCTTATTGATTCATAATGTTACTGTATCTCTTACCCCCATTTTTATCTTGTTTCCTAAGAAATCCTGTGGGAAGACCTCATTAAAAGCCTTTTGAAAGTCTAAAAATATGTCAAGATATTCTCTTTTATCCATTTATATATTGGTAGGTTCAAAGTATTCTCACAGATTAATGAGACATGATTTTCCACAGCAGAAACTGTGTTGATTGGATGTGATCTTCAAGGTATTTTATCATTCTATATTTAATAAATGTTTAAACCATTTTGCCAGATACCTGTGCGAAGCTGAATAGTGTCTAATATCCTGGATCACACTTAGAGTCCTTTAAAAATGTATAATATACAGATAAAACCCCTCTGCTTTTCTTCCAGTGAGGGAAAACAGTGCAAATATTGCTGCTGTTTGTGTATGTCCTTAAATGCTGTGAGTATCTCAATATGTGGCCTTTTATTTCCTCTCAAATCAGCTCTAGGATGAGACACAAGGGTTTGTGAATAAACTGTACATTTGTCTTCTCATCTATCCACACACGCTGCAGTCCCAGCTGGATCCCACAGCACGGCCGGGCTGGAGCAGGGAGCATCCCACAGGTGACTCCTCTGTCCCACCAGACCTCTTGGTTCAGGTCCCCTCTGCAGAGCCAACATTTCCACTTTGGTACGTCCAAATTCCTTGGAGTTCATCCATTTTTCCAAGAGCTTTTATAAGGAATCTCTAGCACTCCCCCTATTATTATTTCACTCTACAGATTAGCTTGTCAAAATTTGAAGATTGAAACTATAAACCAGTTTTTTCTTCTCTGTTGGAGAACAGTTAATTTCTTTAGAATGAATACCCTCTTAATTGCAACCCACTGCTCATTAGAAAACAAATTACTGGGAAATTATTTGTGCTTTCTGTTGCTTATGTCTCTGCCTTACAAAAGCAGGAACTTCTCGCTCAGCTCCCTGCAGGCTCGGCCCTTCCCAGCACAGGGACAAGCCATGGGTGGCACAGGGACAACCCATGGGTGGCCTGTCCTTCCAGCACAGAGGTGGCCCTGCTGGGACATCTGTGCCAGCCCTGGGACGGGCGGTGGCCTTCGATGGGAGTGATGCCGTGTTCCTGCTGCAGGCAAAGGGAGAAGCTGAGGCGATTCCCAGGGAACTTTGGAGCTGAGATAGCATTGAGAGAATCCCAAAGAGCAGCTGCAGTGTGCCCTCCCAGCACTGCTTCCCCGTGCACCACAAAGTGCTAATTCCTGCATTTGCCCCAGTTCTGTTCTCAGCTGTAGAAACAACCAAGAACTCATAAATCAGCCGAGCTCCATCTGCAGCTGGAGCACATGGTGGAAATCAGGTGTCAGAGCCTGCGTGTGCTGTGTACCCCCAAGCTCAGAACACCCCGGTACTGCCCCAAAATGTTGACATAAATGGAATCCAAGACAGGTCTGTTAAATGGGTAAGCAGGAGATTAAAAGAGGAAAGAAGAATGAAAGTTCCCTGCAGCCTAATCACATCTTGTAGGGAAATTCCCGCACCAACCCAGCCGTGAAGCCGGCACAAATCGATGTGGCCCAGGGGATCAACATTTTACATATATATATAAAAAATTGTAAACATCTTTTATGTATGCAATGTAATAACTACACTCAGCATCATGGGCTCTAAAAGCAAATGTTATGGGCAGTTGTATTGCAATAAAGTGGTTAAATGGGAAAGCTTTGAAGGGCTGATAATTTGTACTCTTTTCTTCGCAGAACCAACTTATTCTTGTCCGAGGATGACAAATTCAAACACTCTTCTGTAGGAAGAAGTTTTTTATTCATCAGGAATTTTCCCCACGCTTTTTCCATTTCCTGCACTTTTCAAGTTCAAAAAGAAGTTGGTTCCAGCCCTGATAATGAAAATGGGGTGTAGGTGTAGGTCAGGCTACAAAGCCCTCCCAGTCTGGGGGCCCAGAACCTGCAGGGACAGAGCGTGGTGTCCATCAGGGGCATGTCAGGGACAAGAGTGCCTGGACTGCCCATCCCAGCTACTGACCAGCTGCACCTGAAGCCTTCCCCAGCCTGGCTTGGGGTGATGTTGTATTTCTCCAGCTGATTCGCTCACGGAAAGTAGGTGCTGCTGCTAAAATGGTCCCCGAAATCATCGGACTTTGCATGTCTGGTAGCTGCAAAATACCGTCTGCAAAAATATAAACGAATATTTAAAAAATTTATTAACCAATAAAATTAACAATCAAATATTATTTCTGAGTCACAAATAAAGCCTGTGATGCAGGTTTGCACCATGCCACGCTAATTAAGCACTGTGGGAGAATTCCCCAGGGCCATGTCACTGCTCCTTCCAGACTGAAAATCAAAGCAAAGCTCTGGGCCTGCTGCACTAAATGGACAGTAAATAACACATTCTCTGCCTTTAATTATTTAACAAGCACAGCAGTAACCCAGGATGATGTAAAATATGGACAAAAATACTGTATGGGAATGCAGCACTGTTGCCGGTGTGTTTGCTGCACTGGAGACCCAAGTTCTCACCTCATCCTAGGGGCAGCAGCTCTGTCCTGGCTGTGTGCTCTTAAACCAGCAGCTCTGCCCAGTCCTTCCCTGTCAGCTGTACAGTGGGAAGTTACTGCTCAGCGCCCAGTGTGCCTCATGTATAAAACCCACAGCTGGGATGAACTGGAAAGAAAAGCTTCCCAATATAGCAGACTTTAGAAATGTTTATTAGCAGTTGGATAAGACTGTATGTGGAGGCTTCACGTTCCTCCAATGGCTCCTTAGCTGGGAGCAGAATGATTTCACCCCGTTTGCTTTTAATCCCTTGCATTTATCTTGCCTGAGTGTCTCCACTGGATATTGTTTACTCTTTGGATTAGTAAACTCAGAATTAATTCCACTGTTTATTGCTGAAAGTGGCAGTAAATTCAGCATCAGGGAGAGCCAGGAATCTGTTTAGCTGTGCTGCATGACCCTTTCACGGGCAATAAAAACACCTCCCTGCATGGAGGGACGGAGCAGTTGGAGGCAGACCCCATGTCACTGGGGTATGGCACGTACAGGAGCCTGTGCTCAGCCCTTCTTTTCAGTAGGAATTGTCAACGCTGTAGGAATTTTGGGGCCTCTCAAGGGAAAAGAAAATGAAAGTATAAAGAAAGCCCTGCCTGCAAGGAGCCTGTCCTGATGTCCCTTAGCCTGTCCTGGTGTCCCAGCCTGCAGCAGCAAGGAGCAGGGGCCAAATCCAACCTTCAGCACAACCTGGGGCTCTTTTTGCTTTGGAATCCCAGTGCTGCAGGCAGGGAGGAGGCACTGAGGGTTAAAGCATGGTGCCTGTCTGCTCCCCAGTTCCCTGCCTGGCTGTTTTTTCCCTGCTGTTAAATCAGCAAAGAGGAATGTGGGGCCAGGAGCTGAGCGGGGGTGGTTGGAAAGGTTACCTAAGTGAACCACGCAATTTTTTTCCCTCAACTTTGTTTCATCTTAAGGTAAAAGGTTCATGCAGAGGGCTATAAATTCCTGTCACATTTTGTTGTAATCTCTCTATGGTTTTATTACTTAAAATGCTGCACTCTCGAGACGGGGAATTTTCCAGGGGTTTGAGGCTGACACGGAGCCACATTTATATTGTGCTGAAGCTCCTCTGGAGTCTCCTTGAGACATGTGGCCGGCAAACCCGGCATGAAGGCCTTATCAGTCACTCCACCATGGAGTCAGCCCATGAATTATACGGGGAATGGAGGTGGCTCTGCGAGAGCGGGATTGCGGGCCGCCGGGTGACAATAAACATGTCCCGGGAATGTGTCCTCCATCACTCAAGTTCAGATAGCAGATCTGGACCTTAACTACAGCTCCCCATCTCTAAATCTCCCTGTGACCTGCGCGGGAGATGGAGGTGAGTCTCAAGGATATCTGTCTGCAGGGGACTCGCAGGGGGAGTTTAAAAGCGGCGTGAGCCGCAGACAGCCCCGCTCCCTGCGCGGCTCCCAGCACGGCCACACCGGAGCAGACCGGGGCTCTGGACACCAAGTGCAGCCAGGGCTAGTGGGACAGAGCGTGGCAGCCCTGCAGAACCTTCCAGGGCTGGCAGAAGGCCTGAAGCGTCTCCCCATGGGTTCTGCCTCTGTGAAAACACAAGTGGAAGGCGGTGGGGGTTGCACAGGTGAGGACCCGCAGGCACGGGGCTCCCTGTGCTTGGAGGCTGCAGCACCCAGCTGAACAGCACAGGCTTCTTCTGCAGCTCCAGGATATCCCTGAGGGAGTTCTTCTTCTTCATCCTGAGCTCCCTGTGCCAAGCCCGAGGATGAATGCCCTGCGGCGCTCATCTCTGCATGGAAGCCAAGCCAGAGCTCAGCCATGGTGGCACCCAGCCCTTGGGCAGTAGCAGAGACCGAGTGGCTCCCAGAGAGGGGAGAAATAAATCAATTAATCCTGTTCCTAAATTAAAGTAATAAGAAGAAGGAGTCTAAATGCAATGTGTTAATGAAGTAATGAAGGAAAGCGGCATGCTCAGTGCCACAGCTAAATACAGCCATTAAAACCCATAACCTCTGTAAAATTTGTGATAAAATTACAATTTAATTTTATAAAGATAATTTATTAGCTAATACCTCATTGCACATGTTAATAGCTTGTGCTTAAATAATAGTAATCTTGATTGCTCTGTGGTCATTAAACTTTTTTTTTACATACTGTTTAACTGACCGTTTTGTATGTAGTTTGAGGAGAAAAAAGTAATTATTGAAGTCTTAAGCACTGAGTTAATTTCTAATGAAAGGATAATTTTATTCCAATGATTTTACATTTAATTAACTAAAGATACATGCAATATGAGGTTCTAAGGCAGTGCTGATTCATTTGTGCTCTGGACAAAAGGCAGGGGTGGGTGAGCCCCTGGTCCTGGCAGGTGCAGAGGATGAGCTGGGATCACCTGCGGTGGGAAGGAGGGAATGGAGCAACCCCACAGAGTGAGGCTGAGAAATTTTACATCTTTTTGTGCTGTGCTGAAATGGAGGATGGAGCTGAACTGGGAAGAGATGTGGTCATGGTTTTGGGCTCTGTAAAGTGGATGCCATTGTCACCCTGAAGATTTTTGTGCCGTAGGAATGATGAGACAAGAATGGGAGGAGGTGGGATGGTGAGTGTGATATTGCAGTTTGGAAAAAGCTGGAAAGATGGGAAAGAGAAAAAAATTATTATGGGAAATAATGAAGAAAACCAGACAGAAAAACATGCTTTTGTCAGTCCGAAAATGTTTGGTTTGATATATTCACTACCTTTCACTTTTGGTTCAGGTCAGTTTTTACATGTAAAATTTCTCTTTGACGTAAAACACCAGAAAATTCTCCAACAGAAGCACCGAGCTGCAAATAGTCACGATCTAACAGTGGCACTTTCTCCACCCCTCCCGCCCCGCTCACTGTGCCCTTGCTGCCAGCCCAGCTGCTCCCACAGGTGGGTGCTGCAGCCGGGGCTGTCCCGGCAGCGCTGGCACGGGGCGCCCATCGGTCACCGCCCTGTCAGGTAGGTGTTTCCAGGCTGCAGGGGAAACGCTTGTCAGGGTATTGATAAACAACAGATCTGTGTCAGTGCAGATGCCTTTTTAATGGCGTGTCCTGAGGTGCAGACATTAGGGTTATATCCTCCTGCCTGCCGGCCCTCTGCGCAGCAATCACTCCTCCTCAAGCAGAGCGAGGGCTGCCACCGACCCTGCTTCCCCGCCTTATTAATGCAGCTCCCTCTCACTAATGCAGACAGAAAAGACAAATCTGGAGCCCTGCGTGCACAGCAGGACTGTGGGGTGCTTGGGGGGCTGTGCAGTGCAAAACAAAAGTTCAGATTCTGCTGTGCCCCGGGCACCAGGGAACGGGAACACAACGCTGCGGTTCAACCCAGCCTGGGCCGCTCGTCACACATGGACTGGCCCAGGCTCCTCTGCCCTGCACACCTCCTGAGCTTCCCTCCTCCTAAGAGGTTAACAGCCTGGGATCCGGGGCTTTTGGGAATATCTCTAAAATCTTTACTAGCAGAATGAAAGACTATCCATGAGAAACATCCAATCTGTCTTAAAGCGTGTGTAAGTTGCTGAGTTCGAAGTCCCTGTGGCAGCAGCGGAGAGCCTGTGTGGGCACAGACAACAGCAGTCCCAGGACAGAGCTGATTTGTCTCTCTGGGATGCTCCTCCAGTGCAGCTGCTCCTTGGGATCCTCCCTGTGCTTGTCCCCTGGAGCAGAGGTACCAATTTTGTTTCCTTCTTCCTGAAGAGCTGCTGCTGTCCCAGCTAGTGCAGATCCCAAAGGAAGGTGGGAATTTGTGGTGGGCCATGCACAGAAAGGAGCCCAGACAGAGCTGTGAGTGTATTTTGCATGTCCTGGTACCTCAGATCTCAGTCCTTTATTCATAGAGATGTATTCAGGTTTGGAACACTTGCCCCTTGTCAAGGAGAAACAAACCCATGCAGCTTAACTGGCTAATCCCAGCAGGGCTCATATTTAAAATATTAATAAATTAGCCCACAGTACACACTTCTCAAAAATATATTAGGTGTAAGAATATTAACCCCAGGAATCACAGGGACATCAGGAACCTTGCCACACTGTGCATCCACTCTGCAAAAGATTGTATTTCTTTGAGAAAAATTTCTCTCTCTCTCTTAGCCACGGTTTGCAGAATTTAATATAATGTCCATTAGCAGAAGCAAGTACCACCCTTGAAGCACACATGCAAATAGCAGGGGAGAATGGAGGAAGACAATAAAACTGGAAGCAGCCTTTGGAAGTGCAAATAAATAATTGGATTGCAATGTGGAAGTGTTTTCTGGTTTGATGGGCACCTCCTTTCACTGAAAATAAACCAGGCTGAATGGCTCAGTGGGTCCTGCACACCTCTGAATGGGTCCAGCTAGCTTGTGCTCTTGGTAACAGTGGGTATCAAGGAGGTACATAAAAACATAGTTTATTGTTAAATTAAGTGTCCTGTTCTTGAAAACAACCCTTAAATTTAACATTCCAAGGCTGCTGCTGTTTATTTGCACTCTCAGAGCACTCTCAGTGCTGTCCACTCAACTACTCGAGAAATACATTGTAATAAAAATAAATGGACAGTTTGGGTTTCTCTAAAATTAAAAGAGGATATACAGCAGCCTTGCACTCCTGCCTTGTACTGAGGTAACCTGTGATAAAGTCACATTGTGTCAGAGATGGCAAATTATGCCTGCTAATTACTTACCGGAATTTCAGATTTGTCCTTACCATAATTAAAAAGGTGTCACTTTATTAGAATAGGGCTGGAATGATGGGGCTTGGAGCAGTGCAGGAGATTTCTGGTTAGAGATAATTACCAGTGATGTATTCCTTTCTCTCGGAGCCACTTTTGCTGCATTCCCCCATTACTGTGTAATGGATGTGTGGCACGGCTGCCGTGGGGCCGCGAGCCCGGCGCGGGGAGCCCCTGGCCAAAGAGACTTCCAGTGCCAGCCCCAGCCCTGGCTGGGCATTTCCAGTGCCAGCCCGAGCCCTGGCTGAGCACTTCCAGGGCCAGCCAGCACCACGGCCCCGCTGCTTTCACCGAGCCTCCGTCCGGGATTCAGCGACAGAGGGGACGAGCTGGGTCAGTCCTGCTCGGGGCTGCCCTCTCTGCCCATGGGGCCACTCCAGAATTTCCCGGGCAGGTTCCCAGGCACTGCTCTGCAGTGCCAGCTGCTCACCCAGGGACACCCTGCAGACCCCTGGGCCAGGAACCTGCCCAGTGCCAGAGGAGGGGCTGGGCTGGGATGCCCCCGCAGCCCCACTGCCCAGCACCACTGACATGCACTGTAACACCCCTCTGTCGGCAGAAGAGACTTGAACCCGCTGAGGGCAAACTCGAGTCTCTCCCAGGGCCTGGCAAAAGAAAATAGCAGCATTTAATCGCCATGAAAGTCACAGCGTACACAGGGACGCAGGGAGAATAATTGCATGGCTGGAGTGCCTGGCTCCATGTTATCATTACACATTGGATTCCTGGTCTGTAAGTACAGGGATGGCGTGAACCCCCGCAGAAGATGAAGGTTATAAAAGAGGCATTACTGGGAAAGGTCAGCAGGCTATTCAAACACGGAGCAGTTGCAATCCACAGATTCAATACCGAAAGCTATTTGCAGGGCTGGGAGAGGCAGGAGGAGTGGGAGAGGCAGACACAGCCCGCTTGCTACGGCCAGGAAGGTCCTTGTGCAGCAGACTCGCAGCAGGCGACAGGCGAGACCAGCCCCGCTCCAGCCCTGCTCACCCCTGCTCTCACCAGCACTGCCCTTTGCACAGGGTGCTGGCAGTGCCACTTGGTGCCAGCACCACACCAAACTCTTCAGCCGTGCCTGGAAATAACCAGGGGGAGCACAACGGGTGAGACAGCTCTTCTGTCTCGATACCTCTGAGGTCTGGCTGCAGCCTGTCATCAATCTGATCCCTACTCCAACACATCTGGGCAGCTAAAACATCTTTTCCTTTCAGAAGAGACCTCCCTAGGCTGAGCGCAGCACTGCAGCCACACGCTCCACGTCTGGGGTACCACAACACAACAGATCCTGTGGCTGATGGAGAGCCCCATCAGACTCCACATTTTTATAAAAGATGGTTTGGTTAGCTCTTGAGGCACTGTTGTTATTGCCAAAAGGTTTTGCTTCCCAAGCCTGTGCTGAATATTGTATTACTTTGCTATGCTCAGAAACTAAAATTACAACAATTTAATTTTGAATATGGTAGCATTATTACCATTTGTATTTGCCGTTTCATAAGACTTTTCATTTCAACTGCTTTGCTTTCCTGTCAAGAGGAAAAACCTTCAATCTATCGGCTTTTACCAGAGAGGGAACTGTGCTGGAGTGTAATGCAGTATTGTATATTTCTTCTCTAATGCTCTTTTGAACAAAATCATCTATTTCATCAACAGTATATCAGCGGTGACCAAAGACCATTAAATAATGCATCTCACTCAGGAGCAGTGGAGCAGGGAAAGGGCTCTGACCTGTTTTAAACCTTATTACTTTCTTGCATTATGTCCCTCACTGCAATCTTTTTGTTTAAGTGATTTCAGCTGAGGCGTTGCTTCCTGCCTTTAAACACACGGTGGGCACGTTATTGCTGAGCTGGTTGGACTCAGCCTCAGCATTTCCCATCCTACACCAAAACCAGCCTCTGCATGTGAATCTTTGTTAGCCTTGCCAAATACCCGTGTGGGCATCAGGGGCTGGTGTGAATAACATCCCTCTTTATTGAGGACCTCAGAGGCAAACTGCATTTCATTCGGACCCACGGCTTCACCTCCCAGCAAAAGTTTGGTGCTTGCAATTAGCAACCCCAGGGTCGGTAAAGCAGGCAGAGAATTCATCCAGGGTGGAAGAGTTTAAGAGGAGAACACACAGTTGTAGCAAGCAGAAGAGGTGTGGGGCTGCAGACTGGGATGGAAGGTTTGAAGAGCGGTGTCCCCATGAGCCCTGTGCCGGCAGTGTCGGGAGGACCGCGGTGGCACCAGCAGCCTCTGCCTGTGCAGAAGGCAGCCGTGGCCACCGTGGGCAGCACGGTGTGTGCCCAGTGCCCAGTGCTGTGCCCAGGGGCAGAGGACTGGCCCGGGGCTGCAGAGCGTGGCCATCCCCACGCTGTCCTTGCCCAGCCCTGCACGGGGTGTGTGGCCAAGCAGTGCCTCTGCCTGCTGGCCAGCCCAGCCCGCCCTGCTGGGGCAGAGGTGGCACAGGGACATGGGGCACGGGGACCCAGCTGCACTCTGCTCGGGGGCTGCACCCCGCGCAGCTCTGCCTCTCCCAGCCCTGGTGAAGCGCAGTCCCTCAGCAGCCGGTGAGGGCGAAGCCTGAGAGACTTACAATTACATTTTCTCACTAGTCTAATGAGGTGAGAGACAGACAGAGGAGAGAGTTCCCTGGGCTAATTTTCCAGCCAGCAGCCACTGCGTTCCTCCTCGACTGCAAGAGGCAGAGGGAGAAATGACTCTTCCAGATTAGAGGCTCTTGCTGAAGGCATTCCAGAGTACCATATTCCTCTAGGACATTACAGCAAAAAAATGGAGATGACAAACCATTTTGCTACATTCAGCTGGAATGAAGTAACCCACAAACAGAACTGTGTGGTGCTGGGGGGGCACTGATCAGGAGAGAGCACGCAGGGAGAGCAGGGAGTGAAGCCTGGCCTGAATCATTGCACAGGGCTCTGCTCGAGTGAGAGAAGGAGCAGGTTAGCACCTGCACAGAGGGAGGAATTAGCTGTGAGAGGGAAGGAGCATTGCATTCGTCTCCCCTGCTAGTGAAGAATTTGTTATCATGGAAATGTTAGCAATGGAATATTCACTGCCTGACAGGAGCAGCACTGGGCTGCAGGGGGGAAGTGCTGGAAGGAGAGGGCTCTGCCTCTCTCCCAGGAATGTTGGATCCTTCAAACTGGAGAAACTCTGAGAAATCCCTCCTCATACCCACAGGGACCATGGAGGGAGTGCTCCTTTCTTGGTTCCTGTCCTCTGTGGTCTTTGCACTGGATTCATGTGTGCTCAAATTTGACTCTTTGGAGGTTCTCAGATAGCTTTGGTTGAGACAAATGCTCCCCTCACACCACTGGTCTCAGCACATCAAACACACTTCCAGCATGCCTAAATGGACTTGAGACACCTGAACTTCTTAATCTTGACTCCTAAGTCAGGAGGAAGAGTCAATAAAATCCCTCCATCATCATGACCACATGCAATGTATTCACATGCACACACGCATATGCGTGGGTGAATAATGTTTCATCAACCAGTTCCTGAACAAGATTGGAATTTCCCATTTGACTGACAAATCCAGACAGCCTGACCCATCCCTTGCCATCCTCTGAAGTGTTTGGAGATTGTAGCCAGTCCTGGGATTTGTTTTAGCCTGAATTACACCTTGGTTAAAAGGGTGTGTGCAGAAGTCACCCTTCTTTTGTTTCCAAAAGGAGCTCTTTCCAAAAGCACTCTGCTGCTCAGCTCATGCAAACTAGGAAGAGATCTGTCAAATATCAAATACGAATTTTGTTGCTGAAGCTCTTGGAAAATTGACAGGTAGCATGCAAGCAAACATTAAATCAATAACAGTGAATTTCCCCCGGGAAACTTGTAGTGTTTTCTCATCAAAATCTTTAAATCCTTAAAGAACCCATAAAAGGTTTACACAGTCCATGTTGGTTAATCTGGTTACCTCTGCATGGCTCGGCGCTGCTGATCAGCACGGCCAGCTAATACCCAGTGCTGATCACCCAGCAGTGTGTGTAATATCCAGTGCCCCGGCGCTGATGTATTGTAGCTTTGTTAGTCACTGTGGCTCCTTGGTAAATTCATTTGGAGTCCTCCGGGGTTTTAAATCTCTCATTTGGCCAACAACGAGGTCTGAAAAGATTGCAGTTCATTTCGACCCACAGTGGATGGAAGGCTCATTTACTGGCTGCAGGCAACTCAATCAGGCCGGCCGCTGATGAGTGAGTGACTTGTTCAGACCGCTAGTCAATATGTGTCTGCTGTGATAGAATGTCAGCATCTGCTGCCTGCTCCTGTCTCCCACTGCTCTGGCTTTTTTCATTTGGGCTGATCAATGTTATTAAAAACACCTAGGAGTTCCTTAACTGCTCTGCCACTTGAGGCTTTTCCTTCTTCCTTTTTTTTAAACACAACTTTGTATTATCTGCAAACATGTGCAGATGATGTACAGATCAATTTTTCACATGAGTGTGTGGGACGGGGTGTGTGTGTACACTCAGGTACATAACTTGTGCACTGGAGCTGGCTCTGCAGCTTCATCACTCTGGTTTGGGATTTTTGTTTGTGTTGCCCTGAAATAGCTCAGGCTTAGAGCCTAATGCAAACATCTGCTAATTGTTATTTGTAAATAAACTTCAAATGTAAGCATGGAAAAAATAATGCACCTTTTCTAAAATTGAAGTGCGAATGACCAAATGGAATCAGTGACACCCTGTAGACACCCTAACATTAAAAATCAGAGTTCTGCTCCAAATAAACGGGAGATAGAACTCAGGTAAATAAGCAGAGGGTTAAAATCACCACAGGTCTGGAACATACACACAGTTTGCCTGCCCAGCAAGCCATTTCCTGAGGACTAATGACACTCCATGGCACAGGTGGGTCAGCCATCAATTACACAAAAAAAGGGAAACAGATACGCTGCTATGCTCCTGCAGGGACTGCACTGTCCCCAGGCAATGGAAGAAGGGGGATGCTGTGTCTTCTGGGCAGAACCCAAGCTTCACATTACCCAGAAGAGAGGAAGAAGGGAGAGCTCTCAGTGCCCAGATCACACAGAGAAAAGGCAAGGTGATCTGCTGTGACCTGAGGACATGCTTCAAAATCTGCCCATGCTTCCATCCCTACCCCCTTCCTCTGCAATATGGCATCCAAAATAGATACCAAGAAATGACCTGCCAGGAAAAAAATGGAAGCCTATAATTATGTTATTGAAAACCTGTTCCACACTGTATTATTTAAGGTTATTTTATTATGATGTTGAGATGAGTTTCTTAAAGAAGAAACTCTGGGTTTATTGCGCTCCTCACAGAGAGGAGCCCTGGGTGATTTGATAGCCTATTTGAACAAGAGGGATGCTTTACGAGCCCCTATAAAAACTGATGACCCCACTCACATTTGTATTTAATGAAATAAGGAGGAGCTTTCGTTATGTTTTCAATAACCTTCACTGCTCTTTCAAACCTGCTTCAAATAAAAGCCAGAATCTGCATGTTTCTGTGCTGAACCCCAGCTGTGTGTAAGGCGGGCTTGGGAGGTTCAGCCTGGCTGCTGAGCTGCCCCTGAGTCCCTGTGTCCCTGCGGTGCCACTGCCAGGGCTGTGTCCTGCCGAGGGGACAGTGGGATGGGTGAGAAGTGCTGTTCCAGTGGAGGAGGGTGGCCAGGAGGAAGGTTGGGCTGAGAAGGGGCTCCAGAACTCATCTGCCACAGCCACTCAGGCACCAGAATTCTTCTTATTTCTAAGTATCTTCCCACACACCAAATCAGGCTTTTTCATTACACAATTTTGGTCTGTCATAAAAGATTAAATCTTTCTGAAAAGTTCCAGTGCTTGGATCCTCCTCATTACATTAAATAATTGCTGCTGCTGGAAGGATCAGAGGCTGCACCCGCAGCCGGTGGCACTGCCTGTCCCCACCTCTCCTGGGAGGAGATGAGCCCAGATGTCCCACTGGGGACCAGCCCTGAGCTGAAAGGGTCAGGGCAGGTCTTTGGGTGGATCTCTTCCCCATCTGGCAGGATTCTGATCTGGGGATTTAGCCTCGGTGCCCGAGGGAGCAGCGGTGCCCGTGGGCACGGCTGCGTGTGCCCAGCAGAGCAGAGCAGCAGAGCAGCTCCGTGGGCTGTGCTCTGCCAGGAGCGAGGCCTGGTGCCTGCAGTCGATGGGGCTTTGGCCATGGAGTGCTCAGACTCGGGCTGCTCCTGCCAGGCTCGGTTGGGACGCACGGAGCGGCGCGGGGCTGGCGCTGTGGCCGGGGTCCTGCGTGGCCACTGCGGCTGCCCTGCCCGGGGCCGCGGGAGCCGCCTGCCCCAGGCTCTGAGATGGGGAGGGGCAGCCCGGCAGGGTTTATTAGAGCACATCCAAGCCCTCCACGCTGCATTTGCATTCACAGTTTGATGTAGATGCCACATCAGCAGATGCCGATGAATAAGCTGGAGCAGGGTTATAGCATCCTGGTGCTGGAGTGATTCAGTGTGATGCCTCGGCAAGCTGCTCCGTAATGGGCTGCAAGGCTGATTTTTACGATCATTGGAACGTAAAGGGTCAGAATCTTAATCTCCTAATACTGTGTTTTTAACAACATTTACACTTTAACATATTGAAAAATCTCATCTCTTTCTGCCACCCAGCATGACAGCACAATTCAAAGCTATCAGTGCAGCAGTATATTTCAGTATTTTAAACATAAATCAACCTGGCTGAAATATTTTTTTCACTTCCAGTACTTCTGAAAACCTGGGATTTTCTAACTTTAATGTTTCTTACTTGAACCTTCGTATTCAGTGGAGTCTCCCACCTGAATAATTCAGCAGCATTAAATAAAGAACACGGAATGGAGGCCCCAGTCCAGCACCCAACACAGACATGGTGCTTTGTGGCCCATTGCAATGGGAAACCTGTACCTGAGGAACACAAATGTCTTGGGTATTGTCTGCATGTACAGAAAGAATTAAATTCTGCATCACCCAACATAGCTAAGTGACAAGCAATAGGAACACATCAGGAATAAAAATAGTTTTTGATTTCATGAACCCTTTGGGATTAAAGCAGTTGGTTTTTTTCAGAATTTGCAAATCTGGCACAAACCATTTATTCCAAGAGCCAGTACTGAGTGCAGGAGTGGCCTCTCCTCCCAGAATAACTGAATTCAGTTCTTCTCTAGGGTATGGAAGGGGAAAAAATAGAAGAAAAGGACTCCTGGGGTTTCCTCATTAGTGAAGCCTTCCCTCCTTGTGCCCTGTCTGCTCCTTTTCTGTGCCTCTTGCCCTTCTGCACATGAGCTCTGGGGCTGGGCTCTGCTTGGGCTGATGCACCATGCACAGGAGCTCTGCCCCTTCCCACGGCTGCTGCCCCACGCTGGGACAACCTGGCCTCGTGTCTGACTTTTTATTTAATTAGAAGCTCCTTATCCAGTTTTCCTCTAGGCTGGCCTGGATTTCTCTCTGCTCCCACGTGAGAAAGGAGCTGGGCATATGGGCTGAACCACAATGATTTGATTCATGGGCTGAAATCATCATTGAACAAGTGTCACAACATGGCATTAGATTAAGAACTAAAGTGATGGGCTATGGTGAGTCTGTTCATTAGTATTAATAGAGCTTAATTAGGCACAAGCATGGTGTTGCAGGGAAATGTGGAGTTGGCTGCAATTTCCATGGTGGGAAAAAAAGGTGTTATTCCATAAAGGAGATAGAGGCCCCTAAGCCTTCTGCCTGCCTCTGAACCCCAGCACAATCTGGGCTTGGGATGTGGCCTTCCTGCCCCAGGAATGCAAGGGAGTCAAGGACTGGGTCTCGTTAAGAAGCCAGGATTGAGGAATGGAAAGTGCAGACTAAAACCATGAAATCTGGGGAAAGTCCTGACCTTTATACAGGGAACTGTCTCAGGGGGAGTCATTCAGTGCTGACCTACCCTGGCAGAGGAGAGCGCAGGTCACAGCAGCTCTTCCAGTCCCCAGGGAGGGTGCCAGGGAGGAGCAGAGTGAGACAAAGGGACAGGGACAAGGAGTGCCTGCAGGAGCCAGTCCCCACATGGCACTGGACCAGGTGGCTCTGCCAGGGCTGGGGCTACTTTGCAACCAGGGTGAATATCCATGGATGCATTCAATGCTTTTGTAATTATCTCCGTTGTTTCTTTATCTTCAGTATCCTCCCTCTTGCACCAGTTTGCCTCCATTCATGCTGCTCTTTGCTTTATGGTTCTTAGGCCATTTTACATTTCTCCCCATTTGGCAGCATTAAATTTTATTTACCATATGTCCCTTCTGCTACAAAGATGATAAAATCCTTTGGATTTTGTTGTGCTGTTGCAAGCTCATTCAGCACTCACCTCATTTTAGCATCCTCGGCAAGTAGAGCTGATTTGTTGCTGGTTTTCACAGAGGTCCAAGCCGGGACACTGCCAGGTTGTGCTGCAGATCTGCACTCTTCCACTGCTGCTTTCCCTGTGCCAGATATCATCCCCTCAGGAGGTCTCCAACACCTCTCTAATAGGACAGAGCATCATATGGACCTCTGGCAAAAAAACCCAAGAGAATTGCCAAGAAAATCCTTTGTACCTGGTTATTTTCCCTTTTTTGTTTATATTCTGTTGAAAAGTCTCCCCTTGCTGGCTATTCCAATCAGTGCTGTCAAACCTGGGGTTAATGTGCTTTTCAAGCCACCCACAATGGCAGAAAAGTGGAGGCACAGCCAGGATTAATGCCCAGGGCCAGATGGACTCTGCCCTTGCTCTGCTCTGGCTGCAGCAGGGTGGGCTGCCAAGGAGGTGCTGCCCGACCATGTGGAGCCCAGTCCAGGCAGAGGAGCAGAAAAGCACCTTAGGATGCCACAGGAGGAATCCTGGCAGCCCAAGGCTGGAGCTGGAGCTCCGGCTCGCTGCCCTCTGCCCCTTCAGCCACAGACAGCTGCACTCCAGGCTCCCTGGCCAAGGCCTGCCCTGCCCACCTCTTACCAAAGTTCCTGCCTCCCTCCCATTCCGTGGAAATTAAAATGCATCAGACCATTTTAGCACTCATGAATGAATGAAATGCAAAATGCTGCTACACTGGACTTTGCTGTTGCAGTCAAATCTAGCTGGAAACAGTGGCTTCAAATTGTTTCCACCTTCAACCACATCAGGGGGTGATTTGGAGATCCTCTGTGGAATACTAATACTTCTAGAAGTCTTGTAATATTAAGCAAGTGAGGGGGCAGAGTTTGAGGCACAGCTAGCTCTGCTTTTAACAAAATAGTGATCTCTCACTTTCATAACATGTTTTGATTCACAGGGGCTCAAGCTGAGGCCCTCATCCTTCTGAGAGCATGGCACAGCCAGAGCCGGGAGCCTTGGCCAGGCGTGCTGGAATCAGAAGGGCTCTGCACGGAGCAGTGAGCCCATCTGCATGATCCTCCTGGGGGCAAGGGCTGAGCTGCCAGCTCCCAGGCACCTTGCAGTGACTTTTCCCGAGGATGGCCTGTTCTGCAAGCGCTGCCGTGGCAGAGCCGTCGCTGCTGGATGAGGACAATGGAAATGGAAGCTGAGCCTCGCTGCACCCCTCGGGCCCCTGGCCCCCCTGGCTGCGGGTGCTCCTCCACCGTGCCCGAGGGCTCAGAGCAGCATCCAGCCCTCTGTGCCCCCCGGCTCGGCACAGCCCTGTCCTGCTCCTGGCAGTGATGCCAAGGACTCACGGTGGGTTTGGGTCACGGCTGCACCTCCACCCGCGTGGGGCAGGGCAGGGACCTCAGCGGGGTGAGGTGTGGCCCCAGGACGGGTGGGGAGGTGGCCCTGCCATCATCCCCACGGCACTCCTGCCGCCCCAGCCCTGTCAGCCACCACCGCCCTTCTATGGAGAACCAGACTTGAAGAGAGCTCAAATTAAATGTAAGTAATTTCCCTTTTTCCTACCTTGAAATTCCTATTGATTTCCTACCTAAATAGAAATTCCTATTGATTTTGTGTCTGTTCATATTAGTATGTTACCTTGTCACCTTTTGTTTGCAATATTATGTTGTTTTATGTGTGGGTGTTTTTGGGAGGCTTTGTGGAGCTGTGTCCCTGCGGGTGCCACCAGACCCTGCTCTGGTCCAGCCCGGCTGGGCAGCACAGGAGGCAGTTTGGGCACTCCCTGCTCCCCACGGGGACCCATCCCAGTGTGAGTGGAGCCCCACCTGAGCTGCAGGCACTCCATCTGAGTGCAGGACCCCACTGGAGCTGCAGAACCCACCTGAGCTGCAGAACCCACCTGAGCTGTGGAACCCCACCTGAGCTCTGGGAGCCCACCTGAGCTGCAGAACCCACCTGAGCTGCAGGCCCCCCTTGTCCCCGTGTCTGGGCTCTCCCGTGACAGCGTGTCACAGCCAAAGCAGCGCTGCTGCCCCGGCTCCGCAGGGGTTATTTTTGCAATGTTTTCTTGTGAAAGCTGCCGGCTGTTCCGAAATCCTGCAGCTAACAGGCTGTTGTGGTCCTCACGGCTCTGCTGGTCAGACAAGTATCTTCCCCCTGTCCCCGGCGTCCTCTATTCCTCACACCTCAGTGAGCAGGCACCGCCACGCCGAGACCTCTGACCGAGTTGTCAAGGTGACGGGTGCTGTTATCCTAAAGTACTTATTTCACATACATGGTGTTTTGTCCCTGGCTTTTATTGAAACACAGAGAAGAGACCAATTATCTTCCTAATGGTTTGCACAGCTTCTTTCTCCTCATAAGTGGGAGTTAATGACAAACGGTTTGGGCAGGGAGTCGCTCTTGTACAGGGAGCTCTTGGGTGTCCCCGGCTTTCCAGGTGTCCGGGGACAGGGACAGCTCCTCTCATCTGCTCTCCTCGCACAGGCATTGTCACCGATTTTCTCCTCGCTGCTTAACCCCTGCCAAATTAACACTCTTTCCTAAGTGCCCAAGCGCTGCAGCACCTCCATGCCCGGGCAGGAGGGGTTTAGCGGTGCCAGTGCATGCAGGGCTGCCCGGGGACGGCATGGGAAAGGGGCTGTGGGCAGCACCTGGGGGATGTCAGCACGGGCAGGGGCCTTGGGCTGTCCCTGGTCACACAGTGCCAGCCTGATTCCATCACTGGCCCACACGGCCAAGGGACACCCCAGCGCGGCTGCTGGGCTGGGGTCACACAGCAGCAGGTACAGCTGGTGCCGTGGCTCCCTCCCACAAAGAGGCACATTAAAATGCTGATATGATGCCAGTCTGAAGCCAAATAATGAAGAAGAGGCTCTTTGCTGTGCACACAGCTCTGGCTGAGGTGCACCAGGGGAACAGTCCAAGGGACTCTCTCATGTGAGAGGTTGGGCTGTAGAAGCAGATGGGGTCAGGGGGGTCCAAGTGGAGCCAGTTCCAATTCCATCAGCTTCCCCCTGTCAAGTACAGGGCATGCAGAATGGGCCCCTTCCCAGCCGGACTGGAGTTTCACCGGGCAGGTTCCTGCTCTGGGAGCACCTGGAGCTCGGAGCGTGCGGGGCAGGGGCTGCGAGACAGCTCCGCTCCGTGCGGGCTGCGTTATTGATGTGCTGCTCTCGCTGCAGCAGTAACGGATGTGGTGCAAGCCACAGGGCTCCTCTTGCCTTCAAGCCTGCATTACCCCGTCAGGAACGGAGCTTTCACTGGCACCTGATAAGCCACATAAAACAGATAAATACTGGGGAGATGCTGTGTGTGAACACAATCAGTCTTGGCAGTGACATGATCCCTGTGTAACAGCCTGGCAGCTACCTGCAGCTTTGTTTTTTTGCAGAGTGAAGGCAAGTTGAGCTGGATGCAGAGCTGGAAGAGCTCTGGATTTGAGTTATGCAAAGCAGGAAATTGTGCATCTCCATATCACATTCCAGGAAGAAGATGCAATTACACCACTGCAGACTCATGAAGGTGGGGACACTTTAACTCAGGCATGGTTTGGCTTGTGAAGTGGCTAGAATTATTTTTCTATTCAGAAATATGGTTGATGTGAACTCCTGATGGTGGAGACCCACTTCTGCATGAAAGCTGGAGAGACTGGGTGGCCCCAGTGCCTGCCCAGGAGCCCGGGAGCATGTCCACAATGTGTGCCCTCTCCAAGTGCTGTGGTGTCTGTATTTTCACCCTTTCCCATTCTGGGACATCACACAAAAATCCATCTGCAGACTGTTTACCTTGTTTTCTTGTGAGTAAAGATGCAGCCTTAAACTTCCTGTGGATGTAGTGGGTTGGTTAATGCCTGGGTAACAGAGGGAGGGGATGGGGGCATGGCAGTGTTAATGGGAGAACAGCTCATTTATAGTTCTAGCATGCTTTATGACATCAAAAGAGCATTGAGAGAATGCTTGGGATAATGTTAATTAGGGCTCAGAAATAAATGCTTTGCTTCCTCATTAATTGTTATCTCTTTGTTGTGCTCATTAGAAAGTGATTCCTAGCTGCTAAAGGTTGTGCAGCTGAGAGGAGATGTGCTACTTGGGTGGAAGACACCGGGCAGCCCCATCCAAATTTGGGACTCAGGGGTGAGGTGGTGAGGGGCAGCTGGCACCCAGGGTGCTGCAGGGAGAGGTGGGGAGATGTGGGATGCTCTGGAGAACACTGTCAATGCAGTGTGTGACAACCCCTGCCCCTATCTCCATTAAGCAGCCTTGCAGCTCTCTTCTCTGTAAAGTTTTCTTGTCTCAGCCATTTCTGTAGATTATGTGAAAATACACTTTGGAAAATTGAATCATAAAACTGTGGTGTAAATCCTTTTAAAAAGAGATCAAAGACCAAAATGCTAATAAGGCTGGGATGGGAATAAAATCTAGGCGCTTTGGTAAAGTAGAATAAAAATAAAGGAGGCCTACAAAGAGAATAACAAATTAAAAACAAGTTTAAAAAGA
This sequence comes from Chloebia gouldiae, assembly GCA_003676055.1. Classification (NCBI taxonomy): domain Eukaryota; kingdom Metazoa; phylum Chordata; class Aves; order Passeriformes; family Passeridae; genus Chloebia; species Chloebia gouldiae. Next base: position 151,998 of record QUSF01000133.1, read on the forward strand.
GCAATGGAAAAAAGAGGTTCAAAACAACCAGAGGAGAAAGCCCTTAAAGTGAAGGCTTTCATGAGCCCAGCACAGGCATGACCCTCGGTGCTGCTCTCACACACAGAACCCCTGCCCAGCCGGGGGCTCGAGTCCCTGCACCCACCTGGGGCTGCACCCAGCCCCTGCCACCTGTCAGGGTCACAGCCTTGGAGCCTCCTATTTCCCACCAGACTGCTGGAACCTGTCTCCAGGTGAGAGAAAGCCACCTCAGTGAGAGAACGTGGGAACAGTGATCTTCATGGCTGTGTCTTTCCTTGGAATTTCCCATGTTTCTGCACAGATGAGGACCAGGCAGGGGACTGGGAGGGCAACTGCACACAAAAACCAGTTGATGCCCTCTTCTCAAATCCATAACTCACATTCTTTGGGGAGTTGATTCAACCTGGCATTAGGAAAGTGCTTTTGAAACCCACCGGTTCCCTCCCAGCAAGCTGGCAGGCTGGCAAAGGCCCTCTGCATTGTGCTCCCTGTGCCACTCAAACCCAGTTCTGGAGGAAATCGAGGGGTTTTCTGGGGAGGACAGCAGCCAAGACAGGATCACTGTCTGGAGGGGAATTATAGGGGCGGACAAACATTGTTGTCCCTGGGGAATCTGTGCAGGGTCTGGGAAGGCAGTGACACTGTGTCTCACAGGAGCTTGGGGGCACACCGGTGGTGACCGTGATAAAACCAGTGTGTTAGGCAGAACCTCATTCAGCTCCTTACTTCAAGGCAATTATCATCCCTCTCCCTGTGCTCAGGAATAAAAACTGGGGAGAACACACTCAGGAAGTCCTGGAATGCCAAACTCTGGTGCGGTGGTGCTGCCCAGCAAGGGAGGGCGAGGCTCGGGCAGGGCAGCAGGGCCAGGGGGCTGCAGCTCCCACCTGGGTGGGTGTGCAGTGCCTGTGCCCCGGCTCTGCTGGGTGCTGATGGTGGCACTTGGCCCAGAGCAGCAGCAGCCACAGCAGTAGCAGCAGCAGCAGCCACAGCAGCAGCAGCCACAGCCGCAGCAGCCGCAGCAGCAGCCGCAGCAGCAGCAGCAGCAGCAGCAGCAGCAGCAGCAGCAGCAGCCAC
>QUSF01000133.1:169054-192277 GCA_003676055.1 Chloebia gouldiae
TTCCCTTCCCTTCCCTTCCCTTCCCTTCCCTTCCCTTCCCTTCCCTTAAATAACAAAATACTTACTGAAATTAATTGTTGAATAGTGTATTGCTTTGCAAAAATGCCAATTTTAGTCCTAAAAAGTGAAGCCTGAAGGGAGAGGTCTGAAAGACCAAGCAGTGCTGCTGACAAAGCTTCAGAGACACAATCTGTTCATCAGGTCAGGATGTGCCCAAAAGCAAGTCCACCTTTAACAACTAGTCAGCTAGTAAATAAAACAGAGTTTAGCCTTTGTCTTGATCATCAGGACCATGACAGTTTTGGTTCAGAGAGAATGATTTTCTGGATAAATCCAGGAGTTAAAAAAAATGAAGGATCACATTGCTGACTGGTAGACAGGAGATGTGGTGGGGGAAGAAACCAGATGAATTGTGTTGTCTAAACAATTTGTTATGAATTATCCAGTCAACTGTAATGAAAACATATGGACAAAAATCACAAGAAACTCCTCCAATGTTTTAAAATGTGAGTGATGCTGATATTGACTGGGGGCTCTGTGTATTGGGGTGTCGAAAGAGGTCACTGAAAAGAACTGGGGGACCCAGTTTGCAGAAGGGAAATGGAGGAGCTTCAGCATTCCAGCAAAAGCAAAGCACTGATAGTCTGGGGAGGTTTAGGAAGGTTGTGTTCTGATTTTGAGACAAACCACAGAATTTCCCCTGGCAGGAGGACTCTGAGCCCTGCCAACAGGCAGCATCTCTTCGGTGGGCGGGGTGGGGTCCTGCAGCCCCCCTGCCCCAGTGCTGAGCCCCCTCCTCAGAGCCGGGACGCCTTTCCCGGCCCTGGAGGAGGGGGCTCAGAGCAGCTGTGCCGGCTCCCCTCTGTCCCATTAATAGCGGCACAAATTAAGTGACAGCCAGGCAAACGTGGGGAGTGCTGCTGCTGCATAATGGCCGTCACCGCCTGCAGCCCGTCACTCTCCTCCAGGTAATTAATTGCCCTGTGAAGTGCTGGGAGATACACTGCATGAAAAATGCTCTGCAAAAGGCACTGATACAACAGAGCTGTTGGTACTTTAACTGGTAAAAGCCAAGATAGCATGACTGAGGTAAATACATTTTTTGTGACTCTTTAAATTGGAAAGGTGCATCAATGGAGACTTAGGCAATCCATTGCCCCTCGCTGCTGCCATGCTGGGTTTAAGGTACACACAGACAGGCCAGAATCACAATCTCCATATGAAACAGTTATTTATAACTACTGACAGGAGGAATTATGTGAAATAAACATAATTTATAGTTATTCCAGGAAAAGCCATCAAAATGAAAACTAATAAAGATTTCTTTCAGCTAAGAAGGTGTCAATTTGTTAAAAACCAATGGCCAATGTTAGTGCAGATGACAGAATTATTAATATATTTCCAAACAATGTACATGTTTTTACACAGTCCACTTCTCTGGGCTGGGGATGCAGTGGAGAACCCAAGGGCTGGATTCATTCAGACACTTTTTTCTGCTTTAAATTTGCAGCTCTCGTTTTTAGAGCAAACACCAAAAGCAACCCCAAAGTCATGACAGGCATGAACTGCTGGACAGGGGCTGGAACAGAGGTGGCGAGTGGGGCAGCACCAGGCAGCCGAGAGCTGTCAGACCCTCCCCAGCAGCAGGAACGTGGGAGCTCGGGGTGACTCATTCTCTTTTCTCCTCCGTGGCTCCCCAGAATGCTGCAGGCATGCAGTGACATCCTCTGCGTCGCTGCTCACAGGTGCCTGCAAAGCCTTCCTAGAGCATCTCGCTGCTTTTGCAGTTCGAGGGCTCCCACCTGTGTTTCATACTATTTTGTGCTGACACAAAATTGGAGAGAGCAATTGCAAATTCGAAAGACAAATGAGCAGCGAGAGACTCCTGATCAGCAGCGCATTTTCCCGTGTGCCACAGGCACGGCCGGGCTGCTGAGGGCAGAGGCACCCACGGCACGGGGAGCTCCGCTGGTGCTCTGGGCAGTGAGGGGCTGGCTGTGCCCCAGGGTTCCTTGGACATGCTCCCTCTGACGCTGCAAACCCAGCAGTGCTGCCCTGGTGCTCCCTGGGAGCAGCAGGGGAGATCCCCATGCCCACGGCAGTCAGACCTGGGCAGGGGGACCCTGGCTCCTGGTGCTGGCACCGCTGCTGGTGCAGCCCACACCAGGCTCCCTTTGTGCAGCCTGGCAGGGCTGGCTGAGTGGGAAGCAGCCAAGCCCAGCTGGGACAGCCTGGTCCAACAAGATAGACCCCAAAAGACTCATATTTTAGCCCTGATTTGGGATCTGTTCTCACACTGTCAGGTCTTTGTCACTTGATGCTGCTGCTCAAGGTATCCCCTCGGATCCTCCTGTGAGCAGCTTGCTTGGCTTATCTGATGCTGCTCTCAGTCGGTTCAAATCTTATTTATCAAATAGACAGCATTTTGTTTCGATGGGTGATTTTTCATCTTCCATTAGTGAAGTTGTTTCCAAGGTTCCCCAGGGCTCTATATTGGGCCCGTTGTTATTTTGTGTTTATATGCTGCCACTGGGTTATATTATTCATCAGCGTGGAGTAGCTTTCCATTTCTATGCAGATGATTCTCAAATTTATTTGTCTGCTAACCCTCATGCTGTCTCAGCTGTCTCCACACTATCAGCCTGTCTCTCTGACATCACAAGATAGATGTGGCAAAACTTTTTGCTGTTAAATTCAGACAGAAGAGGTGAGGCCTGCCTCGATGCCAGCATTTTATTTCCTGGGATGACATTTCCAATACGATCACTTCCAGGATCTCATCACCGTGTAGCCCCTCGTGCACTCCTGCTTTACCTCGCTGCTCCCTCCATGATTTGTAACCCTGGCCCAGCACTCACCTCTGTCTGCAGCAGGATTTGTGGCTGCTCTTGGCGTTGCTGTTGTGATGCAGAGTGAGGCAGCGGGCTGGGGACCAACCTCCCCAGCTCTCACTTGCTGGCACCCCCACAAAGACCTTTGTTTGCTCCTGAGTTGTGGCAGAGGGGACATCCCATTTCACAGAGCCACGTGGGCTCTCAGCACACTGCTGTCAGCAAAGTGCAGTGGTTTACAAATGTTTCTCTGAATGTTTCTAAGTTTTTTAATGTTTACGATTTGGTGGGATTTAAAAACCATAATGGCAGATACAAGTCCCACATAGCACCATGCCTGGCCTTCCTGCCTGGAGTAAAAGACAACAGACTCCCCTGAGCTGCTGCTGAGGAGTGGGGCCAGAGCCTGTGTGGGCACCCAGCATCTCCTCAGCACCCATCTGGGTTTGCTCCTCTCCATGGCAGCGGGGTGGTGCTGCGTGGCACAGCCCAGGGCCCCTGAGCTCATCCTCCTCTGAGTGATCCTCCCAAGCAGCCCAGGCTCCCCTCCCCAGTGTGCTGCCCACAACTTCAAAATCCTTCAAAAATAGTCAATTTGTTCCTATAAGGATGAACCAACTAGCACTCACAGAGACATCAAATAAATCTACTTCATACATTATTTGTTAACTTCATCAAATAAAGTACAATTTTATGGCTTAAATGTCAATCTCCACAGCTCATTGAGTTCTTTAAAACAGCAGAGACTTGTCTGTTTACAGAAGCAAAAATTAGGCAGGCAGCTTTCAGCTGGTGCAGGGATCCCATTGGCTCATGCACAAGGAAGAATCATAAAATACATTTGATGTGGAGAGTGTGCAATTTGACAAAGACAATTTGATTTGTCCATGGCTTTTAAAATATTCATCCCACTTTGATGGACTATAGTTTTATAAATATGGATTACCATTAACTGGCACAGGCAGTCACTGCCTACAGAGTGTTCCGTGAAGCTTGTTGGGAATGAAGGCCTCCAATAAAAAAAATCATTACCTCTGCCTAAAAACGCTAATCAGTAACGTTTGGTTCATTTGCAGCTCAGAGGTCAGTAATTCACTTTAACTGCTTCTGTGTTTGCAATGTTTGGGAGGAAAAAGAGTTCCCAGTTTTACTGCTCAGATGTAGAAGTGGCTGCTGCCAAAGGGGAACTGCCGAGGCAGGTCAAGAGGCCACGTGCAAAATTTAACTGCTGCTTTTGTCAGACAGCTGAACTGCCTTTTTTTTTTTTCTTAAGACAAGGAAAAAATAAGAAGTTCATAATGAAAAAAATAAAAAAAAATTTGAAATCTAGGGAAAACAATTATAAGATTTGAGGAGGCTTTTGTTGGCTTCAGATCCAAACCGAAGTCTGAGAGACCAGGTAAGGAGCACATTATGCACTTTTTCAGACCCATAACAAGCTCATTCTTGGAACAAAGTACTTAGTCTGTAGTGTATCCACATAGCCAGGCACCCACAGCAAAGCTGGTGAGCCCAGTGTGCAGCTGGGGACCTAAGAGAGCAAAAACCTTTGAGTTTCTAATGGTAATTCAACGGTAATTCAACTTGGGAAGAGGATTCAACTTCCAGCCCAAAAGTTTATTCAAGTTAAGGAAACACATTCTCCGATTAAAGAGAGTATTGCACCACTGTCAATTTTCAGACGTTGCCATCAGGAAAAAAAAATTACATTTCAGGCTGACGAGCGACTAATCAAGGCAAGTGAAACGGTGCTGCAATAAATTACTCCGCAGCGAAATAAACCACACAAACAGACCGATGATAATAAATGTAAATTATTTCTCTGAAGAAATTTTCTTGGTATATGAGTAATACGAACCATCAGGAAGGAGTCTTCCTTAACATTAATTACAGAAAATGACAAGTGAGCTGATGACTGCGAAGGCTCATTATCTGAGAACATATTCACAACTTTGCAATTTGCGCGAGATGTACTCGGGCTAAATTAATCTCCCTTCTTTGCATGAGCCTCTTCTAATTTTCATGTTATTAACAGGTTTGCAGTATCACTCAGTGCTTGTCACTCTAATCAGGTTTCGGCATGTTCGCAAAAGCGAAGTGTCATTTATAAGGATAAGCCCTCATAATGGCGCTCTCTTTCATGTGGAGAATTCTACAAGGTTGCTTTTAATAAGGTCCTTTAATCATCTCCCTTTGCTCAACTTTTGGCCCCTCTGTTTTTTCATGAAGAGTCATTAAAAGACTTTGAAGTTCATCAAGGATGAAAAATTCATGACACTGTGGCAGGAAAAAGGCCAAGGGATGGAGGGACATGCTGGGCAGGGGCTGGGTACAGCTGGGGATGGGGATGGGGATGGGCGCTCCCGGGCTCTGCCGGGTACCCCCGCAGTGGAGCCGGCGCTGAGCCCGCCCAGCCGCCCTCGGGCGCCGTCCGGTTCCAAAACCGCTGGGCTCGGAGCTGGAAGGGGGCGAGGGTGGCCCCGCCGGCGGCCGCAGCTGCTCCTCCCCGCCGCAGCATCCTCCGCCGCCGCTCGGCCGGGCACAGCACCGCCGCCGGCGCTGCCTCCGGCGCGCTGATGTCGCTGTCCCTCCCCTTCCGCCGGCCTCAGCCCTGGCTGTCGGCTCAGCACCGGCGGCACCGCGGCCGTGGCGCTCGGGATGCGCCGCGGGGACAGCCGGGCTGCCCCGGTGGCGCGGGGCCAGCGCCGGGGCCGGCCGGGCAGATCGGGTCTGTGCCAGCCCGGGCAGATCTGTTCTGTGCCAGACCGGGCAGATCTGTTCTCTGCAGCCCGGGCAGATCGGGGCTGTGCCAGCTGAGCAGATCGGGGCTGTGCCAGCCCCGGCAGATCTGTTCTCTGCAGCCCGGGCAGATCGGGGCTGTGCAGACCGGGCAGATCGGGTCTGTGCAGACCGGGCAGATCGGGGCTGTGCCAGCCCGGGCAGATCGGGTCTGTGCCAGCCCCGGCAGATCTGTTCTGTGCCAGCCCGGGCAGATCGGGTCTGTGCAGACCGGGCAGATCGGGGCTGTGCCAGCCCGGGCAGATCGGGTCTGTGCCAGCCCCGGCAGATCTGTTCTGTGCAGCCCGGGCAGATCGGGTCTGTGCAGCCCGGGCAGATCGGGTCTGTGCCAGCCCGGGCAGATCGGGTCTGTGCAGCCCGGGCAGATCGGGTCTGTGCCAGCCCGGGCAGATCGGATCTGCGCAGCCCGGGCAGATCGGTTCTGTGCCAGACCGGGCAGATCAGTTCTGTGCCAGACTGGGAAGATCGGTTCTGTGCCAGCTGAGCAGATCGGGTCTGTGCCAGCCCGGGCAGATCGGTTCTCTGCAGCCGAGGGAACACGTGGAGCTTTAGAGCGCAGCGTTAATCAGAGGCGACATTTCTCGGGGTCTGCGGCATGGCTGGGCTCTTCGAGGTTAACCTTATTCTTCTTCTGTGATTTGATAACACTGGACTGGTGTTTATGCCGGAGCTTTTGAACACAATGGAAGGAGGGGGAGAACTTTATTAAATTTTTGAAATTCATTTAAGCGGGGCTAGCATAATGAATTGCCAGATCTTGTGTGCACATTGTCCCCGGAAGCAACAATAATTTAGGTGGACATAAACCAATATGTAGATTAAAAATGTTTAAGCCAAGTGTCGTAAAATATATAAAAACATAAGGCAGAATTAACATATCAAAGTTTAGCATTATAAGTAATGACGGGTCAGATATAAGGTTATGTCTGCAAAATTGCATTTCAATATAATAAATCCATTCAAACTCTGTCCAGAGACACAAATTGAATCTATAGACAAAGCAACTGCAATCCATTGAATGCCATGAAGTATTCAAGTGAAAACAATGCATTTAGGAAAGGAAATTGAGTGTATTTTAAATATACAGGTGCTTGAAACTTCCATATCACTTTATGCTCCTGAAGATTTGTATACACTGCATACAGAGCCTACTTTTGACAAAGTCCTCAAAATGATGAATTTCTGATGGAATACTTGATATTGCAGCAGATCTGTTATGCACCGCTTATCCTGTAACACAAACCATTAATAACAATCACGCTCCCGCTGCACCGAGCTCTCTTGTTAAGATTTCAAAGCTTCTGCAACTCTGCATGCCCCGCAAGGATGCGGCTGCGGCGGGGCGAGGGCTGGCCCAGCCCGGGCACCCCCTCGCTGTCTCCTGGCAGCTGCTTGGCTCTGTGGGCAGCCAGGGGCTCCCAGCCCTGCACCCCAGGATCTCCATCCCCCACCTGTGCCCCGCTCCTGCTGAGTGGCGTTTTCCCCACTCACCTTTCTGCAGCCAAAGCGTCCCGTGGGCCGGGCGCTCGGTGCCCCCATCCTCCCACCCCGCTGCCAGGGCTAGGGCGAGGGTGCTGATGAGAGCAGCAGTCCCTGGGGCTTTAGCAGTAGTTGATAGGTGCTATGGACAGGCCTAGAAAGAAAAACTTTAAAAGTAACAAAAAGGAAGGAGGTTGATAAAAAAAAAAGTAAGCCTGTTTATTACAAAACTAACAACTGGAAGCAAATGCCTCCGGCTACTCCGGAGACAGTTTCAACAACTTAGTGATTGTAACCTAGGGGTCTTTCCAACAACAACAGGCACAGCCCTTCCCAGGCATCGCCGACGGGGGCTGGCACTGATGCAGAGTGTAGGACAGAGATGGACCCTCCTGCCCCAGCTCCTGCTCGCCCTGTGCTGGGGGCAGGGGAAAGGCTGTCCCTGACCCCCCAGCAGCCCTGCCCGGACCCACCCCACGGTCAGCGTGCACACAGGCCACATGTGTGCCCGAATCCTGGGCACCGTGGAAGTGTGGAGAGGGAGAGCCCTGCTGGGGGCTGCCAGGGCCAGCAGGACCTGTGGCTGCGTGTCCCAGGCTGCCCAGGCTTGCAGGGAGCCCAACACGTGGCTGGTAGCCTTGCCCCGGGCACGGGCAGGCGCTGGCAGCAGGCCCTGGGAGCAGAGATGGAAGGTGCTTTTGGGAGCTGGCGTGATGGGGAGCACAGGCTTTAATAGACATGTTCATCTTTCAGCAGTGTGTTTTGCATGTAATAATGTCAGCACACTTCTCACTCTGGCAGAAATTCCACAGATAATTGGAAAGAAGTAAAAATGAAAACATTAGAATTTGCCATGTCATATGTTAACTTTTTATTATTGTATGATGCCAATGGTCCACTGACAGATGCTGTGTTATTAACATTTGATTAAAAATCACTTCAGGTCTAAAGCAGCCTGTTCAGAAGAGAACATCTTGACAAGCCTGGTGGTTTGTGATTGACAATTAATAACATTCTGTGTGTCACAACACAGATAGTGTGACTTATTGGTGCTGGTGTAATGCAACACTTTTCATCTGAGCTCTTCAAATTGGTACATAGAAATAGGAGAGAAAGAGCCTAATTCAGCTGACTTTGATTACAAACACACCAGCCAGTGCAGAGCTCTCCATCCCAGAGCAGACCAGCAGTGCTCGATGACACAGACCCTCATCCCACCTCACGACCAAACTTCTGTGCAGGAGCACAGTATTCAAATACGTGGCTACAGCAGTTACCTGCAGCAAAAAAACTACAAATCTTATTTCACCAAAAATTAGAAGGAGAATAGTCATTTACTTAGATATCAAAATGATTTGTAACTGGAAAGATGAATGGTCAGTCCTTCACAGTTTGGTCAGGAACTTGTAATTGCACACTACTGCCAGTGAGGTCTGATGTACATGTGTTAATAGGGAAATTCATTAAAAACATGTAAATTACATTCTTTGGGTGAGAGTTGGAATGTACCATTTCAGTTGCCTTTGCTCTAGCAAAGGGGAAATCCTAACAAACTTTGCTCATGCTCTTCTTGATTTGAAATAAGGTCTTTGGCAGCCCTGAGCACATTTCTGCCCAGAAAAAATGCTGCACATGCTGCTGTGGATTCACACGCCACGGCCACCAGAAATCTGGGCAGCCCTACATGAGAGCCGGCTGAACCTCTGCAAACGCAGCCAGCCCCAGCCAAACGGGTCCTGGCCACCTTTAGTTCAGTAATTATGGGAAACTTCAGTATTCATGGGAAACCCTTTTCCTGGCTCTGCTGGTCCCAGTGTGCCACGGTCTCTGCCCACTCCTGCCCTGTGCCACGCGTGGCTGCCACCCGCCTCGTGTGTCCCTGCCACTGCTCCCCTGGCACAGGGAGCCCCTGCCAGCCCCAGCTCTCCAGGGCAGGGCTCGCTGGGCTGCACCCCTGTGCAAACAGTTCTGTGCTGCAGCAATGCAAACACTTCCCAGCCCTAATGCAGTAAGCAGGGGAAATAATTACAGATTTCCAAGGTTCAACAGGGAATACTTCTGAGAAATGCGTCCTCCACTGGGAGTTTCATAACCATTTAATCTAATTTTTCTTGATGTTTTGATCTTCCTTTTAAACAAGGCATTTGTCATTAGCTTTCAAGGAGACAAGTTGCTAATACATTACACTCTTAAAAGGCCCACAGTTAGTGTCAATGTCTTCTGATGGCTGTTCACTAACAGTACATGAAAGAATTGCCAGTGTCAGTTCCTTTCCACTTGGCTTCAACCGTGATGGCAGGACAGTCCTGTCCCAGCAGTGCTGGCAAGGACACTGGGCTGGGGGCACAGGGTCTGAGCTCAGCCTTCTCCCCTCCACCTTCCTGCCCAGGCCACTTACTGTGGTGGTTTTGCCACCTGGCTCATGCTCAGGTGATTCTGAGTTTCTCCTGATGTGTTTAGGCAGACATAAAGCAAAGACATACCAGGAAAAGGAAACACATGAACCTCATCACAGCCATTCCTGCCCCCAGCGTGTTCTCTTGCTGCCAGCACAGGAGACTTGGAAAACCTGTGGCACGTGCTGTGCCCTCCCACCGGAGAGCCAGAGAAACCCCAGACTGCCAGGAGACCCCACTCCTTCTGCTCTTCCAGCAGAGTCAACAAAGCAGGTGGAAAAGATATTTTTTTAACTTCTTGCATGACATAGCTTGCATATTAAATAATAATGAACTAATAAATTACAAGAAACTAAACAACCAGTAGAATATGTATGTGAAGTTTGGAGTATTCATAAACGAATAAATCATTCATGATGTATAAACTCTGTATAGCTAAATGCATCATTTACTGAACTTCATCACCTTTCATAAGATCCCCACGTCTGCCTGGCTGGTTTCAGAGCAGCTGTGAATCTCTGCAGAGAGGCTGGTGATCAGTGGATTACAGAGACCTAGGCAGGAAGCACTAACAGGGCATTTTTGTGTTTAACATCACTGTACAACCCCTGGTCTTCCAGGCAGCTCCTGAGAGGGTTAAGTCCAGGGAGCTGTAGCTGGTGTCTGCAGGAAGTCAGACAGCTCCCAACCTCCCTGCTCACACCCCAATACACTTCTGCAGAGTCTGGGGAAAGGGAAGCATGTTTGAACACCAGATTTGTATAGAAGCCATCAAGATGAATTTAAAAGTCTGATTTTAGGCTTCTCTGCCAACACCCCTGAGCTGTGCTCCCCCAGAGAGGGTGGGCAGAGGCTGCTGGCAGGCAGGTGCCCCTGTGGTGAGGCTGCCCTTCATCGTGTGCCACACACTCCTGACACGGTGTCACTGCTCTTCGCCTGGATGACTTCTCTTCCAAACAAGGTAATGGTGAATAATGCATAGCAGGTACAAGTTTTTTGACAAAGAGTCACTCCATGGAAGTTCTTTTTATTTGGGAGGCACCACAAACATTTCCAGCAGCTGCTGGGGCTGGTGGCAGGAACCCCTGTAACTGCAGAAAAAGCTTCTGCACCTGGCTGCTCTTTCTCTAGCTGGTGTGGACTGCTGAGAGCAGAAACGCCGGCGGTCCGTGGCACCCTCCCGCCCGGGAGGAGCAGAAGGGTTTGCTCCCCGCTCTGCCCACGGCCTCTCGCTGGGCACCGACCGAGCCTTCCCCGCCCTGGGGTCCCGCTTCCCGGTCCTGCCGGGCTCCAGGCGGGGCTGGGGCTGGAGCCGGGCTGGCCCCGGCCGGTGGCACAGGTCCCGAGCAGCCCGGGGGCCGGGGCGGTGGGCTCGCACTGTCACACGGTCATTCATGGGCGGGGGTGGCTTCTGACAGGAATTCATGGCCTGGAGCAGGCGTTGTGCCAGTCTGCCGTGCCTCAGGCAAAGTGCTTACGAAGTAATTTTATGGATACCAAGCTCAAACATTTCACACTTAGCGCTTTGTTTGCGTGAGCTGGTGAGAGGCAGCCTCGGTGCTGCCCTGCCTCACGGCTGCCCAGCCCCAGCCCCAGAAGGGCTGTCCTTCCCCAAAACCCCAGAAAGGCTGTCCTTCCCCCAAAACCCCAGAAGGGCTGTCCTTCCCCAAAAGCCCCAGAAAGGCTGTCCTTCCCCAAAACCCCAGAAGGGCTGTCCTTCCCCAAAAACCCCAGAAAGGCTGTCCTTCCCCAAAACCCCAGAAGGGCTGTCCTTCCCCAAAAACCCCAGAAGGGCTGTCCTTCCCCCAAAACCCCCGAAGGGCTGTCCTTCCCCAGAACCCCAGAAGGGCTGTCCTTCCCCCAAAAACCTTCTCCGGCTGCTGACCTGAGCGGCAGAACCTGCTGCAGGCGCAGGAGGCCGGCCAGCCCGGGGCAGGAGGAGCCCAGGAGGCTGTGGGTCTGTGCTGCTCTCTCTGGAGCACCCACAGCGCCCAGGGCAGCGGCACGGGCAGTCCCGCTCGGGCTCGCGGTGTTTTTCACGCCCCTCCTGCCAGCGGCGGCCGCGGTGCCCGCGCCCCTGCGGGCTGGCACTGCTCGGAGACCCTGCCCAGCCTCCGGGCAGAGCTGCCCACCCCGCTGCCCCTCCTGCTGCCCACCCCCCGTGCGTCCTGCCGACCCCCGGGAGCCTGGCGAGCGCAGGGTGCGTTCAGCGGAGAGATATCTTACTGTAAACAGAATATTGCTTTATATGAAACCATTAAAAAGGTCCCTGAGGGCAGCCCTAAGTATATATTTCATTTTACTCTGAATCCCCGTTTTGACTTGGCTTTACAACAAAAACGTGTTTTCCGTATTTAAGCAGATGCAGTAAAGGAAAGGTCGTGACTGGTGCTGACATGGAAATCTCATTTGGCTCATGGGTCCCCTTAGGGCCTTTATGCTGTGTGGTACTTCAAACATATTTCAAAGTACAACACTAAATGTCACTCTTTAATAGACAGAGGCATTCCAAGTGTTTCTTGAATTTCCTTGGAAAGTGCTTCCCTGAAGCCAAAGGCTCAGCACCAGTTTGGCTCACACCCAGCACAGCAGGGACAGCACCAGGGACAGCAGCCGAGGATGGCACCAAAGGTGGCACTGGGAGGGCCTGGGGGATGGAGCCTGGCAGCTCTTATTGCTATAGCCAACAATCAGGAAGAACTACAGAAAAGAAAACAAGAAAATAACCCAAATACCTTTGAAATATATACCATATTTTGAATTAATTTCCATTTTCCCCTTTCCTCATCCAATTATTCACATTCACGTGGTACCTCTTTTGGTATTTCAAAGTTATTTTGATTCTTTTTTTAAAGTGTTTCCCATCTTACACAATCCTCACAAATCACTACAGCCCTGTCCTCAGTTCTGAAGACTCTTGAAAGCAGCTGGATATTTTCCTGCTGCCAGGCTCAGGCTGTAGTGAGGATGAGTAGCCAGCCAGATGGCCTGGAAATTTATTTAGCTAATTCCTTCAACAAATAAGGAATTTACTGATGAGTCAGAGGAGTTGACATTGGTCAGGAAGACCCAAACTTAGTGAATAATTTCTGCTGTAAAATGTAGCTAAAGCACTGAAAAGTTTAATTTTCTTTTGACAGTTAAATTGGACTTAGTTTAAAAAAGGACATTTTCCTTTGCAGTTTATGCTACACAAGGGAGAGACAAACACTCTACAGACCCTTGGAGACCCAGTGGCTCCTGCTTAGCCAGGCTGATCCCAAGCCAAGGGGCTGGCCCCCATTTATCCTTATTTCTGGTTTGGGCAAGGCAAGCCAGGAGAACCTGGAGGCTCCAGCTTTGACTCAAGTCAAGAGCCATCAGCTCTGGCACCTCTGCAATGGTCTGGAGAGGGAAATCAGCAGCTTCTTGCGGGGGCTCTCCACAGGGCCAGGATTTACAGTCAGTTTATGCTACGTGTACTGTATGCAAGCTTATTTTTCTCTTACCTGCTATAAAAATTAAAGATTTAGCTATATACTGCAAAAACTCCTTCCAATTTTACGTAGCATTTCTCTCCTATGATCAGGGCATAAATTCAGCTTTTTCATTATGTCTATAAATGACTCCATATCAACAGGGCAGCTACAGGTCACCTCGGCAAGGTCAGATAAACCCCTGTAACTTCTGGCTGTGCTCATTGAATTTCTCACGCACTTTGGGACTACTTTGTGTCTTTTCTCACTGTCGAATGCAGCTCTTGGAAAGGGCTCTTCTAAAAGCAATTTCTTACTCCTGATTGTTTACCAGAGGCTGCCCAGGGCAGTGGTGGAGTCACTGTCCCAGGAATGATTTAAAAACACGTAGATGTGGCAAATGAGGTTGTGGGTTAGTGGTGGCTTGGCAGCACTGGGTTAGTGGCTGGACTTGATCCTCTCAGAGGGCTTTTCCAACCTAAACAATTCTATGATTCCATCCTTATCCTTCCTGTCCTCGCAAATCTCATTTACTGTCATCATTGTGAAAAATAAAATTTTGTAGTGTAAATGGAAGCAAATATTTGATGTCACATGGAGCTTTCTTTGCATTAATTAGCAATTTACTGAATAAATATTGCTGTGCAAACCAACAATCAGTATCTCATAATTAAAAGCTTGTTCATGTTTATCTGCAGTCTTTCCCCAAAGACGAAACCCCGTGAAAGCCACAGGCTGCAGATGTGTCCAAAAGAAGGGCAGTGCTGGTGTGAAGAGGCTGCTCGAGACGGAAGCGCTGCGTGAGGCGCCGGAGCGGCGCGGGCTCCGGGGGCTGTGGGCGCCCTGCTCCCCGCAGTGCCAGCACGGGGCTCTGGGCTTGCTGCAGCTCGGAGCCTTCCGAGGAACAGCCCTGGAGCCGTCCCGAGAGGTTCCAGCACAGAGCTCCTGCCCTGCCCTGGCACCCGCAGCGCGCTCCCCCCTCACCGCCGTCCTTCCCTGCTGCTCCTGTAGAGCCAAACCGTGAAGTCCTGGCGTTCTGCAGGAGTCACACATCTATAAAAATAAACACCTGAGTCCAGGCCCTTCTGGGTCTGACCCAGTGCCTGCTGCCAAAGCCCACACAGATCTTTAGCCTCTAGATTTCCCATGGTCAAACAAAGTAAGGTCTGAGTGGCACTCAATATCACTTCTGCATTACACACATTTTTCTCTCACATGGAGTGTCATAAGTGGATAAAGAACCTGATGCTGTGGGTACCTAAAGCCCAGCACAGCTTCTGCTGAGGGACCTTCAGGGATAAGAGGCCAGTGTGCTGTTAAAGATTAAAACCCAACGTCTGCTTTTATGCTTGAGAGTCCTTCGCGACTCCCCGGTGACATCACATTCATCTCACTGTATTTGAAAAATGCATTTAAATGTCAAAACTAAAGTACCCAAACAAGGGCTCCTTAGCACACTAACTGTTAACACATTGCTGAGCCAAACACCTTCCCCAAGACATATGGGGCCGACTCTATCCATAAAACATACCACAAGTAACACACCAAGTCCCAAAGGAAATAAATACTCTCCGCTCTAGTCTGACCTGGTTTTTCCTCCCAAAACACACTTGAAGACATGTTTCACTGCAGGAGTGGGCATCAATTTCAAATACCCTGGTACAGCACTGCACCTCCTCGTGGCTGGGACCCGCTCCAGGCCACGGCTGTGGGGCTGCCTCCAGGGCGAGGGGCTGTGGGCAGGGGGCTGCTGCCAAGGCCTCTCACCGGGTGTGCTTCACCCCAATTCAAATAAAACTGCTCAGATCAATGAGCTCAGTAATTTACCTCAGACAGACCTAATCAGTGCAAGGTAAAAGAGAGGCAACTTTGCAAAATGTAAATGAACCCGACGCCAGAGACACAAGTAATGGGAATTCAATGGCAGCTGGTGCCAGAGTAGCAGAACCATGAGCTGTCCCCGATTCCAGCTGCTTGGAATACAGAAAAGGTGGCAGAGGAATAAGCTGCTTCCTCTTTCCCTGCAGAGCTGTGGCAGCAGGATGCTGAGGCTGGGAGTGAGGGACAGCTCTGCCCTGGCCTGGGGCTCGCTGATGCCCCGAACGCCCCAGAACACGGGGTAACCAACCTGCTGGGATTTCCCTCCTCCCTGTGCAAGTCCCAGAGCCTCTGAAAGCGCAGGAGGAAACTGGCCCAGACTGTCCCAACCCAGACAGGAAAGAGAAACTGCCCACAGCCAGTGGTGCTGGAGAGGCAGGATCAGTGGGAAGGGCAGAGGGCAGGGAGAGCTCCACGGACCCTCAAGCTCGGCCCCGTGTGCTGTGAGCCCCATTTTCCTGCAGGAGCAGAGCCAGCCCCTGGCCAGCCCCAGGCTTGGGGGGCTGCAGGGAGCAGCCATGGGAAGGAACAAAATGCCCATCTGCTCAGGGAAGCCCAGTTTTCCTTGGGCAACGTGGGAGTGAAGCCAGGGCACGCAGTGCTCATATCACAGTGCTGGCACCACTGAGGCAGCAGAAGCTTTTCCAGAGAAGAGCAGTTAGGTCTTCATAATGGACTGCAACTTTCTAGAATAATTTAATTTTTTCCTACTGTTACGATGCCAGAATTTCAATCAGACAAAACTGTATAATGGATTTCTTTTGCTGGGCATGTTACATAAATTGCATATTCAAGTACGATAAAATATTTGTAACAGACAGGTACTTTTCTAAATTGGGTCTGACAGTAAGCGATAGTGACTGGAATATTTATGTGATGGCACCTATGCAACGAGGCAAAATGCAGGGTGTGGGACTGGGAACATGGCAGCAGGAATCCCACACAGGGTTTCCAGCTTTCTGCCCTGCTGCACCGAGCTCGGTGCCATCGGGGAGCAGTGGCTGAGTCCATCGTGCAGAGAGCCCTCCAGCAGAGATCTGGGCAGATTCTCCCTTCCTCCCTCCTCTCCAAGCCGGGTCATGCTGGCCCTGGGGCTGCTGAGGAGGCACAGAGGGCTGGGCACCCGGCTGCCCTGCCCAAGGTGCAAGACGGGGTCTGGGAGGGAGCTCCTTGTCCAGGGCAGCTGCTCCCAGCCCTCACCCAAATCTTGCTCTGTTGCCAGAGCCTCCCTGAGATTGAGCACAAATTTTGGTAATATTTCCTTGACAATCGCAGTTGGCAGAACCATACTTTGCTATTTACAATTAAAATATAGTATTGATACAAATAGGCTTTGGCAGGCGCTTCAAGAGGTTTTTAATTGAATGATTATTGTATTAAATAACTGGTTTTAATGGAGCATGAACTTGTTTAAATTATGACTGCTGAGCTACTGAAGGTCCAGCAAACTTCCCAGGTATTTCCAGCTTTTCACAAATAAATATATCTTGCCAGCAAAAGAATTTCCTGGCTGATCATGGACAGAGGCAGGGTAGAAGCTGCCAGTCCTGGGCCGAGCTCTGGAGCTGTGGCTGCTGGGGCAGCCCAGCACGGCACTGCCCACGGCACACGTGCTGCTCTGGAGTGCGGGGAGGGCAGGAGGGTGAGGGGAGGGCAGGCTGGGCTTCGTTAACCCTGACCACAGCTCAGCTGCAGCACCAGCACCGAGAGCCCCCGAGCCACCCGCCTCAGCACACCCTGACCCCCAGCCCTGTGGGGCTCTGACTGCTGCCAGGGCGTTTCCAGCCCTTCCAGCCTGTCATGGAAACCTCTGTGGCACAGACCCCTCCGTCTGCCTCCCTCCAACAGCAGCTCACGTCACTTTGCATTACGCACCAACAGCAGAAGCAAACGTGAAGATGAACCCTCTGAAAAAGGCTTGCACAGCTCTTCAGCATGGGCAGGATTAATCACAAATAATAATTACCATACCAAGAGATGCCTTCAGCAGCTCAGCCTCGCCTCTCAGCTCCTGGGCAGGCAGGACCTATCCTGACTGGGGGAGCAGCAGTCACAGTGCATCCCAGCATGAGCCCCCCTCTCCCCACGCTCCCCACTCCCCCCTCCATTTATTAAATCATCACTCGCAACAGTTCTGGATCTCATGACTTATCAGATCAGAAAAGCAGCACCAAGCCCGCAAACCCCAGCCCTGTTCAGAGCCCAGTGCCCCTTTAGCCTCCTGCTCCCACTCACAGCAGCACCTTTGCTGCCTCAACACAAAATGCTGCCCGGCCCTGGGGTCACCACGGAGGTGGCCACCACCAGCCCCCTTTTGCGTGCCAGGGAGGCTCCCAGCTGCTGCAGCCACATGACAGCAATGGGCACTATTAGTTTATTGCTTCCATTAAGGCTCCAATAACTTAACAACAGATCAATAAACCATTATTAGCCTCCAGCCTTGAAAACCCAGTCACCCCAAACCCACCCAGCTCTGACAAGCTCGCAGCTTCTCATCGTGAGGAGCCAAGGCAGCTTGTTCACAGCAGAGTCTGGCCGCCCAAGCACTCCTTCCTGCCCCCACTTCTCCCAAAAAGAGATCAGGTCTCGCAGCTGGCAGGGGCTGGAGGCAGGTGAAGCACCCTCTGTGGGGGTGGGTGCCAGGGGTGCCCTGTGAGGGTTTCCCTCTGCAAAGCCCTTCCAGCGGGCAGCCCCACCACTGACAGGCAGCTGGGGGGGCCACCAGGCGTGGCACTGCCCCCAGACCACACAGCCAGTTCGGCCCCCAGAGCCCAGCACCTCTCCTGAGCCCTGTCACATAAAAATCAATATTGCTCCTTTGGCTTTGGAACACCTGCACAGCTCTCACTGTAAGAGAGCATTTCCAATTTGAACTGCTAATGATTTACTTTGCTAAAATTAATTCAGCAATTTTCCATAAATTATAGGCAGCTCAAAAATAAAAAATATTTCTACGTTTGGAAGCTTTCCATTACTGGTCCCACTCCTCTGCAGAATAAAATCGCTTTTCAGAAACAGAACTATCTGAAAGTATTTTCTAAGAAGTGATATTGGATTGATACATTAGAGGAGAAAGTTGGGCTCCTTTTGTAAGAATCATACATTTCACAATAGTCTGAACAAAGGAAGTTGTCTCTGAATGCCGTAATTTAGTCCTGAAAAAGTGACAAACAAATAATTCCAACTAAACTAGAGAAAGAAAAGTAGCGACTTTTAATTATATAATCTTTTTTGATGAATTTATTTCTGACAGTTTTATAGGCTGACAAGAGAAAGTGTTTTATATGCAAAAAACATTATTCACTCTCAGCTGTTAAAGCATAAAAATTGTCAAATGATTTTAATACAGTTTTAAGTTTAATGTTTCTTGTCAGGAAAAAAGTCCACAGCAATTACTGAGTCACATGGCCCTTAATTCTTTGTTTCTGACAGCAAAAACAATAAAATATGGTTTTGCCTAAACATTTTACTGTACAGATTTATGAGGTTTAAAAGACAGATGTTTTTCTTATTTCTTTGCATTTAAGGAACTAGACTTCCAGGCATTTCCAGCATGAGAGACCCTCCTTAACGTGGTGGGCTCTCACAGAGGGGGTTCACCTGTCTGTGGGCACACCTGGGGCTCCCGTGCAAACAGCTGCCCCTCCACCAACATCGGCATTTGGGAAGGGCCTTGGTGAAGGAAAAGCTGCTGCATTCATAGCAAGGAGTGCCACTTATTTCCCCCAAACCTGTGCCCTTCAATAGAATACAGACATTTAAATCTGTGCCCAGTCCATTGAGAATTCAAGTGTTTTTCAGGGAGATAGAGGAGAACATTAAAATCTAGCGGCTCTCCTCTGCCAGGACTGAGATGCTGTGGCACTTGGAGGGCTCTGAGATGCTCTCTGCAGCTCCAGGGTGGAATGCAGAGGAGAGGCAGGAACGGGCACAGCAGTTTGCCTGCACCTCGAGCATCGCCAGTGCCTCGGGTGTGCCACACCCCGGGCTGCCCCTGGAGAGAGCTGGGCCTGTGGCCAAGGTGCCACCAGGCGCTGTCCCTCTGTCCCTGAGGCCGTGGCATCCTGCCTGCAGGAGGGCCGGTGCCCAAAAGGGCGCGTCACGGCCTGAGAGGGCTGGGAAATACAACATAACTGATGATTTTTAATATCAGAATAATGAAACCAAGCTGAGAAATATTAATCTTTTTAAAAATGTAAAGAACCAGGGCTCTGTTTCCATGGCAAACCACATCCTGCACATTATCTATCACCTGGGGATTACGGTGGCATGGTAAATAGAGGGGTAAATACAGGAGAGAGGCACTGTTCTGCTCTCGGCAGATACAAGCCGTGCTGCCAGTACAAAAGCATAATGGCATTTTCTAGATCAGCCTCCTCAAAGCATCCATGTTTCTATGCTTTTTCCTACATTTTCCATGCAGGTTTCCCCTGCCTCTGGGCTCTGCCCTAAGGCACCCCCAAATCCCCTGTTCAGCTGAAGACCCAGCACCCCTCTGCAGCAAGCAGGCTGATCCACCACAGCCACTGGTTTGTGTCAGAGCACAGGTTGTTTAGACCAGTTTTTCATGTCCTCATACCCTCCCTATCCAAGCAGAAAGCAAAAATCCTGCCCAAACCCCTCCCAACTTCCAGGAGTTTGCAAACTCCTGCTATAAATAGACCTCTAATAGGAGCTGTAATAGGATACAATTTATTTCCAGATCTGATGGGCTGACCTTCATCATCACTCGAGGCTCTACTTGTCATGAATTATGGGCAATTCACTCACTAGTGGAAATAAATTGTATTACCAGTGCTCAGTATCATGTCCTCCGCACAGCACACGGGGGTGGCAGCTCCTCCCTGGACCAGCCTCCCCCAGAGCCCCTCGCTGGGGAGCCCCTGGCTGCTGGGCTGGGCAGGGACCCGGAGCTGCGTTTGGGAGGTGCCCCACGAGGGCCAGAGCAGCAGCTGCTGCCATGCCACCAGGCCGAGGTGACATGTCACAGACCCGTGTCACTGTCCCCACACCCCTGCACTGTCACCATCCCCCTGCACGGTCACTGTCCCACACCCCTGCACGGTCACTGTCCCCACACCCCTGCACGGTCACCATCCCCCTGCACGGTCACTGTCCCACTGCCCCAGAGCAGCAGCAGCAGCACCTCCTGCCCTGCTCACCCGCTCTGCCCACCGACTGCACGCGGCTAATGAGATCAGGAACCACGACAAAGGGGGTCACTGCACCCACCAGGTGCAGTGATCAATGCAAACAAAAGCGGTCAGTACCAAAAAGAGCCACGGAAGTGCTGCAAGCCGAGGCCCCACTGCCGCTGGGGAGCACAGCCTGTCCCCCCGGCCACCCCCTTGCACTCCAGCAGCTGCTCACTCTGCCAGCCCCTGGCTCGTGGGGAGCAGATGTGCACGGCTATTCAACTAGCACCGAGCGCTGAGCCAAAGCAGCTCAGTGTGGAAACAGCCTGTGCTGGGCCCCAGAGCCCGCGGGAGCTGCCCAGCTCCCAGGGCTGTGCCCGGGGCTGGGGGCTGCCCCCGGGCTGGGGGCTGCCCCGGGGCTGGGGGCTGCCCTGGGGCTGGGGGCTGCCCTGTGCCGGTACAGCCGGTGCCGGGGCCATGCTGTGCTCGCCCACGCACACACAGTGAAGGGTTTTTTCAGCTGTGCTCACATCAGAGATGAGCTCATGGTCTGTGTTACACAAGGAACACATCAGGCAGGAATTCATTATTTCACAGTAAAAAATGTGCACCTGGAATTCTCCTTAAAAAAAAAAACATGAACAAGCAGCTCAGACTTGCTGAAAACAGCAATCCCACTCTTCCCCACTCCCCTTTTCCTCAGTGCATCCTCATCCCTGCCTACATCACAAAAATGGCAACAGTCTATATCAGAGTTTATCAACAATTCATCAAGGCCCAGTAAAACCAGTGGTCACACAGAAGATAAATCATGATCCATGGCATCAAAGAATAAGCCCTCCATTAACACACAGGCCCCCATGGCCCTGACAGGATGTGGAGACTTGAGGTAAGTTTTATTTGTTCAAAAGTTGCTCCAGCATGCAAACTACAGTCACCTTTTAGACTAACATTCTTGTACAACCTAGTTCAAGCTTATACAGGAGTCAAATTCCAGGTAAGACCAACTTGCTCTTTCATCAGGTGATTGAGATTTTTCCACACTGATTTTTCCACAGCACAGAGCAGCAGCAAAACCATGCCACATGAAACGGCACCAGAGCAGCTCCAACACTGAGTGTCCTCCCAGCTCAGCCCCACCCTGGCAGGGTGCAGATAACCTGAACGAGGGGTGGCTGCTGGCCCCCGTCAGGGGAAGGGATCCCTGGAGCCTCCGAGCAGCCAAGCCATGCCCTGAGAGCCGCGTGGGGAGCCCCGTGTGGGGATTCTGCTGGTCTCTCTTCAAACACAACGAGGAGTCTCTGCACCCTTTCCTGGGGTTCTGCAGGGTGCATCTGGCTCTGTGGCACACAGGTGGTTTTCTAGGCAAAGGATGTTGATGTGGGGGCTGCAGAGATAAGGAAGAGGCTCTGAGGATCTCCTGGGCACCCATGTTGAGGTCGGGGGGACACAAAGGACACTGCAGGCAGATTCATTTCCAAACGTTCCATGTTCTCCCAGGAGCTGGTGTGGCCATGCTGGGTGATAGTTCCCCTGTTCCCATGCCAAATAGGTAAAACCCCCAGGTCTTTGTTGCAAAAATCTCCCTTTGTTTGGGATGATTTAAATAGAGTAAAAAGAACAGTTTATTTTTAATAATAGATGATTATTGTTCATAAATCAAAAATGTATCACAATTATTTTTGCAGAAAGCTCTTTACCCAATACATGTTTTTCAAGCAGGAAGATAGTACCAGGGTATTTCTCCTATTTCTCCTGTTTTCCCAGCTGCAGATGCACAGCGAATCCTAATTAAAACCTTTAAGTCTTATTCCATTTACAACAAGGAGTGTATCATTTTTCTTTTAGCTTTTTTTTAATACAGGGTCTCAATGCCCATTACAAAAATTCCAATGCATCTTTGAAGTTAGCAGCTAATTATATTTCTCCAAGTTATATATCTGGAGTTCTAGATGGGGAAAAGGCAATTACTTTTTCTCTCATTTAGCATAACAATCTCTGAAGCTTTACTGGCGCTCCAGTGAGTCACGCTATAGATCAGAGCCCGGGCTGGAAAGAGGAGGAATTTGGGGGGAAGGCAGGGTGCTTGCTCAGCTCTTCCCGGCTCTCTCCCTTGTTAGCGCGCTCTCCCCACCAGGACACTCGCTAATTGTTTGTGGAATGACCGCGGCGCTTTTTGCCGGGGCAGCTTTGCCGGGGAGGTCACTCAGCACATTCATTCCAGGGCACCTGCTCGCGCTGCTGGAGCAGAGGGTCTGTCAGCATTTTCCAGGAGTTTATAACTTGGCTGCGAATGTTTGTGCGGAGCTGAAAATTGTTGCACGATTCCTCCCAGGCAGAAAGCGGCTGCTTCAGCCCGTTTGCTCCCGTGTCGCTTTGCCCAGGTGCTGCTGGCACCTGTGAGCCCCTGCCCGCCAGGCTGCAGAGCTGGGGTGGGATTGCTCTGCGCTCTGCAAGGAAAAATTCCCCCTCTGGCTCTGTCCATCCCGGCAGAGCAGGGACAGTGGGATGGCTGCTGGGCAGCACCGGGGCACAGGGCTGGGGGACGCCCCAGCTGAGTGGCAGTGACACTGGGCAGCCCTGTAGGGACAGCTGGTGGACTGCTGGCCACAGGAGCCTTGACCTTTGTGTGCTGAATTGCTCTGAGCTTCAACACTCCTCAGCCACCTTTTCTGAAGGATCTATTACCCTTGGAGAACCTTGCCTCTTTCTCTGAACTTTAAAATGCTTCCAGAAATCGGCCTGGAATTTGTGCATAAGCCCAGAGATGTGTGTTTGGCCAAGCTGTGGTAGCCTAATTGTCCCTGCATGACAAGGAGTTTTGTATGTTTCCTGCTCATCACAGCTGCACCTGTGATTATGTGAGGAAAACAAACCAAAACAAAACACCAAAACCAAAACAAACAAAAACCCCCTAGAAAAAATTAATTCCCTTGCACAGGCTGGAACAGGGGGAGAGCCCAGAGCTGGTTCCCAGCTGGTTTCCAGCTCAGTGCCATAGTTCTACCCCAGGTCAGGTAACACCAGCAGACAGCCCACTCACTCTCCCTGGCAGCTGATTTACTCCTCCTGCTTCTGGATGTGTTTTGTTGCTGAGGCAGCCCTAGAGCACTGCCTGCTTTCCCAGACTTGTCTGTGACACTGACACCAGAAGTGTTCTTAGAAGCAAAGGGATGGAAAAGCCTTCAAATGGAAGGAGCCCAGACCGGTGCAGACAGCTCTGTTGGCATTGGGATTGCTCTGCCTTCCT
>QUSF01000133.1:200794-213933 GCA_003676055.1 Chloebia gouldiae
AAGGGGCAGGACAGGGGGAAGGGGCACTGGGGTGAGCCGGGCAGGACAGGGGGAAGGGGCAGGACAGGGGGAAGGGGCACTGGGGTGAGCCGGGCAGGACAGGGGGAAGGGGCAGGACAGGGGGAAGGGGCACTGGGGTGAGCCGGGCAGGACAGGGGGAAGGGGCAGGACAGGGGGAAGGGGCACTGGGGTGAGCCGGGCAGGACCGGGGGAAGGGGCAGGACAGGGGAAATGGGGCACTGGGGTGAGCCGGGCAGTGAGGATGAGCCGCCTAAGGGCAGCCCGGTCTCTGGACCTGTGCCCGCTGCGGTGCCACAGCCGGGCGGGGATCGGGCAGAGGCTGAGGGGTGCTGGTGGCACTCTGCCTTACAAAGCGGGCATCCCTGCCCTGGGCTCGGCTGCCACGCTCCGGGGCAGCCAGGCAGGACTTACTGGTGGGTGCCAGGCCTGCGGGATGGCCCCTGACTGGCAGCACTGGGGAGGCAGTGTGCCCTCCCTAGCGCGGCCGCCTCGCCGGGCCTCTGCCCGCAGTGCCGGGGCGCTGCTGACATCTGCCTGCCCAGGTGGGAGACCCTGGCGGCACCGCAAGGTCACCCAGGCACCTCCGCAGGGTCATCCTCCCACGGAAATGCCATTTGTTATCTTTCAGAGCTGCTGGAGGGCTCAGAACGAAGGCAGCTGATGGCTGAGGGAGCCGCAGCTGGGACAGGCTGGCCCCGGCTCCGGCCCTCGCCCGCACACGGGGGGCTCGGAGCCCCCCGGAGCCGCCGCCGTGCTCCTCGGTGGCTGCGGGCTCCGGCCGGGGGCTGCCGGGCCGGGAGAGCCCAGCGAGAGGCCCTGGAGCGTGCGGGGCGGGGGAGCCCCAGTTCCAGGGATCCAGAAGGATGCTGTGGGTGGGAGCCCCAGTTCCAGGGATCCAGGAGGATGCTGTGGGTGGGAGCCCCAATTCCGGGGGTCCGGGAGGGTGCGGTGAGGGGGAGCCCCAGTTCCAGGGATCCAGAAGGATGCTGTGGGAGGGAGCCCCAATTCCGGGGGTCCGGGAGGGTGCGGTGGGTGGGAGCCCCAGTTCCAGGGATCCAGGAGGATGCTGGGGGTGAGTGCCCCAGTGCCAGGAGCTGGGCAAGCGCTGCCCCTCGCCAGCCCCGCCACCTGCCCCGGGCTGCTGGGGGCTGCAGGAGGGAGGGGGCCTGGAGGGACTCCCCCAACCGGGGAGCAAGCACCGGGGCTCGGCTCTCTGCCCCCGGCCCCTGCACGCCCCGCTGCCCCGGGGGGAGTCACCGGTGTTCCGTGAATGCAAATGAACGGGGTTCGGTCCAAATTGCATTTCCTCTCCTACTATGGAGTGTGACGGCACATTAAAGCCTATAATATTCCACTGCTGCTCTTTTGCATGATTTTTTAATTAAAAAACTATGGAGTAAACAAACATTCTGCTCCGGAGTAGCCCTGCAGAGACCCATCCACAGGCATATTCACAGCCCTCCACTTTTTCAAGAAAGTTTATATCTTAACAAAAAAATATAATAATAATATCACCCACCCTAACAGTTAGTATTGGGTAAAAGTTTGAAGTGAAAGGCAGCTGGCAACCTTCTCCAGCCCGTGAAATGATATTAACATTTTATTATTCTAAGGTGAGCTTTTTGAAACGGAATTTTAAATGTTACCCTGCTGTTCCAGAACACAAAAACCTTTAATTTTATGCAAATGAACAGCGAGGAGCTGAGCGCTTAATGTAAACGAACACTTTCTTTGTAGGAGAGGTTGGAAGGGAAAAAAAAATTCCCAGGGATTCTTTAATTGCTGTCTGAAATTATGTAAATCCCAGAGCTAGGCAGAACGCAATTATCCCGTGCCCCTCTCTGCCAGCATTGCTAATGTCTAACAAAATATCGGTGGGTGACATTTAGTCGAGGTAATGCAAATGAGAATTAATTTTTTTTCCAAGACAAAGGGCAGCTAAAAGATCACCTCGTTGCTGCGCGGAGGGGGCAGAGCGGGGGGCGAGGGCAGCGGGAACTGGGGCGTGGTGCTGGGGGCAGCGGGACCCATCCCACGGCGCCCCAGCACCGCTTTCTCTTTTATTCCTTGGCGGGATGGAGCCTGGGGAGCGAGACGGGTGATGGCGGGGGGAAGGTTGATTGTTTGTTTTTCTTTTTAATTCATGGTCATCCCAGCCCGAGGGCAGGGTGGGAACCATGATTGAAACCCACTAATGGCTCTGGCTGGTGGTGGGCAAAGGCGGCAGTGATTTATCACCTCCCCGTGCTGATAACTAGCAATAATTCTATTAAATATTCAGAGTGAGGCTTTTGCAACACAATTATCAAACGGGGTTTGTTAGTGCGGAAATGCTCCTCGAGCACAAAAAGGGGCTGCGGGTGCAGGGAAGGGGCTCCTCTGCGAAGGGCAAAATCTGCCCACGTGTCACCCAGGCTGGGGGACAGCTTACCCTGCTCAGATGCTGGGGTGGCCCCAGTTCCTGCAGCATAAATCAGGAAAGTCATAGGGGGATTTTCCTCCTTTTCTCCTTTTATTTTGGTTCGTGCATTTCAGAGCTCCCTTTGCTTCAAAGGCCATAAGAGCCTGTGACTCCACCAACCTTTTAAATGGAAAAGGGAACCCTGGTGGAAGCTGTGGTGAGGCAGGGCGGGGTGAAGAGGGATCCAGGACACGGATGCTCAGAAGTCTACAGATCAGGGTAAGAAGTGGAATTATCCTTTGAAATGTACACTTTGCAGGAAGGCCCCAGGGATCATCAGACTGAGGAGCTGGGCTGAGTTGCACCATCTGCTTGGGATTTAGGACAGGCAGAGCTGTGAAAATATGGATTAAAAGTACAGAGTAGCAGGAAATAGTTTCCCCTTGCCCCATCTTTTGGCAACTGTACCAGCAAAGCTGGGTGGTTGGTGCCACTCTCATGCTGTGGCGTTCCCTGTGCCAGGGCTGGGTCACTGGGCCCAGCTGGGACCCCAAATACCAGATCTGCACCGTGGGCTTTGCTGCCTGGCACCAGCCCTACCTGAGCAAGGCTGCTCTGGCAAAGCTCGGGCACAGCCCCAGGTTTTGTGCTCGGTTTTTGCTGAATCAGCCCCCCGTGGTCTTGCTGCAGCAGGCAAGGGGCCATGGCCTCGTGAAGCCCTGCACCCATGGGCTCTGCTGCTCACCAGCTGCCTGCTTCTCACTCCACCATCCTGATCACGAGTTTAGGAGCTCCAGGAGTGGATAAATCATCTGTTTCTCATTGCATTCCCTGTCCTCTGAGTTGCTGAAGCCAGTGTGCTGAGAAATGCATTCCCACACCATGAGCATCAGCCTGCCCAGCCCCTCCCCAGCTGTGCCAGGCACACAGAGGGGCTGCACACTGGGGCAGTCCTGCAGCCAGGAGACCCCAGGGGAGGAAGGTGAGGTGGTACAGCTGCAGGCAGGAGCTGTCCTTCACCTGCAGGACCCTGCTCCCATCCAGACAGAGGCTGTCCTTGTCCTCTGGAAATTTATAATCTTTATAATCCAAGATTTAGACTCTTCAAAGCTTTATGCCTGTCTTTAACCTGTAGCATATGCATAGTCCCAGTGGGATTTCTCATCTGCTAAGAGTTAAGCACGTCCATAAATCTCTGCGGGCTGGGGCCCAGGGCATTCCCACGCACATGCATTCCTGCGCTCACGCGTCATGGAACAGCCCCAGCCCTGCAGGGCTCGTGTCAGCACGGGGGCACGCCGAGCTGGCTCTGCTGCCAGCCTCCTCTGCATTTCTCAGGCGGTTCGGGGGCTGTGGGGGTGGTGAACTTCTGGCACCACCTTTGGCAAATCCAGTCTCTGTGCCAGCATCTCCAGGAGATGGGATAGCAGCAGGAGGTGAGTCCTGCAGGGAGCAGCCGTGCAGGGAGCAGCCATGCAGGGAGCAGCCGAGTACAGCCGCAGACAGCACTGGAGTCAGAGTGGGAGCGGAGCAGAGCTCAGGAAAGCACTGGCACGCCAGGTACTTGGCTTGGAAAGGGAAGCATGCTGAAGGCTCTCCCCTGCCTCCCTCCCCATGGACTGCTTGCTCACAGATGAGGCCAGGGCAACGTGCGAGGACCCCGAGCAGCGTCTGCAGCTGCTCCACTCCAGCCCAGCTCATCTAGTGCAGCCTGCAGCCTCCTCTGCTCACACACTCTCATGTGGATTTGTCATCAGGTGCTATTGAATCAGCTTCATTTTCACCAGTGCAAGCTGGTCCAGTATGACCCGGAGTTAAGCTGATGCAAGAAACCACCAGATTTTTTGTAGACTGTTAGAACTGGTAAAGTGCATGCCAGCCACAGTACATCCTCCTGACACAATGTGCTTATGGGGTGATTGAATGTAGCAGCACAGGCTTTTCAGGGCCTGGGCTATTAGATTCACTGTATGAATCTTCAGGCTTTCATTTCCATGTTGTAATTTCTGCCATCAAATGACAAAAAAAGAAGGAATGCACTTCACATTTTAAATCATGCCAGTGAAGCCCTTTTTTTCTCCTCATGTAATGTTGTTTTAAGTTAGGTGATGTGACCTTCCAGTAAACTCTTTCCACTTCATATCTAGTGTTTTCAATGGGAACAGATAAGACCTCTTTAATTTAGGGTTAGAAAATCCAGGCAAAGCCATCAAGTGAGAAGCAGCATTTCGTAAATATCTTGCGTTCTGCAGCATTCACTTTTTTGAGGGCAAAATTGCCTTCGTTTCCCTGAAGCCTCACCTGCCCGGGCAGGCAGAGGCCGTCAGCAGCCCCCGCAGGCGGCCGGGCCGCGCTGCTGGGCTCAGCTGCTCTTTGTCACGGCGGCCCCCGGCAAAGCGCCGAGCGCACGGCACCCTCGGACTGACCCGGGCGCTGAGCCTTTCTGAGGAGTATTTATGGAAAGGTCAGCAAATGCCTTGTGACAGGACGCTGGCACATCCCTTACCCTCTCGCCTCCCACTCCCTGCCTCGCCCACGTGCCGGGCGCGGAGCAAACCGGACTGGAGCTGCCTCGTGCTGGCGTTTGCTGCTCCGGCTCGCAGGAACGGCACTGCGAGCCCGGGGCGTGCTCCCTGCCGTGTTCTGTTTCCAGGGGATGCTCCTGCATCAGCCAGATGATTCCCCGTGCGCACCCACAGCATCAGGGCTGTGCCATGGGAAGCAAAGCCCCTCTTGCTGTGCCCGGCCCGGCCTGGCCGCCTCCTCTGCTGCTCAGTCCCCGTCCCTGCGTCCCCACCTTCCCTCGCAGCCGAGCTGCGGGAGCCAGGGCTGGACAGAACGGGCAGAACCTGTGACTGTGGGGTGGCAGCAGCATGGCTCCGTGCGCTGACCGTGGCAGCACCAGCTGCCTTTTCCTGATGGCACCGGGTACCTCAGGCTCCAGAGCCAGCTGCACTTCCCATCCTGTTGCCGGTGGTTTCTGGATAAATGTGCTTTTGCTGTGCTTGCTGTGACAATGCCCAGGCAGCCCAGCTCCCAGCACTGCTGCCCCATCTGCTGGCTCCATCTTTGCCTCCCATCCCACTGCCAGCAGTGCCAACCTGGCAGCTCCTGCCTATGAAGAAGCAGACAGACAGACAGACAGACAGAGCAGCAGCAGGAACCAATCACTCTAAACAGATCTACCAGCTACAAAGTTTCTTGTGAGAAAATAGAGCAGTGAGGAGCACATGGTCCTGAGAAGGAAACAGGCTTACGTCCCTGAGCCCTCCTGCCCTGGAATGGCCTGGGCTGCTAAGCAGATCAGAACAAAACCCTCCTGTAGCTGGGTAATTCCGCCTCCTTCTGATAATCCGGTAACGCCATTAATGGGGGGTCTGGCTCCAGGAGGGAGCTGTGATGGGAAAGCACTGCACCTCCACACACATGGCAGATTAAAAAGGACTTAATCACAGAGCAGCCACAATGCGCACTATGTGACATTATTCCTCGGAAATAAAATTTTACATACAGCCTATCTGAGAGCAGCACAAAATAAATACTTTAAAAATCTATGATTACTGTCGTTTTTTTTTTTAATTTTATATTGGTGGCTGAGTTCTGCTCTTGCTCCAAAGGATTAGGGGGATAATTCCATTACAATTTAGTAACAAGATTAAAAGAGCCAGTTATCCATTTATGGGGGTCTATGGAAACAAGCAGTGGCTTCTGGAGGTCTCGGGCTCTGGGTAGGTGTATCACTCACATCACAGACACATCCAAATCAGGTTAAGGCTCAGGCAGGACATACCCGAGGTGAAAAGGTCTCTGGGGCCACCTGTCCTGGCTTTACTGGGACAAGTGTTCAGGGCTTCACAGGGTGAAAGGACACAGATGGGGAGATGTCCTGGTGCGAAAGGTCACGGAGCAAAGGAGAAAGGCAGGAAGAACAAGGAGTGCTCTAGAGACAGAACTCTTAGAGCAAGGTCTGGCACACCATGGTTTTGGCATCTGTCCTATTGCCACAGCTGGGAGAGGAATTGGAGACAGTTTCCATGGCAAATTTAGTTTTGTCCTTTTCACGAGCAAATTCCAAAATTCTTGAACACTTTTTTTCTCCAAATTCTCTGCAATTTTCTGTCTTAAAATGAGTATGGTAGAAGGTACAAACACAGGAGATGTGGAAAAAAAGAAGCTCTTTAGCTGTGTTCATGAGTGCCTGTGGGAATGCCCTGGTAGAGCTGGCCCAGCTCTGTCCCACAGCTTGGAAATCCCAGTCTGGAACCCCCTCGCAAGAAAATAACCATTCTGTCAACCTGCATGTGTGGGACTAGCCTGAAACATCCAGGGTTAGAAACCGGCCATCATAGCCTTGTTGTGTGTATCCTCTGTACTGATTAACTGATTAATTGATACTTAATTGATTGCACTGTCAGAGCAGGACTTTAGCATGTGCTGATTGTCTCACCGGCTGTTGCTAACAAGGCTGAAGAGCATTTAGTGTAAATCCATAGGATTCACGCTTGCAAAAGGTGCAGAAAGTGCTTTGGAGGCAACAAAGACCTGAGTTCATGGTTCATGAAGTGCAGTGATCAGTCACACTCAGCAAGGTCCTTCTCCTTGCTTTTAAAATAATTGTTGAGAGACATTTAAATGTAGCTGATAACTGGGGGTGTCTTCATTTGCCTTTCCCAGCGTGGCACTGGACTCTGCACTCTTAAAAGCCCCTCTGGAGCACTGGTGCCGTGTTTGCCCTGTCCTGGCTGTCCCCAGGACATGAATGATCCAAGCACAGCGTTGGTGCAGAGGGAGTACCCATCCCTGTGCCCTGGGTGGAGGAGGCAGGTCTGGGGCAGCAGCCGGGGGGGAGCACAGGCCTCAGAACCCGATGGGTGGGTGATCCCATCCCTGAGGGTGGTCCTGGCAAAAACAGTGCCAGTTTGCTGTGGAGTTACAACCTGGGGCAACCCGTCCTTTTCTCCTCAAACCAACCCTTCATGGCCTTTGTCTGGTGAAATTTCTGGGTTGTTGAGTGAAACATTAGGAAACATTACTGCAAAAACGTAGAGCCAGGGTCTGTGGCCGGTGCCAGCTGCGGGGACTCGGCTCTGTCCTGCACAGAGCAGGGCTCCAGCGCCAGGAGTCCCTTGGCCAGGACAGGGCAAGCCACCGGCGTGCCCCTCCAGCTGTGTCAGGGTGAGGGGCAGCTTGTGCAGTCGGAGCTGTAAAGATGCAGAGCACATCCTGGGGCAGCCTGGGTTTGAAATGCGCAGATTGAGGCGTCCTGGGGCTCTCCTGCGGCGCCAGGGAGCGGAGCCGCTGGAGGGGGATCTCCGGGAGGAATTTGAAAGGATTTGGAGGTTTCCAGAAGAGCCACCAGACAGTCATAACCGCGTTGTCTCTCTGGATTAGTTTAACGTCCACTTGAATCACTGACCTTACGGTCTGAAAAGGACCGAACCTGGGGACGGATGGCTTTTCCTATGCGGCGTGACAGCGGGGGTCGGGCCCGCAGTGAAATACGGGTTTAGGCCCACTCGTGGAAATGCGATTTTAGGAACACTTATGGAGATGCTTTGGAAAAGAAACCGATGGCTGGGCCCTGGGAAGGGCAAAACCGGGGCGTTGCCAGGGGACGCGGCAGGAGCAGGGGGAACGGGAGCTGAGGGTGGTGCGGGGAAACGGGAGAAGAGACAGAGAGGGACAAGTGCTGAGACAAGTGCCGGGACAGCGGCGGGAGCGGGGGGAGCGGCAGGAGCGGCAGGAGCGGCAGCAGCGGTTGTGCCGGGGCAGCGCAGGAGCCGGAGGAGAGAGAACTGCGGGGGCAGCGGAGGAGCCGCCGAGCCGGGGCAGCGGAGGAGCCGCCGAGCCGGGGCAGAGGAGAAGCCGCCGAGCCGGGGCAGAGGAGAAGCCGCCGAGCCGGGGCACCGGGGGCAGCGGAGGAGCCGCCGAACCGGAGCACCGGGGGCAGCGGAGGAGCCGGAGGAGCGGGAGCACCGGGGGCAGCGGGGGAGCCGCCGAGCCGGGGCAGCGGAGGAGCCGCCGAGCCGGGGCAGCGGAGGAGCCGCCGAGCCGTGCGGCGGCAGCGGGGCCCACGGGCCGATGCTACCCCCTGGTGACCGGCGCGGCGGCTCCGCGTGGCTCCGGGCCGGGCTCGGAGCCCCGGCGCCGGGCGGCCCCGAGAGCCTCGGGCCGGGAAGGAGCGCGGCGGAGGAGGCGCTGCCCGCCCAGGGCCGGGGCCGGGCTGCCGAGGCTTGGGGCGCAGGCAGCGGCACCCCCGGGTCCCCGCTCGGAGCGGGGCTCGGCCGGGACAGCCCCGCCGCTGCCCCGCTCCTGCACGGCGCTGCCTTACGCTGCTCGCTCTGTGCATCTTGTTAATGAAAAGCATGGATGTAATTTCAATTAAAGATAATTACATATTTAAACTTAACATTAAATTCTGCACTAAAACAAAATTACATGAAATCTCAGTGTGCAGCCGTGCTGCACGGCAGTGGGCGAGGGAGCGGAGGAAGGAAATGCTATTACGCAGAGCGAGCTGATCCTTTCCACAGGATCTGCTGCTTGCACGATGTTCCCCGGTGCTCAAGTTAGACGCAGTCTGTTCCCACATTTCACCTCCGGAGGCAGCTGCTCCCTGCTCCGTGTGCCGGGCAGGCCCGCAGCGCCCAGCCGCTGCGCCCGTACCACGAACCCATCGCGGCCGGAGCGAGCCGTGCCCCGGCAGGGCCGGCAGCGGGCACCGGGCCCCGCTGTCCCGGCAGCAGGCACTGCCTCAGCCCCGCAGCCAGGCCTCAGCGAGCTCCCACATCCACGGGAGGCTGCCGGGACACGCTGCACTTGGATAAACTCTGGAGTTAATCCTGGCTCAGGGTCCCGAGTAAAGTTTGGAAAGTGTTTTGAATTAGTGATGAAAAACAAGTTCCCCGACTACTTATTGGGGATGTTTTTCATGAAATCCAAGAAACCTGTTGGCCCCAAAAACAATTTTTGAAAATTGAAAGCCCTCTGATTATTCTTTATCATTTTCCCCCAAATCCCAAACATGGCATTGTTCCAAAGGCAAAAGCTTTTATTTTCTGTCCTCAAACACAGTTGCAGAGCCCTTTGCTTCTCTCCTTGGGCAGTTATTTTCCAGCCTTAGAAGACGCCCGTTCCTCAGGGCACACCAGGAGGGGATGGTTTGCCACTGGGAGAGAGGGAGCTGCAGGATTTGCTTGTTTCTGTGTGGACATGGCAAGCAGCAGTGCAGAGGGCAGCACAGCGGGCACGGCGGGCACCACGCATGGCACAGCCACGCTCCAGTACTGGGGCTTCTCCTCCTCTGTTGAATGATTGCAGTTATCAAGCACTGACAAGTGCCATTAAAATTTATTAGCCGGCATAAAGTTTTATTTAAGGGATGGCTGGAGATTTAGTGGGCTCTGCAAGTCCTTCCTCAGGCCGGCTGTGTCACCTTTAACAACTGCCTGCGGGCTGTGCGAGGCTGGGGGAGGCCCTGGATGCCCCTGCTCCTGCTCCCCATCCCTGGGGCCCCCTCTGCAGCCCCCCAAGGCACTCAAGCCCCAGTGGCCCCACATCCCAGCTCTGCCAGTCTGGCCTTTGCCATCCTGCCAAGGGCACCCAGTGTTGTCGGAGAAGCTCCTCTGGCAATGCTGCCATTAATCAGTTTGGCAATCGTGAAATACACGACATGCGTACTGGAGTTTAAATCCCAGCCTCACTAATGGTTTACTACCCACTAAATCCCCCTTCATGTTATTTAACTTTTAAACCCAAGGAATATTCCAAATCAAAGAGGCTCTGTGTCACGCTTAGTCCATCTCAAAGAGCATGGAATTAACATCCCTTCATGGCTCGACAGTGCCTGCCACACAGAGCCACCACTTGCTCCTTATTAATATTTATGGTGGAGAGAGAAAGTTGCATAAATCTTGGTTGATACTTAATTAAACCCCACTTCTTATGATTTCTTCTCTCTCAGCTTCAGTTAGTGCAGACTGTGCAGCCATTAGATGCCATCCCACATGGCACAGCCTGGCGCCGTGGTGGAACCAGGGGCTAGGTGGGATTTGGTGCCACGGGCTGCCTTTGCCACGCCGGCCTGGCCAGCGGGGCTGCAGCACGGAGTGCCAGGGCCCCACAGGGC
The DNA here is from genome assembly GCA_003676055.1 of Chloebia gouldiae. Lineage (NCBI taxonomy): Eukaryota > Metazoa > Chordata > Aves > Passeriformes > Passeridae > Chloebia > Chloebia gouldiae. Next base: position 211,345 of record QUSF01000133.1, read on the forward strand.
AGCGTGAGCGGGGCTGGCACAGCTCGGCACAGAGCAGCACGGCACAGCTCGGCCCAGCCTCGGCTTATCTGCATCTCGCGTGTGCGCGGAGCGCGAGGCACCAGAAAACAGTTAACACGCCGCTGACATATCAGTGAGACGACCATCATAGCGAGGAAGCAGCTTGACCCCCAAAGGCTCCTGTGAACAGGCGGGATTGACACTTTACATTGACTTTGCTTCAGGCTTATCAGCAGATCTCAGCCAGTTTTATTAAAGAGCCGCGTGTGGGACACGCCAGCCTCAGACAACTTCATCTGCCACGGCTCGGGCGCCAGCAAGTGCTCAGCTCCCTGCTCCTGTTTATGCTCTGCTGTTCATGTGTTCCCTTTGCTGCTGAATTTAACTTCACAAAAGCCACTCGTGGTTTCAGTAAAAGCCCATAGAGTTTCCTGGCCCTTTCATGAGGAGGAGAAGAGCAGGTCGGGGCTGTGGTACCCAGGGACAGCGGTGAGCGCTGGCAGAGGGGCAGGGACACCCTGGAATTCCTGAGGGCCACAGCCCCGTGCCCCAGGTAGATAATGCACTTTTGTCTCTGCAGATCTCTGAAACCTGTCCTGAGTTACATCCCCAGGAAACACTGAATCCCAACATCTCAGTCAAAACACAGCCAAAGCTGTTCAGGCAGTGCTGACTCTTCTAAACTGGTTCCTTATTTAAGGCTCATTTGTTTTAGCTCAGTTAAATGTGTATCTCATATTTTTAGCAGGACAAGAGGATGGGGCAGGGTCCACTGGATAAGAATCACGGCAGCAAGCAGGCAACAGGATACACTGCTCTAAGGCATCATTTGGTAATTATGTCTCTTTTTACTCATGCAAATTTTATCAATATTATTTATATATTCAAAGCCATTTATAAATAATATATACATTTATGCTAAGGTAATTGCCTCAACTAGATTATTTGTCCCAGATTTTATTGTCTATCCAGATGCTGAATATTAAAAGCATGTTTCCTGGTCTGCGTCGGTGGCTCAGCACTGTCTTCTCATGGGAACAGAACCTGAGCATCGCTGGGTTTGGTGGCAGGAAAAGGCAGAGGATGGCATTGAGAGAAAGCACAGGGAGAGCGGCAGGATGGCAGGGAGCAGGGAGGGGAGCTGGGAGCTGGTGGCTGTCCTGATGTGCTGACACCAGCTCCTCTCGTGGGTGCTGTAGCCACCCCAAGGCCCCTCAGCAGCCCAGGGGTGGGCTCCTGCCAGGAGGGACAGGGCTCCAGGAGTGGCTCAGGAAGCTGGTCCCAGCACTGCTCACATCCCATCCCACCTTCCACCTCTTCACTTACCAAAACTTGACATTGCAATGAAAAAAGATTAGGAGCATTGACAGGCCTGCAAAGGTGACAGCTACAGAGAAATATGGAGCAATCACGTTGTCAGAGTGCCTATTAGGAACCCAAAAACCTCAGCTCTCCTGCATAAGCACAAGTGATTTATTGCCCAGCGCAGTTCATGAACTCATCAGTGGTTTTGCATGGAGAAGAGATGGATTTTCTTTCAGCTGTTTATGGTGTGAGTAGACTGTCCTGGAAGTTATTGTTTGATTTTATCAGCCAGCAGGGCTTGCTGGGTGAGCTGAGAGCAGATCTGGTCCCCAGCAAGCAGCCAGAACTCTCCAGAGGACTGAAGAAGTGCTGCACTGGCACTTCTTGGGAATTCCCAGCATGGCCTTGCTGAGGGGAGCAGCACTCGCACCTGCCTGGGCTGCAGCCTGCCCGAAGCAAGGATCCTGTTCCCACACAGCGCAGAGAGATCCTGCTCCCACACAGCCCAGAGAGGATCCTGTTCCCACACAGCCCAGAGAGATCCTGCTCCCACACAGCCCAGAGAGATCCTGCTCCCATACGGGCTTTGAGGGCAGGGATGCAGCCTCAGCTTTCTGAGAGCCTCGCGCCTGTGTTACACATTTAAATGCATCCTCTCCCCTGGGACGGCGGGATTGAGCCTTAGATGCCCTGGGAACAGCTGTGGTTTATGTGGATTTTAAAGGTGAACTTTCATGCTCAGTGAAATTTTAAAAGCAGCTGATTTACACATGAATCCACTTCGGGCGAGTGTCGATGTAGCTGTTTCCCTTCCTTAATGGTTTGTGACTGCGGGGCTGGGCTGTAAACAAGAGGCTGCTGCAGAGCAGCGCTGCCTGCACGGCCCTGCGGGCAGAGCCCGTGGGCAGCGCTGTGCCCACCTGGCTGTGCCCACCTGGCAGTGCCCACCTGGCCTGTACCCACCTGGCTGTGCCCACCTGCCCGTGCCCACCTGGCTGTGCCCACCTGGCCTGTACCCACCTGGCTGTGCCCACCTGCCCGTGCCCACCTGGCTGTGCCCACCTGGCTGTGCCCACCTGGCTGTGCCCACCTGCCCCATATCCACCTGCCGTGCCCACCTGTCCGTGCCCACCTGGCTGTGCCCACCTGGCCTGTACCCACCTGGTTGTGCCCACCTGCCCCATATCCACCTGCCGTGCCCACCTGCCCGTGCCCACCTGGCTGTGCCCACCTGGCAGTGCCCACCTGGCTGTGCCCACCTGCCCCATATCCACCTGCCGTGCC
>QUSF01000133.1:219011-236373 GCA_003676055.1 Chloebia gouldiae
GTGCCCACCACAGTGCCCAGGGCCCGGGGCTGTGCCCACCACTCACCCCCTGTGCCCCCTGGGCTGCCTCAGGAGCTCAGCCCTGCCAGGGTCAGGCCTGGGGAACGCATTAAGCCAGTTCTACAAAAAAAACAAGGCCTGTATAAATAATGAGTTCTCAGGTTGGTGAGAGCTTCTAAATTATTTGCTTCTTTTCAAGCCCACAAAATCCATTTGCAGTTATTTGCAGCAATTCCAAGCAAAACACTCCAAACACCCCGGAAAAAGGAAGTAAGCCTGGCGCATGGTAATTGTTCATGCAAAATAAACCTTCACTGCCAATGATTGGCAACAGGATGCATCATTGTCAACCTCATTTTAGCAATGTTCCATTTTCTGTATGAATTACTGCATTTGCAGTTATAAGAGAGCAAATACTACCCATCACCCATACCAACTGCAGCTTCCCACTCCTCCACATCAGAAGCTTTTTGTACTACATGAAAGCTAGTCTCAAAATTTCATGTTCATAGTTACAGATTAAATAATATTAAACAGCATTACACTGGAAAGATTTGTTTCCAAGTAGCAAACAGATTCCCCATATTATTCTTTACTGTAAGTAGTTGTTGTTATATCTTATTCATCTGGAAAATAATTTCCAACAGCCATGAAAATAGCGGATTTCTCTCTGTTAAAATGATAGTCAGAGCCTGGGCTGCTGACATATAGTAACATGATTCACTTGGACAGTTACTGACTGCACATCCAATTCATTTCTTCTGTAGAGCACCAAGTTATTATCTGAAATGCACAAGGTGTCTGGGGGTAACATATGATCAGCCGGGGACGCTTTTGACGGCTTGAAGAGCAATCAATAAAAATTGTCTCCAGCAGTTTTGTAGAGTATGGAAGTTGGTGGTGAAATGAAGTGATGGAGATTAACTGGTGGAAGTCAATGCCCCGGTGCTGTGAACCCTGGTTTTTAATTAAAGATCCAAAGCTGCTTTTCACTGGGATGGGGTGTTTTCCCCGCGTAGCAGATCCTGTGCTGAGGGATGACGTCCCTTCCCTCTGTGTTCCCGTGGTGGCTGGTGCCAGCCCAGCAGCGTGCCTGGTGGGGACAGTGGCATCGCTGGTGGCACTGGCCTGGCCCAGCCCTTGGTGGCCCCTTGCTGCTGCCGTGGGCAGTCACAGCTGCCCACTCCTTGGAAATACATTTAAAGGATAATCTTGATCACCACACTGACCAAATTAATATTCTCCGTAACACAGCTACACTCTTCATTGGCAGCTGCTACTTCATCCGCAACAGAAAGGTCCTGTGAGCTGCCAGTCCCATGTGATGCTCTTTTCATCTGGGTATCATTTTTGGGGCTGTCTGAGCTCTCACAGACACTGAGGTAACTCTTTCAATTAACACTAACGCTGGACTCTGCTCTTGGTGCAAGAAAGGACATTTGGGTTGTGAGGACATTTGTGCAAAGGCTGCTGGTTCTTTATTGCTTCTATAGGCAGTGAAGAAGGTTTGTATCACCAGAATGGAGGTTGTGCCAATGTCCAGGGGGCACCTGACAGTTCCAGGGACGGTTCATGCCTATGTGCCCTGGGAAATCCATTTGCATTTCTATGTGGAGTGGGTTTCAAAACACTCTGTTAATTTTTTTTCCATTAAACACAGTACAAAGCTGTATGGCTTTGATGGTGACATAGTAATAAACACTCAAAGACTTGTTTACAGAGAAATAGTTATTGTCTGCTAAGTAGTTTTAATGGAAAGCTCCCTGCTGGGGTTTGGGAGGGGCTGTGGATGCGAGGGGCAGGCCCTGAGCAGTGCTCCCTGCTCCTCACATACCCATTGCTTAAGAGCAGAGAAGGTTTTGTAAGAGCTCTAGAGCAGCAGATGAGATGATTACATGCTTTAGAGCAAATCTGTCCTCCTTCCCAGTCAAGTGCATTCCTACTAGTGCCATGTTTGATACTGGGATTTCTGTGATCTTTCGAGCATGCCAGGTGAGGCTGCCCTTCTCCTAACAGTGTGTGTGCCCTGCGGCTGTCCCAGGGCACTGCTGGGCTTTGGACTGCTCCAGAATCCCCTCCTGGGGTGCATGGAGGGCCAGCCCCGCTGCATTCCCCTCCAGCTCTGTGATCCGGCAGCGAGGGCTGGGCGGCTGCAGGGGCCCAAACTGCACCACTTGGCTTAATAAGAAATGTATAAAAATAATAAAAATGGAAACGCATGGATATTATTTGTCAAGCGTGTGCCTAGCAACTCCCTGTTATTTCACATATTGTTCTAGTGGGAACATAAGTAAAACACATTAGCAGTAATTTAAAGTTGCTATGTGCATTGATTATTTATACCCTTACATAAAACCCCAGCCTCTGTGTGCAGCACACCAGCCTTGATAAACTGTGTATGTTAAATCACAATCTCCGAATATGTGGACAGAATCTCCAGGCGAATATTGTAGGTTTTTTTAATATATATAGAGAGGGATAGATCCACTCTTTGGTAGTGACTTGCTTGGTTCAAGTGCATCTCTAAATCACACTATACATATAAATAATAAATAAGGGAGGCTCATATCCTTAATATTATTCTCATGTCTTATTAAACTAATATTTCAAAAAACTTTTATTTTTCTTTTAGTTGCAGGTCACTGTTAAAGTTAAAAAAAAATATTACAATCCAGCTCTGATGCTTCACGGGAAGAATGTGAGAGTCCCTGTAAAGCACAGGCATGAATGATTATTCTAATTGCCTGGAGATGCCTTGTGAGAGATAGAATAATTAAGCAGTGGGATGATTGAGACCTTCAGCACCTTCGTCTGTGTTTCCTTCTGGACCCCCTCCCCCCCAGCGGCAAAGAAAAGGACTATTTTCTTAAACCGTGCTTTATTTTTCACTTCATCACTACGAAGATTTCATTTGATTTCTTGCCCTGAAGATCTTTCACTGCAGCCAGGCGATGCCTTACGGCTCTTTAGGCACAGCCGGCCTGGCAGAGAGGGAAGGCTGAGGGCTTGGGGCAAGCCAGGGTGCCGGGCAGGCAGCGAGGGGTCAGTTGGCCAGGAGGTCCGGGAGAGCAGGGGGGCTGCAGGGGTGTGCCACCCTCTTGTTCCACCCTCCTGTGCCCATCCTCCTGTGCCACCCTCCTGTGCCACCTTCCTCTGCCACCCTCCTGTGCCCACCCAGCTGTGCCCACCCAGCTGTGCCCACCACCCGTGCCCACCCAGCTGTGCACCCGGGCTGCTCGCTGGCACTCGCAGGCCCTGCACCCGCTGTGCTGCTTGCCCAGAGCCGCTGCAAACCCGGCGTGCCACCGGCAGCGGCCCCACCCTGGAGGAGTTGATGGCATCACCGGGAAACGCAGGGGGCTCAGCCCGGCTCGGGGCAGCAGGGGGGCACCGACCCGCTCAGCTGCAGGATGCTGCGGGAGGTGATGCAGGAGGGCGCCCGCAGGGATGGGCACGGCTCTGCCCGTCAGACCGGGAGTACAGAGCTCGCATCACAACGTGCTGGGAATGAGCATCCCAAACATCTGCTGGAGCGGGTTGGGCAGGTGCCTGTCACGGGGAGCCTGTGGCACAGGAGCCCAGCGTGCCCGGGGTGAGGCAGGGCCCCTGCCAGGCACAGCAGCGGGGATGGGTGCTCAGACCCAGCACCAGCGGGGCGGGGAAGGGTCCGACCTGCCGCTCAGCCAAGTGAACAGAATGTCCTGGATGCGGGGCGCTGCTCTGGAGCAGTGCAGGACGGCCAGAGCTCTCCTGCAGGAGCCCGCTGTGCCCTGCCGTGCCCAAGCCCACAGAGCCACCACTGATGGGGACGTGACTGCCAAGGGGTGACCCTCAGGGTGTTCCTGGGCTGCTCTGCAGAACGCAAACAAGATGGTGTGTAGGAATGCATGGCCTGTGACAAAATTTTGTTTTGAAAGAAAAATTGGTATTGTGGGGCAAGTTTTCCTGATAAGGTCAAGGCATTCAACCTCAACCTTTTCAGAGCAGAATGTTTAAATTTTCCACTTCAGTCTCATGTTTCATTTCAATTTTGTACTAAGGATGTAAATAAAACAAAAATTTGAAATTAAATGTTTGGTTTTTTCCTGAAGCAAGTAATTTCTATTCACCTGAAATTCGACTTTTCACACGAATTTGTTCCATAGAAGATTCTGGAATGGTCTCACCTCCTGTTCAGGCCTTGCTCCTCTTCCAGCCCAGGCTTCACAGGTATCCACAGCAAGGGCTGGCTTCGGCTTCTGCACTGTTTTGTTGCCTGGTGAAAGGGTCTTCTATTCCCTGGGGTTTGCTATGCTTACTGCAATGTAAATAAGTGCATTCCTCATCCCACATGGTGATGTTGGGAAGGGATGTGAGGAGCCTCGTGGAGCTGCTCTCAGTGACACGGGCAGGCAGTGGGAGCAGCCCTGGCCGGTGCTGCAGCCCCAGCTGCCCGCAGGCTGCCGGGGCCTTATTTCTGTCATTTCTGAACATTTTCAGCAGCTCAGTTTGTGCCTTCCCTCGGTGAGAGCTCTGGTCCGTGTCCGCGCTGGGGACGGGAGCCACGCTGTAGGAACAACTTCCAAGCAAGTTCCTTTAATTAATGCAGGCAGTTCTGAGGGCAAAGCAAGCAGCACTTGGCAGCGAGAACTTTTAATGAGAATGTCATTAGGAAATTCAGATGGTGAACGCAGAGTGATTCCTGGGGCACCCGCCTGACTTCTCTGCCTTCCCAGATCTTCCTGTCCACTAAACATAAAAATGTCATTTGTTTTTATAACCCCAGAATCCAGGCTTTCTTTCTCCTTTTATTAACCAATTTATTAGCAGGACATGAGCAGCCAGCTGGAGTCGGAGGGTAGAGCCCTCTGATCCCTTTTCTTGTGATCACCTAATTATTTATTGCTATCAGACATCAGAGTTTCTATAAATTAAACCTGCTCTTCCAAAAGTTGCCCCGGGTTTAAATCAATACTGGGTATCTCACATAATATGTGATTATTAATAAGTGATGTTTGGGACCATTCCACATCACATCCTGAGTCTGGGGGGGCTAAACTGGGGAGGCAAGATGGGGGCAGAGCACAGCGATGGGGATGTGCTCAGGAACCATGTCAGCCTCACAACCAGGTGAAACCTGTGCTTTGGAACGGCCAGATACCCGTGGTCCATGGGACACACCATCACCACGACACCCATTCTCCTCTACATTGGAACAAATCTTTAATATTCATCATACAGGAAAAAAACGAACTTTAATTTAGAAGCATGTGACCTTCCTCCTTGACATGATCAAATTTTTTGTGTATAAAAATAGATTATGAAATACAACATAATACAGATGACAATGTGAAATATTTAATATTACACACAATTTAAGCAAAAGTAATTAAAGCAAGAACAGTGACTGTATTTATATTGAATATTTCACCTTATCAACCAAATATTAAAAGGAAAAAAGTGATTTAATCTTTCTCCCATCAAAGGTGTCATCGAACCTGACACCCGCCAGTGTTCCCATGCCAATGGAAATGCTTCCCACCATGGAAAACTGCTTCTTGGAGGAAAAAAAATTAAGAGTAGAGTTAAAACACAGTGAATCCCGGATCAGGGGAAGAAATGATGTCTGGCTCCAGATCAGAAGGCTGAAGAATATCTTTATTAAAACTATACTATATTACATTAATATACTATTTAAAGAGATACTATACTATTCTACATATTTACTTTTTACTTACCTATCTAACTAATTAATAAACTTGTGACTCTCTGCTGAGAGTCCAAGACACAGCTGGATCCAATTGGTCACTGAACCCAAACAACCTTCACCAGAATCCAACCCAACCAAGCAATCACTTCAGGTAAACAATCTCCATACCACATTCTACATAGGGAAAACAAAAGAACAAAAATAAAGACTGTTTGCTCTCCTTCTCTCTGTACTTCTCTTGAGAGACAGAATTATGTCTCTGTGTCCAGAGAATGTGAATGCCACAGGAGAGCTCTGGTGCTTTGGTGGCAAAGGGCTGGGGGCTTGCAGGCTGGGAGCTGGGCTGGGGTCTGGGAGCTGTAGGCTGGGTCTGGGGGCTGCAGTCTGGGTCTGAGGGCTGCGGGCTGGGTCTGGGGGCTCCCGGTTGGGTCTGGGGGCTGCGGGCTGGGTCTGGGGCCTGGGCTGGGTCTGGGTCTGGGGGCTCCCGGCTCCGCTCCCGCCCGATCCCGCCCGGGGCTCCGGGGGGCGGCGGCGGCCTCCGACAGCGCCACCTGGTGGACACCGAGCGCCACGCGCGGCGCGGGGACACGGGGGGACACGGGGGACACGGGGGGACACGGGGGGACACCGAGGGCAGAGAGGGACAACGGGGGACACGGGGGGACACGGGGGGACACCGGGGGCAGAGGGGGACACGGGGGACACGGGGGGCAGGGGGGGGGAGGGGGGACGGGGGGGGGGGGGGGAGCGCCCGGAAGGGGGGGGGGGGGGAACGCAGGGATGCAGTGGGAGCGCGGGGGGCACCTGGGAGCTCAGGGGCAATTTGTGGCCCATGTACATAGGCCTGCAGGGCACAGAGAGAGGCCACATAGGGACAGAGGGAGCCCACAGCCGTGAGACAAGGCTCATGTGGCTGGGACGTGCTGCAGGGGGGCACTTTTACCCTTTTACCCTTCTTTTCACACCGCCTCCCGCAGCTCCTCTCTCCAGGGTCACCCTGAAGTCTCTCTGGCAGGTCGAGGCTCTGCCTGGCACTGCCCAGCCCGCTCCATCCCGAACAGCCACGGCAGCCCAGAGGGGCAGCCAGCACCACCCTGGGCCCTGCGAAGGTGCTGTCCCACCGTGGCAGCAGGGTCTGCTCGAGGGCAGCCTCAGAGCCACAAACATCAGCACAAACGTGCAGATGGGGAAGGAGCTACCGCAGCTCAGCACAGCGCGCTGCAGGATCACTGTTTGGGAACAGCCTCACATTCATAAAGCAGCCAAAAAACCAACTTTTTCTTGTTGAAAATAATTATATCTTGTCAAGTTTGGTGGCATCTGCAAAATATCTGTTAATCTAAATTATATGATACTGAAAGAGCAGACCTGGGAGCTGTGCTAATGGTGGTTGTTTTCTCAGACTTTTAGAAATAGAAATAATATATTTGTGCAGTTGGTACTCCCTTACCAAGGAGCTGCCAGAGCTGCAGGAGCCGACCTATCCTGGAGGCTGGCACCTGCCCCTGTCCCTGGGTGACACCCATCCAGCTCAAAGCATCACCTTAAAGAGAGCCCTGCTCCTGCTGCGCAGACGGGGCTGGGTCCCTAGCTGTGGCCTTTGCAGAATGTCCCTCCAGCTGTCCCCCTGTCCCTCCTGCCCACGCTGTCTGCTCAGGCTGTGCAGGAATCCTTGCAGGTATGGCAACAAAACACCAGCCCATGATCCCAAAGTGTCCCTCACCGCAGGGCCCTGCCCAGGCTGGCAGGGCTCTATGGGATCATCCTGGACAGCCTCAGGAGGCTAAACACAAATCTTCTGGTTTTGCTGGCCAACAAACCATAGGCAATGGCTGAATGAATCCCTTCTCCTTTCTGCCATGAAGTAAATGCTGTTCCCTGTTCAGGGACACTGCCTGTGCCTCTGCTGGGGAATGTCTAAATATTAAGGAGGGCTCCAGATATGAGAAGAATCCTTTGGGGAGCCCTGGCTCTCTCCTCTTCTGCCTCTGCTGACTGGGGAGAGCTCCTGTACGTGTGAAGTCGGGGTTCCTGAAAGAAAAGGCTATGGGGATAGTTGGGATGGATGAAAATACCTGGTGCTGCATCATGAGTCCTAATAAGCTGTGCCCACGTGCCTGGGAAGCAGAGACTGGGAAGGGCCAGACAGGAATGTGGCAACAAGCGGATTAAAGGCACAAAGCCGCCAGAGCTGAGCTGTGCAGAGCAGCTCTGCTGCCCTGAGCAGGCTGTGGCTGATCCCCCGACCTGTCCCAGGCTGCCTCTGCTGCAGCTCAGCGAGCCCTGGCACGGCCAGCAGCCTTCTGGCACCTCTGCTCTGCAGCCCTGTGTGCACTCGCACATCTGTGCCACCGCTGCTGCTGCCAGCCGCGGGGACAGCCAGCCCTGCACCGAGCAGCAGCCGCCGTCCCCCCGGGCTCCTGCGGGCACAGCGCTCTGCTTGGCAGCTGCGGCCAAGAGCTCTCGCTGGTCAGAGAGGGAGGGAGAGCTTTTGGAGCGCAGCATGCCTGGCTGTGCCCCTTCCTGTGCTGTGGCACCCGTGGGGCCAGAGCCGGGGAGAGAGGTGGGCAGGGCGAGTGGGGCTTTGGCTCAGGTGGGCTCAGGTGGGCTCAGGTGTGTCTCATTACCAGTAGCAGTGAGACATTTGTTCCTTGTTAGCGCTGCTGGGCAGTGGTGGGGGCTGGCCTGAGGGCCTGGGGCTGCTCTGATCCCTGCGGTGCTGGCACTGGGGCTGTCTTCCAGGTCCCACCAAACTACACCCCACACTGCAAATCCCAGCACCTGGCACCTGAGCACCGCTGGAGAGAGGAATGAGCACCAGCTCATTCCTTGTGACAGCTGGGGCAGTGCAGAGCCAGAGGGAAGCACAAAGGAAAGGGCAGCAAAGGACATCGGGCAGCCAAGGGGATGGGATGTCACAGGCAGGCCCGGGGCCATGGAACACTCTGCCAAGCAGAGCTGCCCAGGCCATCACCTGCACCTGGCTGCCCAAGGTCAGGAGGAACAGGTCCCCAGGGAACAGGCACCAAGGTTTTGGCTTCAGCCATGGCCAGGCGGCACCAGCAGCAGTGCTGGGCTGAGCCCTGGTGTGCTGAGCCCTGGTGTGCTGAGCCCTGCTGGGCTGAGCTCTGCTGTGCTGAGCTCTGCTGGGCTGAGCCTTGCTGAGCTGAGCCCTGCCGGGCTGAGCTCTGCCGGGCTGAGCCCTGCTGGGCTCCACCCGCAGCACCGCAGGCAGCAGCACTGCCCCAGCCCCGCACGGCCGGCCGTGAGTGACAGCAAACACCAGCACCGCACCGGAGGCAGAGCGGGCTGTGACAAACACTCACTGGAAAATAATAAAGTGGCAAAATAATTCTGCATCGGACACACTTACCAGAGCATAAAGAGTCTGAAAAGGAGACAACATCTTGTATCATCTATCTTCCTTAAATACCCAAGCTGTGACAAAGTGGAAAGCAAAATTATGATGAATGATCGGACATATTTAGTCTGTACCTGTGCTCTTTAACTAGGCCTGGTGAAATGGGTGCTAATGAAAAGCAGAACACCTACCAAAAAGAGGAGATTTCATTGAAAACAAGTCTTTATTACAAATTGGCACTTCGTTTTCATAAAGTGCATAATGAAGGTGCATATTGTGACATAAATTAAAACAGGCAAGTGATGGGTCAGCACTGCAAAACATTACACAAAGACAAATCACCAGTGAGCCCTCGACAATGGCTGTATCTCATTTACAATTTTTCGAGTACATTTTCAGATTGTGAGGGAACATGGCGAGGTTTTGTTCATAAACGGCATGCCATCATTTATTTTACTGCCTCATTTGAATATGATGAATACTGTAGCCCTTTATTTGTTCACAACAACCAAATAATTGTAGATCCGTAGGTTTCTGGGCAATTAATCACATTTTTTTCCTCCAACAATCCACTATAAACATGACATTGAACAATAAAGTACATTAACCTCTGCTTTGCACAAAAACTTTGCTTATTTAAACACCGCAAGGGTACCAGCTCCCGCTCTCCTTCCAACGGATCCCGACGTGCTGCCGGACGCTCAGTGCTTGTGGCCCCCAGGATCCACAAAGGGGGCCGTGCCAGCTCCCCGGGGCCAGGCTGTGTCACCCTGTGGCACTGCCAGAGCCGTGCCCTGACATTTGTGTCGTCTCCCAGCGATGCTGCCAGGGCGGCAGCTGCCCGGCCCGGGCGCGAGCAGGGCCGGCGCGGAGCCCGCAGCTCGGGGGACGCGCCGGGCCCCGGCGGCCCCGGGCACGCGGGGCTGGAGCCGGGGCGGCTCACGGCGCTCAGCAGCCGCCTGCTCCTGCCGGCCCGGCCCGGCACGGCTTTCCTTGGCACGGCCGCCGCCGGCACGCGCCGCCATCCCTGCGCTCCCACGGCAGCGCTGCGGTGGTCCTTCCGCGACAGCGGAGGATGCGTGGGGCTCTTCTGCTTCTGTGATGAAGGCTCTTCCTTTGGGTCCAGCTAGTTATGAGCAGGACGATTTCAGTGAATTATCTGACTCCAAAGTGAATTACCTGACTCCAAACAGTTACAGTTTTTCCCGAAAGGAGAAGGCCTTGGGGGAGAGCTGAGCCAGGTTGAGTCTGAGCAGCCCTGCCCATGGAGCCCATCTCACCCCAGGATAATCCACTGGGGCTATTCTCGCTGCAGCTGCTGCCTTGTCTGTACCTCCAGGCATCCCTCAGTCCTGCTGGGTTTTGGCTGACCCTCATCACACTCCAGCAGTGTCATGAGGGGGCTGCCTGACACCCATCCACTCCAACATGTTAAACCAAAACATATTTTTCTTCCACATTGCCCTATTTTCCACATTTAAAAAGATCTTGTTTATGGTTGGTGTTTTTTTCTATTTGCTTAAATCTACCACTGGGGATAGATCCTGCCTGGAAAAAAATGGGTGTGCAGCCACTGTTAAGCCATGAAAAGCAGTGACTGGACTGTTATCTAACACTGTTGTAAGGTTACTATTTATCTAGAGCAACTGAAGTTGGCACTCACATCTGGCGCCTGGTACTTAGTGCAATTATTTATGATTTCCACCAAGATTTAAAAGCTCATCGCCGGCCTTGTAATGCAGTAACTGATTGCACTGCTAATGTAATTAAGAAAAGATTATGATGTCCACGTGGCACACCAGATGGTGGCATTCACAGCAATCGGCACACACAACTGGCAGACAACTGCACAAGGGCAGTGAGGCACAGGCAGCTGGAGCTGCCATGCCCCCTAAGAATCTGAGTTGTGCACATGGGCTGCCCCGTTCACCCCCACGAACACCACACGGGTGGACGGGCAGCCCATGTGCAGCCAGTTCCCTCTTGGTGGGTGGATGCATCCTCAAGCATCCCCGCTAAACCTGGGAACCCATTGGCTGGAAGCATCTTCAGTTTGCCACTCGTTGTTTCCAGCAAACTCTCTTGGGATCTCGTGGAAGAATTAGTTTGATCTGCAACTCCAGTGTGCGGTCCTGTGCCAGATGGGACTGGCCCAGCTCCAAAGCACTGCAATAGATCTGGTGGACGAATTTCAACCCAGAAATGGTGGGTTGAATCCACCATTTCTCCTGCGCAAGTACTCAGTCAGCAGGAAGGAATCCACAGCCTTGGATCTAAGCAAGACAGTTTGAAATTTGCTCCCTCATTTTGTCAGATGATTATGGGTTTAGGAAAAAATTTGCTTTCACATAAATGGAAGGTTTCTGGCTAATCATGGGAGTCTGGTCACTGAGGGAATTGTACCTCTGCACATTTTGGGGTGCAGGGAAAGCTCTGCTGCTCTGTGCATTGCTGCCTCAGCTTGCGGGACTCCAAATTAGGTGGCAACTGCAGGTGCTCTTCAAGAAGCAGGTTCAGAAACTGGCAGGGAGCAGCACCCTGCAGGTCCTTTCCTCCCAGCCATCCTCCTCACCTGGGACAGGGGCTCTTCTCCCACTGTGGAGCAGAAATTAACTCTTGCAAGGGACAGTTCTGCTGCACTGCTGCAAATGCTCTTGTGGCCAGGGCCCTCCTGCCCTCTCAGGGGTTCTGCATTCTCCAGGAACAGGAGAGGCCTGTCCCTGACACTGCTGGATCTGTTATTCAGGACCAATGCCCATTTGCTCTTGCACCTTCTGTCATGGAAACAATGCCACAGCCTCGCCTGGCTTCCAGCAGAGCAATGGTGAGAGCAGAGCCAATGCTGTGCCAGAGCAGGGAGAGGTTTCTCTTGGAATCAGTAATGTGTGCAAGGAGCTGGTGTCACCAAAGCCCATTCAACACCCTGCTCCCCTCTTTGCCATTGCCTGTGAATTGAATAAAGCAGCTGTGACTCATCTGCTCGTGGCGCTGGAGCTGACACCTGCCAGTGTGCAGGCTGTAACCTCACTGGAGGCTTTTATACCATCTGTATTTGCAACAGGAATATTTCAGCCAGTGTGACATTTTGGAGACGGGTGTCTTCCAGGTTTAGTGCTGCCAGAATGTGGGTCAGGAGCGCTGCAGGTTCAGCCGCAGCGTCCTGTCAGTAATTTACTGCTCGGGCGCTAAGCAGCGCGGGCCGCGGCGCTGCAGGGTTTGTTGGCTCATTGAGCCCACACGGCTCTGAAGCAACAGAAAAACAGTTTTTGATCTCTTGCTGCTGGCCTCTGCCTGAAAAGCATAAAGCAGGAGGCAAACCCAGGGCAGCTTTTCTGCCAGTGTCACTGTAATATGGATGTTGTTTACCATCACTTAGGAGATGAAGGGAGCAATACGTGGGGCTGGATGGGACAAGGCTTTTCTCCTTCAGTGCACTGTCACAGCAGTGGCCTCTGTCCTGCTGAGAACAGGCATGGGTCATCACACCTGTGGGACGTGCAGAGTTCCTGGGAAGCTCCAGCCAGAAGCAAAGGCAATAACTGTCCTAATGGCAATGCCAGCCTCACACTCAGAGCTGCTCAGCAGCTGGGGTTTCTGCATGAACAGTTGGCCATGGTGGATTTAGGTTATCCCATGAAGACCCCATTTCTGAGCTCGTACCCCCATCTCTGGCCATAAGAAATTGAAATTTCTCAGCTGTAGGATTGGTCGGACTGGTTTCTGCCCTTGCCCAAGGGTGTTGTGAAGCCCTTGGTCCACTGACCTTCTGTTTGAGGACAGCCAGGTGAGAATGGGGAACATCTTGCTGTTCCCCATGACCCTTCATTAAGGATGTTGGGATTGCAGTTTTTCTGGTCTCCCAGTGATACAGTAATTATCCAGTTAAGACCGACTTTGGCATCGTTATCCACACCAGGTCCTGTCAGATGGATGGGAAGCTTGCTGGGGTGCTAATATGCACAAGCTGCAGTAGCCAAGGAGCCAAACAGGAGTGTCTAAAAATGCCAGCTGGCCTGGGAATTGCCATGGAGGGAGTCAATGTGCTCTGGAAGGAGGGGATGGGGCCCCTGGCATTCCCTGGTGCTGATGCACGGAGGGACAGCTTGGGGCTAGACAGGGGTGCAAAATCCCTGGCTGCTGCAGTTTAACCAGTGTGTGAATTACTTCTTTTGCTTTAAGAAGAACAAAGGGTGCTGCCGGTGGCCCTGCTTTCAGGAGCTGGAAGACCAGAGCTGAGGTCCTGCATAGCCAAATGGAGAAGGGGCTGCACCTAAACAAAGTCTTAGAGAGGCAGCTGAACTGTGACAAACTTCCCAGTACCACTGCCAAATGGTCACCTATTAACTGGCTCCGTGGAATTCCTTTGTGCAAACACCCAGCACAGGAATGCTGTCGGCTGCCAGCCTGTTCCTGGAACAGCAGCCTTGCAGCCCTGGCAGCCACGTCCATGGGTTTTCCCTGCACACACCCACAGGGAAGGCATGGACAGGCAGTAAGCAGCGGGTGGCTGGGCGCTGTGGGGACAGCACCCGCCCCGCCTGTGAGAAAGCAAAGCAAGCAGTAGCATTGCATGAGAGGAGGCCTGCAAAGAAAACATTATTTCCTCAAATGTGTTCATCATTCAAAATTGTTCAAGCAAAGTTTCCATCGTGCTGTGGCCATTACTCATAATCTGAGGATCTGGATGCGTGGCTCTCCTTGGTAATTAGCACGGCGTTCTCTCTGCCCTCCATTTGGTGGAACAGCAGCTGTGCTTTAGTCCCAGGGTGTCTCCACAGAACAAACAGGGCTGGTCCTGGCTGTGGAGCCTTGAAACAGGACTCACAAGGCCAGATTTCATCCCTGTACCACTAAACAGTGCCAGTGCCTGCACACCCTGGGCCAGAGGCTCCCTGTGACCCTGGCAGGTCACGGGATGCTTTGGGCCCTGCTTCCCTTGTTGTGGAGGCAGCTGGTGACAGCCTCTCCTCCTGGACCATCCCTGCAGGTGAGGGATGCCCTGAGCCTCTTTAGAGGCTGAACCCCTTTCCTGGCCAAAGCCACCACTGGGCGCTACATGAATCAGTTACCTCTGGTAGGATTGCTGTACGCTGGTGTCCTGTACAGCATAACTGAAATACATATGTGACAAGTTATCTAGTGCTTAGTAACAGGTATGGGATAGGAAAGTTAATGGGAAATAGATCAAGAAACTGCTTTTTCAAAATTGCTTCCTCTGTTTCAGAGTGCATGCCTGAGTTAAAGGAGATTAGGACCTCCTCACTTTTTTTAGAATAATCAAGGTGTAAACCAGAAATATAGAAGGGAAGTTCTGACTGCAAAAGATATTTTGGTACACCAAATTAGAGGCAGCAGGTTAAGCCTACCTTCAAGAAACCTTAAAACCAGGCAGCAGCTGAGCTGTGACCTGCAGCAACTCCAGCATGAAATGAAACTCTGGGCTGATTTTCCTCCAAAGACAAGCGTGGAAAACATGGAATGTGCAGCACTATTGCACTACTGGCAGCCATCCACCCAGGGGTAAGCAAGCCATGTTTGTTCAGCCACAGCATCAGTATCAGAGTCAAGACTGACCAAAATTCCCCCTATTAGGTGTCCTGAAAAGACGACACTGGTGTGAACTGGGCAGCATGTACAAGACTGCAGAACTCGTGAGAAAAGACATGTTCTGAAATAAAGAGGAGTAAATAAATGGATCTTGAAAAAGATGGATGTAAAATATTCATAGGAAAGCATTATACTTGCAAATATTTATGCTTTTGAGTAACTTTACACAGATAGATTAACCAACTCCAGTGTAGCTATGATTCATGTACCCAGCACCCAGTATTTGCTGATTCAGAGCCCGTGCAGTGCCCCGCCAGAAGAGAACAATAGGGATTTTCCCAGCCACCAAACCTGCCGAGGTTTAAAGGTGCCTGTGGGCAGAGGTGCCAGCATTGCCCTGGGCTGTGCTCCAGTCACTCCGAGGGCAGCAGCTAAACCGTTCTGGGAAGTGACTCTCTCTGGAAAACATCTTATTGCAGATCATGCCACAGACACATTGGGATATATGTTTGCAGTGAATCTTTGAATATTTTGTGGATACTAAGCAGCAATTAGAGTCTTCCTTTGGAATCAATTCATTCCCTACCACCATGGTAGCAGGGAGGATCTTATTGAAACTCTCAGATTTTTAATATTATTACACTAAAGACTCTCTCAGTATCAGCATCTCCATGGGGGAGCATTAGTACACTGTAATGTGTAACAACTTCTCCAGTTCAGGAAATCTTCTTGTATTGGTAATAGGACATTTGGGGCATATATTATGTATGGGACATATATTTCTCATTTCCACCAGGCATCATCTTTTCTTCCCTCTAAATTACTCTCCAAATCAAAAAAATGCATTGTATTCCTTATCGCTCAAAAAAAAATTTATTATTTTTTTAATCTTTGGATGCAGAAGCCACTAACAGCCATCAGGGCTGCATGCAGTAAGAGTCAGAGAGCCTTGGTCAAAGAGCGAGGGAACAGAGGTGCTGTTCAAAATACTTATCACCAGTCTAAAATGCTTCACTGGAGAGAAGCACCAGTCAGGACAGGAGGAAGGCTTGGTCCCAGCCCAGAAGTGTGTCCAGGATGAAGCAGGACTCCAGTTTCTGTTGTTTGCTTTATGGACAGGAACACAAAACCACTAATGCGTACGTTGCCTTCCAGACAAACCTCTCAAACACTGACTAATCACGGCTCAGAGTGTTTTGCTTGGAAGTAAGTCTGACCACAGCAGGATGAAGAGCAAGGAGCTGAACCAGCCCTGAGGATCAAACCCAAGAGCTCCCCTGGTCCTCAGCCCTGCAGGCACATCAGCACCAGTCATGGCTGGGCCAGTGGGAAACGCCTGGTCAGCCTGTCCACCTCAGAGAGGGCCAGAGAGGTGCAAGACCAGCCTGGAGACACCCACGAAAGGAAAGAGAAGGGCTCTTGCCTCAGCCACTCCTGCTCGGCTCAGACTGGCCAAAGCAATCCAGAGACAGTCCAAATAGGATGGAAGACGCAAACCATTAGCTAGGTGAGAAAAGAACAGGCTGAACAGAACTCCTCAACAGATGGCCAAATCAAGCAAAAAGACAATGAGGGAGGGGAAAACAAAGGGGAATTAGTATTTTTGTAAACTGCAGAATGTCAGACAAGGAAACACCCTGTGACCATGGAGATGGACCCTCTGGTAAATGCACCACCCTGCCACGCAGTACCCGATTCAGCCTAGGGGAGGAAATTTGGGTGTCTGAGATCCTTCTCCTCTTCTGAGTCACAAAGGCCAGGTTCCCCACACAACAAAACTCTGGTGTCATGGAAAGTAGAGTAAACCAGATCTATAAAGATAGGGGAGACCATCTGCTCCGAGGGAATACCTGAATAATATCTGATAAGAGTTTTCAGGATGGCTTTTGACTTGACCATTAACAAAAACTCTCCAAGCTATTCTTAACTCTTTCCTATTGTAGTTTTCACCCTTATCTTCACAGAATCTCTTGCTGCACTTCAGATGCATCACTTCTCAGTCTCTCATAAAGGGGAACGGGTTTCTGCCCTTCTCTTTAATTCACATACACATTAAAGAGTTTCCTTCCCTCCCTTATTTCATTCTTCACCCCAGGATTTTTTTCTTTTGCTTTAGATTAGCAGCTCCAACTCTCTGTCTCGCACTGAAGGCTGCTGATGTCAGTTCCTACACCCATCTTGCTGCTCTCCAGACGATTGTTGTTGACCTTACCTCAGGTAAGGTTCTCAAAAGCCAGCGCAGGACAGCTGCAGGGTTGGTTCATGTAATGATGGCTATGGCCCATGCTGCTGTCCCACACTACGCTGCAATTCACATCATCTGCTAATTCAATGAGTGTTGTCAATTTCAACACTGGCACACGTTAAGGTTGAGCAGAACCAGACCTTCGCAGACCCTCTATTCAGGATGTTTTCTGTGCTGTCACCCAGCCAGCCAGGCAAACCCTGCGTACTTTGGACCATATCTTTGTTTGCCAGACTATGGTGAGACAGAGCATCAAGTATCTTAATGAATTGAAGGTAGGTGCTGAAACCGCTCATCCCTCCTAACCCCAGGGACTTCTTGAGAAGATAACCAGCTTGTCTGACAGCATTTGCCCTTCCTCAGCCCACAGCAGCTGCTGCCCATGTTCTGGATGCAGAAGGAAGCAGGAGGCTGCGTTGTCCAAATCACAATATTCAGGCTTTCACCTGGCCCCTCCCGTCTGCTCCGGGCCGGAGCACGCCGGGGAGCCGGGCGGACCCTGCCCCGTTCCGAGGCGGGC
>QUSF01000133.1:241373-267510 GCA_003676055.1 Chloebia gouldiae
CTGGCCCCCGTGAGAGCCGGCACTTCCTCCGAGGCTGGGCCGGCTGCAGGAACGGCCTCGGGTACCAGCCTTGCGCTACGGCCCCGGTGACCTTGAGCTGCTCCGGGATTCACTGTAAATTCTTCCTGGTGGCGCTTAGAGGAGGTAACACACCCCCCGTTTGTTTCGTGTGGTCTTCTGCTGCGTTTGTAGCATGGGCCTAGCCGACTGCCCGTTTCTTACCCGTGCTCAGTGCACGGCTGGAGGTGTGGCGCTGCCTGGCTTCTTACAGCCCGGCTGGAGCAGTGACACAGAGTTGCCTGTGTCTTAAGGACTCGTGCCTTGTCATGGAGGCTTCTAAGCTTTCTCTGAGGTTTCTGGAGAGATTTTCAAAGGTCCACCAATATTCAGTGTCGTCTGCAGGTTCCGAGAGCTGCAGCATTCTCAGCTTGGTCACGCTAACATTGAAACCAGACAGGCTGGGTATCAGCATGTGTGTAGCTGCTGGGGCTAAAGCTTGGGTTTCTCCATTTTGTATTTTATTTTAAGTGAGTGAGAACATGCTCATCTATTCTTTAAGGGAACCTGTGTGTTGTGCAGCATGTTGGCAGCATCATCCCTATAATTTGTAGCTGAGATGGCCTTCCCTTCTAGACGAAGGCATGACTTGACTTCTGGAGGTGTGAGATAAAACCAACATCTCACTCTTGTAGCACGTGCATCTTTGACAAAGTGAATCCAGGCTTAAGGGTGCCAGTAGCCCTCAGGGACCTGTTCATACCTCTGCCAAGATAGAAATAACTGAACTCAATGTCATTTCAGTTTTGCTGTCCAGGTGCAAGGTCACCCGTGTATGGAAACCTATTTTGGTTCGAAACAGGACACTTCATAAATATGTGTCCATAGTTAGAAGTGCTGTGAAGAAATACATGGTCTCGATTTTGCTCATTCTGTCACTTAAATTCCTGTTTCCATCCCATTCAGTCACAAAGTGTAGGTTCTGCAGCTGGTGCAGGGCAACTGTCTCGTAAGGGAGCCCGTGTGCAGGGGTGATTCCAGGCATGCCTTCGATGGCCGTGAAATGTGAAACATGAAACTGAAATTCTTCCTGTTTGTGATGGTGGCCTCCAAGGCCCTGATGCTGATTGCCACTACGGGTTCCTGTTTTTCTGATGGAGACTAAGTCGTGTTCCTTGATCAGAAATAGAAGGCTGGCTGGGGCCGTGTCCAGTGCGTGGGCATGTGGGAGAGCTGCGGCAGGGTGGCTGTGGGGCTGCGTGGCTGCAGAGCTGCAGGGCAGCGTGCTGTGCCAGCAGTGCCTTCCTGCAGGGATGGAGGACAGGCTGAGCGGGCAGACCAGGCTTTGAGCGGCGTGTCTGCTTGGTTTAGGGGACCATTTCCCCCAGCCTGCAGGGACGTAGTGAGGTAGTTGGTTTTTTCCCAGTTTTGCCTTAGCTCACGCCTTTCTGCCTGTGGGAAGAGCAAGCCAGTGTCAAAGTGCAGGGCTTGTAGTTGGAGGAAGAAACAAGAACACCATTCTCTGTCTAAGTCCCTGGCTATTTAACTTCAGAGCTTGACCTGCTTTGCTGGCAGCATGATGTTTCTGTAGCAAACACATTGAAAGGCCTGATCTGGTCATATACTCACCAGCTCTTGAACTTGCTGAAAAGGAACACTGAGAGCAGAAAATTATCTAGAAACTCACAATAACACATTCATTTCTGAAAGCGGGTTCTTCTGCTGTATGTGTGTCCCATCCAGAGCCCAGCAGTGTGTGTGGTCAGTCACCTCAGTGGAGCCAGCAGAAAAGTATGCCTAGGATAAACTAATAAAGGCGGATGAGCTAACAAGGAAATGGGAGAGAGCGAGCAAAAAGGCTATAAACAGACAAACTTGGCAGTGCTGGCAGACAGGGAGGTGTGTGTGACTGTGGGCATGGGTTGTGGGAAGAAGGCTGTGCCAGAAGCCAGTGGAGTCCCAGAAGGCCTCTGCTACAGCTGGGCATCAAGATCCCTGGTACACTACGCCTCCTGCTTTGAGACATGTCTACTTTGAGGGTTGGGAAGCATTTGGGATAGAGCCAGCGGCATGGTGGCTGCTTGTCCAAGGGTGCATCCTGTCCATCTGACCTGCAACCCTCCCACCCTGCTCTGCTGCATGCTGTTGGGGTTGGTGCTGCCAGGATGTGCAGGGACTTTCTCACTGGAGACACATTCTTTCCCACTGGCTTTGTCTGGGCAGCCCCACAGTGTTCTGAAGCTTCTTCCTGCCCCAGAGCTCACATCCGGCTTCCTTTGGCTGCTGGGGTGTGCTGGGGACTGGATGCGGCCCCACAGCTGAGAACAGCTTCCAGGGAGCATGCTCCCAGACAAAGGGAAAAATGTTCTTCTCATTGTTTTGGCCTGTTCCCGGAATAGCCCTGCAGTGAGCTAGGCACAGGCAGCTTACTGCAGGATGCTGATGAGTGCTGGCCACTGTGATGGAGGCAGGCATGCAGGTCAAACTCATGTTGCTAAAGAGAATTAAAATAACAAACTGAGTAATAGAAGTATTTATAGAATCCTGCTCCTTAATTTAATCTCCTCTTTGAGTGTTTATTTTTTTCATTTTTAAGTTAAAAGGCGCAATTGAAGAGAAACCAAACTTTGTTGATGATCTTGCGGAGAAGTGCAGTGTAACTAATCGTCTGTGTGATTGCCCAGCTAGAGACTCCCCTCTGACCTGTGCAGAGTTCACAAAAACATTTATCCCAGTGTGCAACTCACTTCTGCTGCTCCATATCTGTTCCAGATTCATCCTCAGTGCCGCCTGCACAGCAGGCAGCTGCCCAGAGTGGCTGCCTGGTGTGGCAGAGCCTGGCCGTGCTGCAGTGGCCGCAGCAGGTTTGCTTGCTGGGCAGGTGCTGTGCCTGCCATCCCTGTCGGCTGCAGGCCCGGGGCAGAGGAAGGTGCTGGGCTCGCTGGGCAGGGGCAGCTTGGTGGCTCTTGCTGCAGCAGGTGCTGTGTCACATTACCCTGCGGCATCACCACGGGCAGGAGGACAGTCCCACGGGCAGGAGGACAGCCCCACAGGCAGGCAGACAGCCCCACGGGCAGGCAGACAGCCCCACAGGCAGGAGGATAGTCCCACGGGCAGGTGGACAGTCCCACGGGCAGAAGGACAGCCCCACGGGCAGATGGACAGCCCCACGGGCAGATGGACAGCCCCACGGGCAGGAGGACAGCCCCACAGGCAGGAGGACAGCCCCACGGGCAGGTGGACAGTCCCACGGGCAGGAGGACAGCCCCACGGGCAGCGCTGCCGCCATAGAGGGGCTTTGTGTGAGCCGGCACAAAGTGAGGATTGATGCTGTTTCCCCTCCCCCTGCCGTGAGAGCTGGGCTGCAAATGGCTCCCACAAAGGTGCCCTTCTTCCTTCTTCCTTTGCTGAGGACAGGGTGCCCGCGGGCTGAGGGGGAGGCAGCACACTGCGGGTTGGAGCACCCACCCACCCCTCCTTCTGTGCTGGTGCCCCGGGCCCCCTCGTCCTCAGCCTTGCCCAGGCTGAGCTGGCAGCTGCTCGGGTTCCTGCAGGGCAGCTGGGCCTCCCTGCAGCAGGCCCCAGCATGGTGAGACGGGGCCTGGGCAGTGCTCAGCAGCAGGAACTTCCATCAGGATGTGTTTGGTGGAGGCTGGAGGCACCATGTGAGCAGATCTGCTTCCCTGCAGTGCCGCTGTAGCTGTGTGGGAACCTGCTGTGTGTGTTCTTAACATGTTGGGGAATATCATCACTTACCTGGATTTCAGTTCAAAATGGCCTAAGAGAAGTTTACATCAGCATTCATTACCTCCCACCTCCTCGCAATATGTAGTAAGAAGTCACCACACTATTGAGTGACTTGAAGTTTCAGAAAATGTTCACGAAGAACAGATTGTAAGCTCTTTGTTAAATTCATGTTATGTTTCTTCCACGCTGTATGTTTGAGGTTCTGCATTATTTGCGAGGCCTCTGGATGAGCTGTGGGGTGGCACAAGCATTGGCACAGGGTCTGTCATGGCTGTGCCAGTGCCTCCAGCATTCCTGCTGCAGGGTCCTGTGCTCCTCGCCCACCCTGAGGACAGGGAGCCTGCTGGGAGAGGAGGGTGAGCCCCTGGGGCTCAGGCTGCACTCACCATCATGCTCAAAGGTTGGAGCTGCTTTGGGAGTGAAGAGGGTTCGCTTTGCTCTGTGTGCTGGATGCGTGTCCAGCACACTGGTTATAAAGCAGAGCTCTCTCCTGGTTGGTTCATCAGCAATATTTGCACAATTACTGGTCACTAGCACCTCTTTTGGACTCCTCAAGTAGTCTGGCTGTTCATGTGACATTACTATTATTATTTACTTAGGGCCCAGACTTCCTCTTTTTTATTGCCTGCAGCACGATGTTTGTTCAGACTTGGCATTGTGAAGTGTAAACCCAGGTCCCACTGGCACCAGTACTCACCTCTGCCTTTCTAGAAGCAGTAAGTAACCAGCCATCTAAATGGCCTAGAAATGCTGGGGTTTGATTGCTCTGAGGAGGGAATTGAATTAGGCAGCTCTGGTTCACGGCTTGTCTGGCTCTGCAGTAGTGATGCTTGTTTACACAAAGCACTGCCCTTTGTCTTGGGGTGCGTGGGGGGCAGATTCCTGGGGCATTCCTGCCTGAAAGCCAGAGAAGACTTGCTTTATCTGGCTGCCTCTGCAGGAGACCACATGCTGAGGCAGTGGCACCTTTCCCCATCCTTCACCTCGGTTGTTTCAGCCCCTTTCTTGTCCTCTCCTCCTGCTTCCTGCAGCAGCATCCCTCCAAAATTAGTTGGTCTTACCTGCTTCTGTCCTTTTTGCATATCTCCCTCCCTTGACCTTCTCGGTGGTGTGTCTCTTCTGGAAGATGCTCAGGCCTCCCAAGGCCTCTCTGCTTTGTGCCAGCCCACCCTGTGCTTCCTCTGTGTTCCCTGGTGTGGAGGCTCCCTGCAGCCAGTGCGGTCCTGCATCCAGCGCCAGAGACATCTGTGCTGCTCCCTGAAATCAGTCTGGCTGAGGGGGGTGTGATGGGACTGAGGACTCATGGGGGAACCCCCAGCATGTCTTAACACCCATAGTGGATGGGGAACCTCCCACTAAAGCCATTAGGAGCAGATTTCTTGATGTTTAAAATGACAGAGCTGCTTCAACCAACCTGACTTGGGGATGAAATTTTTTCTCTTTTTGGAAGAGAAGGGATTTAGCTTTGGTTTTCCTGTCATTGCTAGTTGGAGACCAGCCCATGGAAGCAACAAAATGAGTCTCAGAGGCTGCCAGCCCAAATTTCAAATCTATTTGGCATTGTACAAGTATACCCTCTTATCAAAAGCAAATGAAAGTGCAGAAGGTGTGTCTGGCCTAATCCAGTGTTTACCTTGCCGTCTGTGGTGTGTCAGCACAGGCACTGTGGCATGCATGTGTGCTCTTGGCTCTCTGGCTTCTGCTGGGGTGTGGTGCCCAGCACCCTTTAACTGTGCTCCTTTCTTGCAGGATCAGTCCATGATGCCTGAGGTGCGAGACCTCAGCGATGCGCTGCCCGACCTGCCCATGGATCCCATCACGGGCGTTGGGGTGCTGGCGTCCCGCAGCCGCGCGCCCACTGGATACGACGTTGTAAGTAGAGCTGTTGCAGCTGCTGCAGTTCATGCTTTGGTCCTGCACTAATGAGGCTTTGCTTTGTTGGCAGCAGCATCTCTTCCAGAGAGAACACGTCTTTGAGCTGTGCTGTGAGGAGTCATTTGGTAGCCAGCTCCCACCTTCCAGCCCACAGCACTTAGAGTTTTACTTCAGCAGAGGGTTGTGGTTGCAAATGTGCCACTTCATCTCTGCCACTCCGGAGGAGCTTAATTTCCTAGAGGAGGGGTTTACTGAAACAGCTGGCCACTATGGCAAGCAAATTTAATAATCCTAGTAACATTCATCCTGAAGGAGTCCTAAGTATTGTACAAATTATATCTCTAAATAAATGGATCCCACATCAGCTGTTTAATCCCACATATTAGCACTGCACAATGATGATGAGAAGCTCCAGAAAGGGAATCAAAGAGTTTTGCATGCAGCTGAAATTGTAAGGATGATTTTGACAGGCAGAATGCATACCTCTAAACTAAGGTTTGGCAGGAGACTGGCAGCAGGAAAAGGCAGCTGGGTACAGCGTAGATGAATGTGTGAACAGATAAAGGAGGTCGCTGTTCAACAGCTGTTTGTTCCTTGGATTAGTTGCTGTGAGACCAACAGTAGGATGTTTCTACTCATAGATCAGTGTCCCAAACTGTGAAATAAAATACTGACCTTGCAGAGATCTACAGAGAAAGATTCGGTCTGTAGTTCATCTGCTCGCCTTTCTATGTGTCCTGCTGCAACTGTGCTACATCGCACCGTGGGTTTCCAGGGCTGCACAGCTTGTGTGGTAGGAGTGGAAGCCAGCTGACTGGAGGCTTTGCTCATGCCTCTTCAGCTGTGTGTGATTTCATACCTTGTTCAGTGTGAAGAAAGAAAATGGATCAGGCTGAAGTAAGGACACAAGGGGGGCATTGTGAAAAGGCTCCTTAAAGGCCTGGGAGGTTTTTACATTTACTGTGTTTTTCCAAGTGCTCATTACCTGTGTGAGCCAGGCTGTGTAATTAGCTGCTTGCCCTGATAAAGAAGCACGGGACAGTGTGAGACTTCTGATAACAGAATTGCATTTTGCCTAAATGGCTGGGCAGAGAGCACGCTCACCCCAGATAGCCTGCCTGTGGCTTAATGGGGAGTTGCAGCACTAACGTAGTTTAAACTAAACAAGATAAAAGAGTCTTCCTGTGGCGTAATCCAATTATGGTGGTGGTGTAATGCTGGTGAATGTGGGTCGCTGTCTCCTCAGGGCACAGTGAGGAGCTGCCTTTGCTCTGGCTCTGCTGCCTCACTGTCTGTTCACGAGGAGCACTGCCCTTGGAGTGGGCGTGGGGCAGTGCCTGCTGTTCTGCTGTCCTCCCCCAGCACGGCTGCCACGTCAGCTTACCACGTCAGCAGTGTGCCTGGGTGCTGCCAGCCACCCTTGGTGTCCTGTCTCCTGTGTAGCACCTGCTGCCAAGGGGCCGTGCTGGGTGCCACACTAATGTGACAGGGGACAGTGGCATGCACGAGTGTGCCTGGGTACTTGTGAAGGTGGCTGGTCTGTGAGTCAGCGCACTGGAGCATTGTGTGGTATGCTGGGTTGACACTTCTCCATGACTTCTCTGGAACCTGGTCTGGCCCCCCAAAAGTGTGAAGCTGAATGTGCACAAGTGCAGTGCTCAGCACATCAGAGAAATCGTGTTTTGAGATGCTGCAAGATGCAGTAGTGACATACAAAGCCACTGGATCCCTAAGGAGACTACAACATCCCAAGAAACACTGTTGTTAATGCTTCCCAAAAGATGAGTGTGGTTCTTTAGTTGCTCCATAATCTCTATTGCCTTTGTGTCTGCTTAGAAAACAAATGCACTACTGGCACTTGGAATACCTGGCCAGGTCTTTTCACAGCTAAAGCACCAAAGACTTGATTTTGTCAAAATATACAGAATGTGTCTGAACTTAGATTCCTGAAAATCCAACCACACTGGCAAGACGGAGTGTCTGGGTGGGGAGGAGAGGTGGGAGGCAGGGGCCTGGGACAGGAGGGAGGTGTGGCTCCTGTGCAGCTGTGTTCTTTGCTGCAGGCTGAACACCAGCTCCATGGTGGGGTTTGCTCTGGGGCAGTGCCTGAGCAAGCTGCAGACCCAGCAGGAACAGCCCTGACTTTTCCAGAGGGGCAGATCGGCCTGTGGGGCAGGAGGTTTAAAGGACCCGCTTGCCAAGACCTGACTGGTGGCAGTAACCCCGTTCTGACTGCTGTGCAGAGTAGATCACCCTGCACGAGCTGGGGTGTCACTTCCTTAGAGGGTGGCACTCTGTCAAGTCCGTCTGCCTGTAGCACACGGGTGAGGAGTGTCTCCCCTCAGCCTCATGAGGAGAAGGACCATTTCTTGTGCCTGGGGCGCCGTGTGCTCAGTGCCAGGTGCCAGATCCTCTGTCTCGCACGTTCCTTGCCTCTCAGCCAAGCAAAGATGGGCAAGCTGGGCTCTAGAGTGCCTGTCCTGCTGGCCAGGTCTGCTGTGGCCTTTCCACTTGGCTCCTGGCCTGAGGCCATGCTGATCAGGCACAGCTCTGCTTTGGCATTTGCTGGGGCTTCTCCTTGCTTGCTGGAGCCCAGCAGGTGATGCAAGAAGTTTCCTGTTTATAAGGCTATTTCCTTTCCCCATGTGTTTTCTAACAAGTTCATTCATGCTTACATTCTCCTGGCTTGGAGTTCAAGCTGACCATCCCTATATGCCAGCAATTTTCCCAGACAGACTGTTTCCTGAATATCTTTTCACCAGGATTGACTTACCCATCACAGAGGAAGATGCGTGTAGATTTTTCATATTCCTAAACTATCAGTTCAGGAAAGATCTGAATTCACAGAATTCAAATAATCAAAAAATTTCACCGAAATCATATTCCAAAATGTGTCTGTTTAAAAATCAGGCATGTTTCTTTGTAGAGCTGAACACAAAAGCTGTGTGTGTTTTACAATGGCTTGACCTGAGCTGGGGCTTGTGAGCAGCAGTTGCCAAAATTCAGGGAGCAGTCAGTGCACTTTGCTGCTTTGATCAGACTGTCTCTTGTCTATCTGCTGCACTCGGGGTAATTGGAGGCCTTGTCAGCACACAGCTCTTGCTTCCTGTGCGCAGTCTCTGCTCAACTAAACATGGGTGCAAAAGTGACAAGTGTCAGCTCTTTGTTATCAGGCTGCTCTGGGGCCAAGGGCTCGCTCGGTGGATTACAAGAGCTGCCATGGGGCAGTTTGCCCCATCTGAGAGGCATTAGGCAGAAGTTCTGCTTCTCTGGAGCTTCACACCAGTGAAGTCTCCTGCTGGAGATGCCACTGGGTGTTAGTCTGATGGGGTAATCTTGTTTCTTCTACCCTTCTCCTTGTGTTTGCCTTCTTGCCTCCACTCTTACTCAACAACAAACATTTTGGGGCCAGGGCTCTTACCCTCTTGCTTTGTGTGTGGTGAGTGCTCAGCTGCTGAGAGTAGAGCCCGTCCCCAGTGCATGGTGCTGCCTCCTGCCCACTCCTTGAGTCAGCTAGAAGTGAGATATTCTCATGCACATCATGCTGTCTGTCCTGTGGAGGGTCCAGGGTCTGTTTCCTTACCCAGCATCATCATGTGATACCAGTTTGGCTGGATGTGGGGTTGCATTGGAGAGGGACATTTGCAGGGAGTATGCAGTACTCGCATGCAGCACTGCTGATAAAATCCACCAGTGACCAGGGATTCCCCAACCTACTTGGAAGCAGCTTTTTGATCTGGGTGTCAGAATTCCTTGATGGCTTTCCATCAAAATAGTCCTGAGATGGGTCAATTTCTGTGCTCTGTCTTCATGGGCCCTTGCAGCATGCCCGGTGTGCCCTTGTCTGTAGGGTGGTAATGAATGCCTCAATGTGCTGACTTTTCCAAACTATTGTTTGGAGACTGTAACTGGAGTTGCAGTTTCCTCATTAGAGTAGCCTTTGTCAGAGCATCTTTAATCAAGGGTCTCCTGAGAGACAGCATTTTTAGAACTTCTTTTTATACTTCCTGTTGAAAGTTCTTTGCACTGCACTTTGTGAAGAAACTAATGAGATGCTGTGAAAGTTTGGGCTGCTGTTAATTAGGAGAGGTCTGAGGAAGAAGTACTTCTGTATTAACTTTATCTTGGCTCACACGTCTCCTCTCTCCCTCTGTCTCTTCTTTGCAGGTTGCACAAACAGCAGATGGCTTGGATGCTGACCTATGGAAAGATGGCTTGTTTAAATCCAAGGTCACACGGTACCTGTGCTTCACCAGATCATTTTCGAAAGAAAATGTAAGTCCATTTGTTGAGTGTCTGCCTGATTTGCATCTATGCCTGGTATGTGCTTACCCATATGATGATTCATTTTATGCAGCCAATTATAATTCAAGCAGGCGTTCTGCTGAGTTCGGGTGAGTAAGGAGGCAAAGTGCAATGGCAGAATATTTGCATTTTGTGTGTGTTTCTCATGGAAAGAAATTGCTGACAAAATCTTCTGCAATAAAAGAAGCACAAAAGGGAGCGTTTGCATTTTAGCAGCCTCTTGCCCTCATTACCTGCTGCAGCAATGGGTGCTGCACACTCATGGTCCTGATTGATGTCTAACCCAAATTTCTCAAGAAACAAACAATGTAGGTAGTGGTGGTGAAGGAAATGTTGGTTTATGAATCCAGGGGCATCACAGATATTTTATTGCGATTAGCTTGCTTTCTTTGTTGGTTTTAGTGCTGATTCTTGGAAATGTGCCCACATTGTGCATATGCTATCACATTCTTGTAATCTGGTCTGACTATTAAGTATGAGTTACTTCGTGATTAGCAGCAGTTGTCTGCCCACACTTTCTGTGGAGGAGAGGAGACTGTGGAGGAGAGGAGAGCTTCATGCATTCTGCTGTGGTTTTGGTTGAGGCTACTGTGAAAACTTTATTTTTCTGGAGGAACTGTTGACTTCTGCAATGAATGCACTCCATCTAGTGGGTAATGCTGCTTTTGGTCGTGCTTTGGATATTCTCGGCCACTCAGCTGGCAGGCTTTGCAAGTACCATTTTGTACTTGTGCTTTCAGTGTGACAGGAGCAGAAAGGTGATGGCAGCTTCAGGGGCTGCTCACGGGTCCTGGCAGTAGAGCTGGAGGTTGTCAGTTCCCAGCATTTGACCTTTACTCTATCTGCTTCCCTGCCTGTGTCTAGATGAAAGTAAAGCTCCAGAGCTATGGGAAATATCACTTCCTGGGGTGGATGGATAATAACTATGCTTTTCATCCTGAAGTATGTGCCTGTTTAGCAGAATCATCATTGTCAACAGTTTACAGCATCTGACATTGCTGTATCTGAGCGTGGCGAGTTCCTGGATGGTGGGTCTCACAGGCTGGGGGCTCTGTCCCCTTTTCTCCTGTGCACGTGGCAGAGCTGACCCCCAGGGTTCCAAGGAGCTCATTGGAGACTCCTCTCCTGCTGCTGACTGAGGAGTGATCGGTGGTTCAGCAGAAAGTTGCCACTGATGTAATGCACAGACAGTTGAAATAAATAAAACATGAAAGATGAATCAGCAGCAACTACTTTGTCTGCTGTTTGCTGTGCCAGGACCGTGTTAACTGACACGTTCAGGCTTGGCAGCATCCAGCATTGCTTGCTCCAGGATTCCCTGGACATGGGTGGTCAGAGGCATGTGGGGGCTGCCTGGCTTTGACCTGTTCACGTGAGCAGAGGATGTGTGCCACACTTGTGTCTGGTGGGACAGGGCTGCATGTCTGCTGACCCTTCTGGTCAGGAGCTGACCATAAAATGCAGGACCTCACAAAAATAAACTCACACCTGACCTCCCCTTATTTCAGAGCCTGCAAATATAAATATTTTGTAAGAAATTCAGTGAAATAATCTGAGAGTACAGGTTTGTCTGAAAAACTCTTGCCAGATAAAAATTAAAGGAGGTACTTTGCAGCCAGTAACAATAAAACTCAATGACACAGTTTGATAGCTTGGGATTAAATTTTAATTGTTCTGTGTTGTGTTTCTGTTTATAAAGACTGTGCAGTACCTAAAATGTATTCTTCTTTCATGTGACTCCAGATTACTGGCAGCAGTGCTGGTTTTATCAAAAACCACAAAGAAAATCTGGTCTCTAAACCATTGTGGAGGCTGTCACTCTGAATTGGGCTCTGAGCTCTTCAAGCCTTGATTAATAGGACAAGGCATGAGTTCAGAATTCATATGGACTCTAAATGAAGTTTGTTGTTCCAAATGGCCTGTGCTTCTGGAGTGTGCTGCATTTGGAGCTAGAACCCTGTCTATTCAGTACTAATTAGCTAATGCATGTAATAACTTTGGCTCCATGTGCATAAGCCATCATCCTGTAATGCTTTTTGCTGTTACTGTCATGGAAATGTCATGTTGCTCTTGTAAATGTAGAGTGTGTAAGAACTGAGGCGACCTGCTCGGTGGATGGGGTGGGGAAAGTAGAACTTTGAGCTGCTGTGACTGCAAAAGGAAGAATTTGGCTGTGCTTCCAAAGATCTAGAAGTGTGGCACTGGGTGAGGTGTTAGAATTTTAAATGATGAAAGTTGTCTGGTATCTCCTAGTCAGTTGTGGTTTGGTTCCTGCTTAGAGGACACGTGCAAGGGTTGTCTCGGTATGTTTTTACCATTTCTAAAGTTGTGCTCAGATACAATGACAAGGCATCTCAGGCTTCAGCCGGTGGGAACATCTGGGGTTTAATTTGGTGACATTGTCATAATCAACTGTTTCTTTTCTCTCTCCAAAGAGTCATTTAGGCAACGTCTTGGTCGACATGAAGCTCATTGATATCAAGGACACTTTACCTGTAGGCTTCATGCCCATCCAGGAGACTATTGATACACGTAAGTTGGCATCTATTCCTCAGTGCCACTCTGCCAGTGCTAGTGTGGCCAGGCTGTGGAGGGCCGTGTCCCTGGCAGAGGGTTGCTCCCGGCACTTCTGCTTTCTGGGGTGCCATGTGCACCTTTCGAGGCAGCTCTGGGCTGCAATAAAACAGCCTTTGGTTTTCTTGTCCTCCTCAGGCTGTTTAATGGGGCTGCCTGTCTGTCTTCACTTACCTGCTAGAGTCCCATGTCTCTGGGGCAGGAAGGGAGTTTCTTTTTTCAATCTGAAGAGTGGACCGGGCCTAGCAGGAGCAGAGCCGCTGTGCCAAGAGGTGTTCAGAAGTGCACTGAAATGAAGGGGGTGTGGGTTTGTGCTGCCCACTTTACATCTCCTGCTGTGGGACAAAAGGGCTCCTGTCCTGACAGGAAGTACTGAGGGCTGTCAGCTATGTTTGTGCTTGCTGACACAAGGCACAAGTGCCGTGTCCAGGGGGAATATCATGCTCATTTCTGCAAGGTAGAATAGCTTTACTGCAACATGGAAGTGAGCAGTTCCCAATCAGTGTGTTCAGCTCCCCTGGGACCTGTGCCAGCAGCAGCTGGAGCCACGTCTGGTGGCAGGCCTGTGTTGTGCAGCAGGCACCGGGGCACTGGGCTGGCAGGGGACAAGCCCCGTGGGAGTGGAGCGTGAGAGGATGGCAGGACTGGTGCTGGTGCCCGGTGCGCAGCTGCTTGTCACAGAAGGGCTGCTCGCAGTGCATGTCAGTGTGAAATCCAGCCTAGGAATGAGCAGAAAGGGCTTACATGAACCTGCCTTGCAGGGAATCATTCATCTGGGGCTGCAGCACATGAGGATGGCTTTTCAGTCACTGTGATCTGGTTCTGATTGGAACCTGTGGCCTGGAAGGGAAAGACTTTGAAGACTGTTCTCCCAGGTCACCCTCTGCTTCTGGAAAATTCTTGGGCACATGTGGTATGAGGTAGAATTGTTGGCTTATCTTGCTGACCCTTGGGAGTGCTGGACCTTACTATGTGCTGCTTCAACTTCTGTGCAAGTCCTGGTGGAAAGGTGGAAGGGGGCTTTGTCATTAATTTGAAATGCACTGGGTTGTGACTGTGATGTCTTCAAACGAGAGGCACTGCCTGTACCAAGGAAGTGGTGAGAAAGAGAACATAGACAAAAGCAAGTAGTCAGCTTTGTACTTGCAGAGAAAGTCAAATAAGAGGCACTGATTTTGTTCAGAGTTAGATTTGTGATTACAGGTGTCTCTGTGCTCCTCTCAAAATTGCAGCTAGTTTGCAGTTAATACATTTAATAAAGCACTCCTTAGTAGGTCTTGAGAAGATTCTCAGGAAGCATTAAATCCTAGACTCCTAAGATGAGTTTTAGGCACTTCAGACAGAAGCCTTACTTTTTCAAAGCAGGGGAAGACTAGACTTCAGGGATGCAGGTATTTACCATCTCTAAACACAGCACTGTAACTGCAAGCTGCATGCACAGATGCTCTATTGGCACACCTCACACTGTCTCTATGGTTATTTGTGCTAGTGCAGCAGCACACTTCAGAGGCTGGAATGGATTGCTGTTTCCCAAGGTGTGGATTACGAAACAGGAGGAGCCTATGGAGACAGGGCTGCTTGCCATCTGTTGAAGTGACAGCATATTTTAAGTTGGGAGATATTTGTTCACATTAAGATGAAGGGTTTTTATTTTGCAGGCACTTGTTTGTAGTTGCTGGTTGTTTCCAGATTTTCATTCAGCGTCTGCTCTTCAGATTTTCAGTATATCAGTGGACTTCTGTCCTGCTTTCCAAGTGCCTGCATCCAAACAGGAACCTCACCTTGCTCACCCTGAGACTCCTTAGGGTGAGATGGAGCACTGCAAATTCGTGTCTGCGTGCCAGTGCCAGGCACTGTGGTCACAGACAGCACCAGCCCTGGCTGTGGATTGTGTCTTCGTGCTGGTAAACAGCCTGAAGATCTGTGAATTCATTATACAGATAAGCCTTAACTGTGATGGGCTTGAGTTTTTCACAATGGATAACGTGGAAACAGTTGCTCTGTGGCACGTAGCAGAAAGGGCTGTGCAGTGTGTTCATCCACCCTCAGAGCACAGGTCAGAGCAGCGCAGCTGCCTCGTGGGAGGTTCTGGCAGTTACTGCTTTGTAAATCTGGTTTGTCCTTGCAAAGAACTGGGGCAAACATGGTGGGAGTATCATTTCTGTGCCTGCTGACTTGATCAGGAGATGTCACTAACACTTGGGATGTGTGAGATTGGGACAGACAGCTCTTACACTCAAGCTCTCTGCATGGCAGGCTCTGCCTGCTCCTCGCAGTGGGTTGGAAGTGGCTGGTTGGAAGCACGTAGCGGAATGAACTGACTGGTTGTATCAGAAGGTAGTTCCTAGAGGCAGTGCTTGTGGGAGGAATGTTTAGATATGGCTGTCCAGGCCAGTGAGGCAAACATTACCTGGGAAAGAGCAAGGGAGAGCGAGAGGCATGCGGAACTGGCAGAGTCACCTGCTGTTCTGTGCTGTGGGGCAGCACCAGGCACACGTGGGAGCTGATCTCTGCAGCAGGCAGGAGGAGAGCTGGTTATTGCAGTGCCAATAGCACATCTGATAGAACATTCCCCTCTGAATGGCACTGCACTGACTGGTTTGTTGACATATGTCTGTTCTTTGGCACCAGTTCTGCCATAATTACCTGCCTAATACCTGGAGAGACTATAAATAACATTTATACTCTAATCTTGCATGAACAGCACCCTGTACTTTGGGTTGTTTTTGCAGAAGAAGTAGCTTTCAGAAAGAAGAGGCTGTGCATTAAATTCATCCCTCGAGATTCCACAGAGGCAGCAATCTGTGATATCCGAATCTTGGGGAGATCCAAGCAAGCCCCTCCGCAGTACACGTTCATAGGGTAAGTACCCCTCACTCCCAAGCTGTTGTCAGCAATGCAGTTATACCAAAGCAAGGGCCCCGTGCTCCTCTAATTACCAAGTAGCAGCTTGTAAGAGGTGACGCTTATCATTGGAAAAGTCCAAGTAAGTACAAGTGTTACTGAGGTGGATGCAGGAATTAAGTCACCCCTCCTTTTTTTTAATTGCACTTGTTCTCACTGACCAAGGTGTTGGTGGAACACGTCAGTGCCTGCTGCTCTGTGTGCAGTCAGCCCTGCTCTGTGTTGTTTCCCAGGGAGCTGAACAGCATGGGTATCTGGTATCGGATGGGCAGAGTGCCGCGCAACCACGACTCCGTGCAGCCTGCGGCTCCTCCCGCCCAAGCACCGGCTTCAGCGCCCGCTCCCAACCTGCCAAGGTAGGTTTTCTGCATTCCAGCTCCTTCTGCTTGATGCTGCATGTCTTGTGGTTACTAACCTTGCCTGGGAAGCCAAGACCAGGGTGCTGCACCAGCATGGAATGATTGTGTCACCATCTGATAAGGGAATGTGCTGTTTGTTGAAGTATTTGCCTGCTGGAAGTTCCCTTGCCTGTTGTTGTGTAAAGAAAAATGGGTGAAGAAGCCAGAAGAAAGGAAGTGCCTGCAGAGGAAGGGAAACAGCAAACTGTACCTTTCCTTTGCTTTAAACAATGCAGGATGTTGTAGCTTCCAGCACATGCAGAAGGGTGAGCCAGAGCTGCAGCCAGGCCAGTTGTTCTCCTTAACCAGAGGGAGGGAGAAGTGCCTCTACAGACTTCAGAAGGGAAACAGGTTTTGCTCATCTCCAGGATCAGTCTGTTCATGGTTTGAAGTACTGGTTCTTGGTTTTTTATTTTCTTGAGCCCAGTTGATGAGCTCCAGTTATGCAGCTGACATGAGCATGCACAGCAGCCTGCTGATCTTGTGGTGACTGATGGGAGCAGCACTGCTGGGCTGCGGTGTCTGTCCAGGCTGTTCTCCCTGTGGTACAGGCAGTATTTCTGTGTGTGTATCAACAGATGTGCTAGTGTGTAGATTTCATATACCAGTAGTGCTGTACTGACAGCTTACTTGCTGGATTTGTCTGGATAAAAAGAGGTGTTGTTAAGCAACAAAGCAGCCCAGACAATGATGAAGCTGAGAACTTTGCACTCCTGACATTCCCTCCGAAAGCACAGCTTTCACCCACTGTGAATTGTGCTCCTGCTGCTGAAGCTCTCAGACTGGGCCAGGCCGTTGCCAGGGGACAGCACATTCTCCTTGGGTCCCTTTGTGCTTTTGCCTATTTTGTGTACATGTATTTTTGCACTAGGCATTTCCTACACTGCAGATACCTTTACAGTATTTCAGTAACTAGTGAGAGCTAGAGTTTCGAAGGAGAGATCAGAGAGGAGTTCCAAGGTCCGTTCTGTGTACAAAGGTCATTATATCACATGGGTGGAAATTGCTTATGTCCTTTAGAGTCTTGATTTACAGGTCATTTCAGAGTTACACTTTTAAACTGCTGCAGCATGTTCCCCATAAAGCTATCAGGTACCTCCTTAAGGCAGGTATGTACATTTGAGCCTTCACCCATGACCCAGACTGAAATCCACTGTCCTGTGGTGGCTCTTTGAGCTCTCCAAAGCATTTGGGTGTTTCTTCCACTGAGAGTTTTGCTTGGTAAGCTGCCATGCCCTGGCACAGTGCTTGCTGTCGTGTACTGTCAGGTGTGCTGCAGGCAAACATGCTGTCATGCTTCGCAGAGATGGAGGCAAAAGAGATGAAAAGCCAGCAGTTTTCTCAAGATTCCAGTCTGTCCCACTAGGACCTGAGATGTTATTCTGAAGCTCTGCTGGACATAAGCTACATGCCAGTCCAGGCCATGGGAGATCAGAGAGAAAGATGTCTTTATTTTAGAGCACAGATCTTAATTTTCTTTCTGCAAGAAGTTCTGTCTGGGCAGATTTCCACAATAAAGGAAAAAAAATTATCATAGCAAGAGAATGTCGATGGGAGTGCTTAATCACTGAATGTGGAAGGGTCACTTTATAGCTGACCAGGGAAGGCTGCAGAGCAGTGTCAGAGCTGTTGGGAACAAGGCCAAAATTAGAGCTCAAAGCATCAGTGACAGTCTGAAAAGAAGTGTTTACAAGGCTTATATATTTTATAACCTCTTGTTGTGCAGTTTATGGTTTACAATGGCTGCAAGGAAATTGAATCAGTTTTGTTTTACTTGCCAAATAAAGCAAATGTCAAAATAGTCAATATAAAATGTATTCTAATTTGGCTGAGTTAAACCAGCCAGTATGCAGTGGAATAATTGAATGTTACATTAATGCCTTGTAGTAAAACCCACCTGTCTGTAGCCAGCTCCACTCTCACACCCCATGTGTGATTTACAGGTAACTTTTACACCACCAGCCTGATCATTCAAAGCATCTTTCATGCCTGTTTTTTTACTCTGGTTATTTATTATCCAATATATATTTTAAGAAATAGAAATGTTTATAAAGGTGCATCCTGCAAATATTTAATTATTACAGGGAACACAGACAACTTGAAGGCCTCTTCTAACACTGTCAGCAATGTGGTGAGTTACTCAACACAGTGTTTGTGAAAGACTGTAGTCACAAGCGATCCCTTGTTTTCATGTCACCATAGAGAGAGGAGGTTACACTGGCAGCCAGTTTGCAGTTTTATTCCATGTGGCTATATCCTGACAGGAAGAGCAGTGATTGTTCTGGAGCTGCCTCAGTAGTGAGGAAGCATTGGTGAGCAGTGCTGCATGGAGCACTGTGGAGGGTCTGCTCTTGGGCTGGTCAGGTATCTCAGCTGCTGTCTTCAGCTGTGTCTGCATTACAGAATAATTCTGAATTAAGGGGGCCTTCAGAACTATTGTTAATGCTGGATATAAACTAAACCCCTATGTACAACTAAACATAAAACAGAAGGACTTTTTACTGTGGGATATATTTTTTTCTGCACTAGCCCCTCTGCTCTGTGGTGTAAGGTGCTGATGCAGTGGATGGTGGCCCATCACAGAGTTGTCATGTATCAGAGCTGTGACCTCCACAGGTTGGTGCACATCAGCAGTGCTGCGTCTGCCACTCACGTCAGGCTCACAGTCAGGGCTGCACAAGGGGAGGCTTTGTTTGATAGTTGTTCTGGACTTTTCAAATGGTGGTTTTCAGCCATTTCTTCTCCTTTGTGTTTTCTTCTACGGGCATCTGACTTTGTGGCCTCCAACAGCAGCCCTGGCACGTCCCAGTAAGGGTGGCATGCTGTGCCATGGAGCATGGCCGTGCCATTGTGCAGGTCATCAAGCTGCTTTACTGCCTTTTCTCTGCAACTCTTGGAACAGCTTCTTGGCACTAATGGCAGTCTGAAGAAATGCTCTTGCAGGTTCCCATCCTGCTGCTGAAGGATGGCTTTTGTAGGCTTGAGTTACTTGATGTAAGTTCCCTCGGTACTCTGCTCTGTGCACCAGGCTTGTGCTGCATGGCAGCATCATTGTGG
Organism: Chloebia gouldiae; assembly: GCA_003676055.1. Lineage (NCBI taxonomy): Eukaryota > Metazoa > Chordata > Aves > Passeriformes > Passeridae > Chloebia > Chloebia gouldiae. The sequence goes on from QUSF01000133.1 coordinate 260,231, forward strand.
GGAGCAGGGAGGTAACCCTGCCCCAGAGGAGGTGGTGGTACAGGTACCCCATCTGTCCTTCGGCACACTCTGCTTCACCCAGCCTGTGCATCCACGATTGCCAGTTGGTTTGAGCAGGGTCTCAGGGCTCAGCTCTGCCTTGCCTCAGACTCTGTTGGATTTGTAGGTGACGTTCTCCTCTTGGAGTCTGGTTCCAGTATTTTGGGAGTAAGTCCCTGACTGCTGTGAGTACACACAGAGCCATTCTGCCTTGCAGCTGCTCCATCCCCACTGTGGTGCTCCGTGAGCCCAGCTGGCTTGTGTGGCTGGGGAGCACGTCGGCATCCCTTCTCGAGGTGCAGCAGGAGCCTGTGCCACTGTCACTCAAACAGCCCGCTCAGAGTTTGTCAGCTGCAAGCAGGATGTCAGTCAGTGCTGTCGAAGTGTGTTTTACAGTGACAGACATAATTGCACTTAACTTTTTGTGTGGATGTTATCAATCTGTGACGGATACTTTGGGGAGAGGAGCACTCTGATTGCAGATGATGTGTCACAAGCATTTAATCTTCCTCGTGGAGAGACTGGAATTCAGTCAGAGCTTTCACTTGTTGATGTGAGGTTTTGGGAACGTAGGTTCGCACTGACCCTGGAACCGTTCAGCCATTTGGTTTGCGAGGCTGTCATCCAGCAGGTTAATGATTTACCTGGAGAGGGGAGATCTGGCTGCAATGCACTTGCATTCCTGTGATGTGCTAGTGCAGCAGTGGGTGTGCAGGTTCAGAAGGGCTCCTCCAGCTGCCTTCCCGGGATGCCTGGCAGCGGTGCTCTGTCCCAGCCTGGCTGGTCCCACAGCAGCTCCTGCGTGGCCACAGGGCCCCGGGCCAGCCGGTCCCAGGGAGTGCTGGTCCCTCTGTGCCCCAGCCCGCAGGATGGCCGGGGCAGAGCGGCGTGTGCTCCTGTCCTGGGCCAGGCCCTGCAGAGCAGCTGTGCCACGCCAGAGCCGGGGCCAGCCTCTGGCCTGACCTGTGCGGCTGAAACCAACAGAAACAGCTTGGTTTTGCTGCAGCTCGGCCCTGGCAGCTGTGGGTCCTGCCTCCCTCCCTGCTTGGAGCAGGTGAGTGTGTGTTACCAAGCTCTCAGGGCTCTGAGCACTGCCCTGGCAGAGCGCTGCACCAGGGAAGTGCACCTCTGGCTTTGATACACAATTGCTCTACTTAGACACCTGGAATAAGAGCAAGATGTGTGCATTTTCCTTCTGAGCTCCCAGTTACCTTTTCACTAGTTAAGCTGGCCCCTTCTTAGGAAAAGGAAACAATTTGTTCCTATTCTCTGCTCCCGGGGGAGTTTCATGTTGAGGAATGTAGGAATTTCTTTGCTAGGCAGAGAAGTCTGATTTTTCAAATTGATTTATTAACAGGGTTTGAAATTGGTGGTGTAAGCTTGGGAAGGGATCAGTCTGTGGCTTTCTGCTGCAGGCTGATGATGTGCAATCGAGGCAGGTCATAAAGCAACACCAACAAGCCAGTGTGGAGACCCAAGCTGGGACTGGGATGCACCAGCCTGACTCTGCAGTGTGGTAACAGAAGGGAAGTCTTCTGCCTTTCCTATTTTTTAAGTAGATACCCTATTATTTAGAAATAGCTATAATAATTTATTTAAGTCATTTAAAATAGATTTTTATGAAGCATCTGTATGGGAAAAGTTCCAGGGCTTCAGTGCTGTTTTGCTCTGCTGTAGAGAGAAGCCAGATCCTGAGAAAGTTGTCATTGTACAGGGGCAGCCACTGCTGGTGGCGTGAGGGGCAGAATGCCTCCACAGGGCAGTGGGCTTCTGCCTTAAACCCCTCATCTGAACCAGATGCTGCCACATATGGAGTACTTAGGGATGGTTCTTGCTGGTATGACTGGAAACTCTTCTGAGAAATGTTGCCAGTGGTATCCTTTATGCAGAGTGTTGCTTTCTTGATGGAATTGTATTTTTTAATCTGTTTCATCAGGAGAGCTCAAAAGTAAAACCACCTTCTGACTTGACAGTGGAATCATTTGCATTGGAAAATACCTATAAGAGCAAGTAAAAAAAGTTGTTACTAATTATTATATTTTGAAAATATTATGTGGCTTGAATGCTCAAATGTCTTGCATCATAAAACACAGCACAATATTCCTAGTTTTTAAATTAGGAATTCTTACCAGAAGCCATGGATGTCATAAGGGCTGAGGTCTCATTCAGCAGCGATGGATTAAAAACACTGTGAGACAGAAAGAGTAAGTTGGAGTCTGGAAGGAGTGTTTCCATGGATCCTCTCTGGTGAGGGTGGTAAGAAATGAAATGTAAGGATGAAATGCCCATGCTGTGTATAGGCTGTGCAGATCTGAACATGATGGTTGGGTGGGTGAGTGGGGCTGGCACGTGTTCCTCCAGAGTCTGGTTCCCATAAAGGATTTGTTATGAAACAGCACTGACCGTGTGGCTTGCGTCCAGCTCAGCTGGATGAAGACGTGCAAAAATTGGTCACAGTCCAGTATGTTTTAGTGGTAGAAAATGATGATTAGGAAAAAATGTTTAAACAGTACTGTTGGTTTCCAGGCACAAGAGTCTCTTGCAGCAGCTGAGATGGAAAGCCACGAACTGTAATTAGAAGGAGCCTGATGGATTTGGCTGATTTTGAGAATGCATTGAAAAATTTGTGGAGTGCTCTGAGTGAAGAGGCTTCAATCTTAGAGTCATTTTTCTTTATAGAAAGTCCTCTTCCTGCTATAGCAGTATTTCTGGAGGCATGTTTTCTTTGGGGCATAGCATAGGGTTGTTAAGTCCAAACCGGAGGTATCCATTTGTAGAAGCTGTGCTCTGGGTTGTTAAATAAGCCCTGCAGGGAAACTGAGCTTTTTTTTTCCCTAAAACTTGTGTGTTGTCTGCTATTTAATATGATCTCTGCCACTGCTGATTTGTAATCTGTGCTTTCACCCTGAAATGCATGTGGTTGTGTTCAGATATTTCCTTTAAATCAATCACTTTCACCATTTTCCAAAACACTTCTTGAGTTTATTGCTTTTAGTAAAGTGTTTGGACTGTCATTATTTATTACCGGCAAAGTGCTGACAATGTGCTCTTCCCAAATGAGTCTTTATGTGGGATATTTGTTTAACAGGTTTTGCAGGAGAGGCGTGGATGTCCCTGTGGGCTGGCTGTGCCTGCAGCACTCCGGGGCAGTGGGGTCTGCCTGGGCAGCCCCACCATCCCCACAAGGAGCTCGTCTCTGAGAGGGGTTTCGCATCTGGCCCGGGAGCCTGGGCTGCACTGTGCTGATTAATTGGACAGAATTTAAAATCCTAACCCAGGAAGCTTACACCATGCGTAATTTATCTTTCTGGAGTATTTCTGCTGTTTGGCAATTTTTCCCTACTGCTTCATTATCTGAAAACTCCTGACTCTGGAGAGCAGCTCGTGAAGGATGTGGAAGCCGCGCGCTTGCCGCCGCAGCCTCCCGAGACACGGCGCTGCTCAGCTGAGACAGCCACTTCATAAGCACTTCATGCTTGCAGTGCCAGGTCTCAGCTCTTTGATGCAGCCTCTGCCTGCGAGGATTTAATGGGCTGCAGCTCAGACTTCCAAGCGGCGTAAATTAAACTTGTTGGGGCTTTTTCTACTGCAACTGCTCTGTCCTAGTTACTCAGGTCCTCTGATCTGAGTTAATCCCCATCAGAGGAAGCTGCAGGAGCTTCATTCTGCATTAGGCCTTTCATTTTGGGTTGCTGGTCTGCAGCAGACGACGCGCCCTCGGGAGCATCACCGGGCTGCACGTTCAGCCGGGAGCTGCTGCTGCAGGAGAGGGGGGCGTGCGTGCCCTCCTCCCTTCTGCAGCTGGCAAAGCTAGGTGGGGAGAGCTGAGTGTGGAAAGAATCGCTCACTCTTTTTCATTCTCTCCCGCCATTGGGCTTTTATACAATCTGAATCTGGCACCCCCAGCTCTCATTGACTCTTAGGAAACAGGATATTTTAGTAGCTTGGAATGAGATGAAATGCTTGCAAAGCCCATATGTTGCTTGTTTTAGGGAAAGGGTCAGGAAGGTTTTAAAAAGTATTTAAATATTTGGTTTACACGATTAGAATAGATTGTCTGGAATGAAGTCCATTACCCGAGGTGATTCTTGCCTCGCAGTTTAGGTTTTCATTGCAGTTCTTTGGAGTATGAGGTAGGTGTTCTGGCATCTCAGTGCCCCAGCACAGTCAAAGTTAAGGGCTGTGAAGAAATGCTGTAGCTGGGATCTGGCCACTGCTGGAACCACAGATACCTGCTGTGGCAGTGGCTGCGAGCTGCTGCCTGGGAGATGCCTCCTGGTACTGGGGGTGGTTGCCAAGTCCTCTGGTGCCAGTTCATAGAACCCCAGCAGCTTCTTTCTTAGAAATGTGCCTTGTCCAGTCTCCACAAGCAAAGTTTCCATGTTGGATTACATTTCTTGAGAGCTGCAGCCTGATATTAGCTCATTTTAGGTGTGTTTTCAGCTTTCTACAGCTTGAAATGTAATTGTTCCATTCTCAGTTTTTCATGAGAAATGATCTTTGCATGATCATTGTTTATGAAAAGTAAGGTTGGTTTTTTTTTGGTGCCTTTTTTTTTTTTAAAGGTATCCCTATGAGATTTGCAGCACTGTTCTGCATGTTGTTGTGAAAAAATCAAACTTTGCTTCCTGAGGTTCAGATGCTGTTCTTGGTGTCACACTTGTACCACCCAGTCTGTCACTGTTGCTCCAAAGCCCAGCTTACCATTGGGCTTTTGCTGTACATTGTTGATATTTTTATATGAATTTTGAAGCATCCTTTGATATCTGGCACTTCCTCTTGTGATCCTCTGTTCTGTTTTATGAGTACTTGCCCCCTCACTTCAAAAGCAGTTCATCATCTTCCTGCAGACAGTTCTTAATAACACGTTTGGAACTGTCAGGCATTCCTGGGCCTGTTTTATGTGACTTTCTCTCCAAAAGTGTTCAAAAAGTGGCCATAATGTGCACAGACCTCAAATCCCCTTAGCCTGCACGTGAAGGATCTCCTCATCACATGCTGACTTGTTCTGTGGATTTGCTGAATACAGGAGCAACTGAAGTGAAGAGGGTGATTAAACTTGCTCTAAAGAGTCTTGAAACTATCGTATGCTGGGGAGAAATAGGTTTGGTATTGGAACAGTGCTGGAGCAGCAGGGTTTGGCTCCAGCTCTGGAAGGAAGGGCTGGAGCCCTGGGCCTGGCCTTGCCAGGACTGTCCGTCCTCCTGCTGTGCCAAATGGCCTCGCTGTGTATCTTTGGGGAGGAGGAAAGCTGCTTCTGGTGGCAGTTCAAAAGGCAGATAATTGGCATGGGGATAGTCTTTGTGAGTTGCCATTCCTCAACATCAGAGATTCACTAAAGTACTAATAATTACTGTTAATATCTTTCAGTGGAAACTTTCTGAGTAAACGAGTGCTGGTTGAGGCAGCATTTAACGGCCGCTGCTGGCATGATCAGAATGCAAATAAGTGTTATTAGCCTAATGATTTTGCTGTCACCACGGTGTGCAGCAGTAGTGCTGTGAATATGTCATGCAGTACCCGTGAATTTGGAAAGTGTGTCAAAACACAACTTCAATTAGTTTGCTCTAATTATGACTCTAGAGAGTTCATAAGTATATCACTCCTCATTAAAAGAGATTTTCTTATATGGATTAATATAGCACATAAAGGGGTGTTTGAGCGATTGAGGCAGGGCTGTGCAGAGCGAGGATGCCCATGGGGTGCTGGAGGTATGGCAGGTCTGGAGCAGCACTGGGGTCCAGCTCCATCCCAGCAGCTCCTGGTGCAGGGCCAGGGCTGGGAAACCTCCCAGGCAGGAGCAAGTGGCTGTGCCAGGTCAGCTGTGGGCAGCAAAGGCCTGGTAGATGTTTTGGACAGGCTCTTCAATTAAAAATAACCAAATCAACCGCGAGCCCCAAACCAAAAGCCCTGGAAGGAGCCACACTTGATGCTGAAATAGAGATACAGCCCAAAAGCTTTGCCCTGATAAAGGTCAAGGAGCACAAGCAGTCAGAAGCACAAGCCTGTGCCAGCCTGGCCTCTCCAGAGAGGCCCTTTGGGGCGCTGGATGTCTGTTCCACTTTCCCAGGATGTTTGTAGGGCATTCTGCATACTGTCTTGTCACATTGCCTGATCATATTCAGCTTTGCAGAACAGGAAGAGATTGTTGTGCTCACAGGTGAGCAGTTGGGTAAGGGTTAAAGTAGTAATTGTTTAAATCTTTTAGGCTTTTCTCCCAGTTCTGTGATAATTTGATGAAGAACTTCACCCTAATTAAATATTCAAATTAGGAATAAGTGTCAATATGGCTTCCTGGTGCCTGGAATGATGATTAATTGTATTCAAAACTCTAGTGGCCGCTGTAATCTAAACCAAACCGTTGTTCTTGATTATTTCTGCAACACATTTACCATGTTTTTGTTTTAAAATTTAAACTAGTAATTGATTTGCCATATGCCACAGAACTGCACATATTTTCACGATATGTGTTTAGGAACTTGGGGACTTTGTAATTGGGATTTTCTTGCTTTTCAATGGCAGCCTCTTTTTTTTTTTGTCTTCTACAATGCAAAATGGTTTGGCTCTCAAAACACATAAGGAAAATGCATTATGCAATCAAGTTTGTAGGTATAAGCTATATTGATCCTGGCCAAAGTTTACAATAATTTAAAATAAATTAGGCTTTGTTTCCCATTCCTCCCTACAATGTCATCTTTTATAAGAAGAAAGAGGGAAGGGGAGAGCTGATTTCCATCCAGCAGTCTCTGCCCTGTTTTGTGCAGCTAATGTTCTTCTTGGAGACATCTCTCTAGCTGTGTGTAGCAGCCAGAGTAGTGGAATGGCCAGTTGTCCTACCTCAGGGATAGCAAGTGGCCCTGAGCAGGCAGGCAGGCCATCATTTCCACACCCCTCATTACAGCCGTGTCAGACAGGGCTGGTGCTCCTCACCAGCCCCGGGGCAGTGGTGGGAGTGCTGCCCACTGAGCTGGGTCTGCAGGTGTGCACCTCCACGTCACCTTTGCCACCCTGCCACAGCGGGACTCCTCGTGGGGTCGATCCGTGGGAGGGAGAGCAGAGGAGATCCCCGCAGAGCTGGGCAGCGAGGGCTGGCCTGGTGCTGGAGTGTGGTCAGTGCCTGCGGGCGAGCGATCCGTCCTCATGGCACGGCTGGCATGTGCCCACCCTGCAGCGCCCGGCTCGCCCGAGGGCGGTCTGCTCTCTGTGGGCTGCCTGCCCTCCCTGAGCTGCCCTCTCTCTGA
>QUSF01000133.1:274996-290148 GCA_003676055.1 Chloebia gouldiae
GTTCCCATGGAGCACAACCTTGGGGTGGCCTGCGCTGTGTTTGTTTTGCTTTGCCGAGTGCCAGAGTTTAATTTTTTTTAAATGGGGAGCCGCTCAGAGGTTTGGATATTTAAACAGTTATTAACCGAATGACAATTAACAGATTGCAGAGACAGATTTTCTTTTCAAAACCTCCAAAATTGAGTACAGTTTGCAAAACTATCACAGCATAGTAATGACAATGAATTTTGATTTCCCGGAACTGATATTAGACTCCTTATTAAACTATGTGCATCTGCTTTTAATTTACTCCAAATAATTGGAAAATGCAATGAAGCTTTCCAATTAAAGCTTGGCTTTATGCTGTTTAATAATACCCCCCATAATATTATAGCTTATGAAGTGACAGGTGAGTTGGTGTATGAATAAAACATAAAGGCAGCAATAAGGGACAGAAAACCAGAGACAGTTGTTGGGGATTTTAAATGCTGGATGTAATTTGCATATATTAATCTCTTCTTTTCAGCCTTATCAGGCGTTCTTCAGTATTTGAAGTTAAAATAGCATTGACAGGCAGGAGTACGCTTAGTTTTTTCAAGGATTTATTACTTGTATAATTTCTGATCTTTAATAAGCAGATATGACTGATCCTCATAGTTCTATAGAAATCAGTTAATTGTTCCAGATGGCGTGTACTGATTATGCAAAATTACTTTTCACACCATTTTTTTTTTTTTGATGGAGTTTGGAGTAAAATTAAATTTTTTATAGCCTTCTTATCATGCTGTTTTACAGTGGGTTTTGCACAGAAGTTGAATTTAATCTACTATATTACATTGACCAGCAGAGTTATTCTAATGTAGCATTCTGTGATTTGACAAAGAATAATAGAACACGTTGCTCATTGTGCATTTCTGTGCTGCTAATAAAAAGGAGTTGCGGTGCAGCAAACCAGGCTGTTATTTATGAAGAATGCTTAATTCGCGCAGTTAAAAATGCAAAATTGTTACAATGAGATGTTTGCTCTTTTGGATAGAAGGCTTGGGCAGAATTAATGTAAATAGTCTTGTTGCTACAGATTCCATCAAATAAAGCAGGAGTTTGTAAATGGCTGGTGTGGCTGAGCGGGATGGCACTGGGAGGAGCAGCCATCCAGGCAGCACGTCCCAGCTCCGAGCAGGAGATGTCACTGGTGTTTTCCCTGATTATCACCATCCCGATATCTCAATGGCATCATTTCATAATTGAAAACATTTGTAAAGGTTGTTGGGCTTCATTTATCTAATGAAAAGCTGGTTATACAAAACAAACCACACCTAAAACCCTCTTGCTAGTAAGTTTATTGCAGTTAGTTTTGGCAGTGACTCGGCTGTTTGCGGGAGGTGTCCCGTGGCCTGGCAGCAGCAGGGCCCAGGGTGGGACAGTGCCATGGGCGCTGCTGCAGCTCTGGCCACGGGTCCTGTCGGGCCCTGGGTAATATTGGTGGGTCCCAGGCCTCGGTTCTGCTCAGCCCCGGGCTGGGACCCGCCCTGGGGGCTGCACTGCCACCAGCCCCAGCCTCTGCAGAGGGCCACTCATGGCCAGGCCCAAGGCATCTCACTGATCCTTGAAAAAAGGAACTGCAGATGTGTAAAAAATGACCTTATGGTTAATGGACAAGTGGGGGCACCACAAATGGACTGTTCTGAAGGGTGCATATTTTTAACTCAATAGAAAAAAAAGACAAGTGATTAAGTCAGCCCTTAGAAAGCTCAGAATTTCTCCCATCTCCTCTTGAATTAGAAAATTGTTTTGTGTATTCTTTTATATGTACATATAGATATGACTATATAATATATATGTAGACAACTCATGGCATAAATCAGAAATTATTAAAAAATATTTGTTCTAATGAAGTAATAATTTGGTGGTAATGTATTTAATCAGTGTAGCTTAAGGCTAAATTAAGTGGACAGACTTTATATGGATTCTCTAATTTTAATCTTCAAAATGCTATCTAATGTCTCATTAAGACTTTCATATAATGTATCTTAAGTACAGTCGTTAAATATAGTTTAGGGAGATGTATGTTCAGATATTGCTTAAAGATGTTTTAATAGGCCCATTTACTCTGATGATATTAATGAGCTCTTAACACATATTAAGCTTCTAAAACTAGTGGTGTCTCCTTGCAGTGAGCAAATCAACATAGGAATTGTGGAGGAATTGGATATTCCAACAAAGCCAGTTTTCCAGGGACTCTCCAGGGCCTGGCTCCATCCCTTTAGCTGTGTCAGCACCGGGTGGCGTCCCCCTTCCTGGGGTGGTGTCCCCACTCCTGGGTGGTGTCCCCCACTCCTGGGGTGGTGTCCCTGCTCCTTCGGTGGTGTCCCCACTCCTGGGTGGTGTCCCCCACTCCTGGGGAGGTGTCCTGTTCCTGGGATGGTGTCACCACCCCAGTGTGTGCCTCAGGCACATGGGTGGCTCTGTGAGGGTGGCTTTGCAAGAGTGGCTTTGCAAGGGTGGCTGCTGCATCGTTGCATCCACACTTCAGAGTTGCATATTGGGAACTGGCCAGGCCCATTTCGGGGTCTGTGACATGTTACACACATTTGGCTGCATATCTGTTAAAATAAACAAATCAGATGTGTTAAAGAAAGAGCCAAATATGGGCCTGTGTTTAGATAAATTCTGCTTTTGATCATCTAAAGTGAAGATGGGAGAGTTGTAATTAAGATAATAAAAACTGCTCATTCTCTGTTGTCACTTCAATTCCAACTCAGAAAGTTATTGCGAAGAAAATTCTCTGGTTTCATCACTCAGCTCTTCTTAACAAATCCTTCTGAGTTCAGAGACTTTTATAATTACTAAATTGGTTTGTTAGAGGGAGATAATAGCAAATTTTTTCTTTTCATAATTGGACATTTCTTCCCTGTAGGCTAATGCAGGCGCAGCACTCACATACACAATGAGCTGTGCTTTTGGAAAACCATAACTGGCTAATAAGTGCCGCGGTGTCATCGGAGAGTAATGGTGTGCTGATTAGCATAATTAATGACAAATGGCGGTGCAGAGTGGGTGGATTGGTTTAGCAGATGATGAATGTGCTGCGCCAAGGCTGGCCCTGCCGCGGCGGCGTGGCAGGCTGGCAGCGCTGCCGCTCGCACCTGGCTCCACTGCCCGGCACGCCAGGGCTCGGTGGCAGCAGCCGCGAGCTGGCACGGCTCTGGCACGGCTCTGGCACGGCTCTGGCACGGCTCTGGCACGGCTCCCGGTGCTCCGAGAGCAGCCAGAGTGCCCTGCCGGGGCTGGGGCAGGGAGCAACGCGGGGCCAGCGCAGAGGAGAGGAGCCGGGCGCTGCTCTGGGCCACGAGCTGTCCTCGTCCTCCGGGGGCCAGGGGCCACGCCAGGCACCGGCCGTGCTACAAGATGGGCACATTAATCTGTGATTTGATTAATCAGGGCTCATTTACATTCACAAACGAGACTGATAAAAATGGAGTTACCTTTTCACCTTAAGGAGGAGCAGGGATTATTTCTAGGTTGTCTCTTTTTTAAGTGATAAGCAATTCTTTTACCAATAAGGATGAAAATACTTAATTTGCATTAGCAAAAGAAGCTAATTATTATATAGTTAATTAGCATCTGGAAATGAGGATTATCTTAATTACAAAGCACAGTTTTCTTAATAGCTACAAAACTGTAAGTTTGATGTGTGTGGAGATTGGTGACTATTATTATGTAATTACTGATCATATTAATGATGCGGTGTATTTAGATATCATTTGCATATGCAAATGAAATTTACCTGATAGAAATATGTGGTTCCAGTAATGATGTTGAGCACTTAAAAATTAAATTGCATTAGAAGCTGTGGATCCTGCGTGGCACAGTGGATCTCCTCCCGCAGAAGAGCTGTTGGCTCAGTGGGGCTGTGGCTCTGTGCCTGGCTGTTGGCATTGGAGGGCCTCTCCCCTGGCCTGCAGCCCCCAGCCATGGTGTCAGGCACCGTCCTCTGCAGCACTGAAGGCCTTAGCTTTGGGTCTGTGTCGAGGCTCTTCTGGCTGGGTGAATGCTCTGCAGGAGGTGGGAGCGTGTCCGTGCATCAGTGAGCTCCAGGACAGAAGATGGGTATCCCCCCATCCTTCCTGGCTGTGCTCGGGATGAGTTTCTTTCCACTAACTTGCAGGCATGCTTGCAGAATGGAGAGCACAGTGCTGTCAGGGCAGCTGATCTAGCTTCTTTCTCCTGCTTTTATTGGAAACACAAAGCTGCTGTGTGTTAAAAATAGTTTGAGTCTCTTAGACCAAAACCGTGTAGAGAGAGGACCGTGCACCATTGTCTGCCCTGGGAGTCCTGTGGGACAGATGTTGGTCACCCAATGCACTGCTGGGGAGTGTGGGGTGCTGCTGGGCAGGATCACAGCATCATTGCAGGTGTGAGCCTCTGCCCCTGGCAGTGCCCTGGCTGCTGTCCGGAGTCTGGGGAGCCTAGGTCTGTCCCAGTGGCGACAAATCCCACCTCACACCGTAGGTGGCTCAGCTGAGGAAAACGCTTCCGGGGCCAGACACTGTAACCATATGCAGCCTGTGGATTTAATACCCCCTGCCCCTGCCCTGCAGCACTGGAAGCCGTGTGGATGTTTCTCTCATCAAGCAGCAGGAATTTACAGCTGCCGGCCAGGGAACACTGCGGCCATTGTGGGGCTGCCCGAGATGCTTTTTGCAAGTGCTGCTGCAGCCTGCGCTGCCCAGCCGCCGTGGCAGACAGACATTACATGTTTAATGACTTCCAAGGAGTCTGTCATTACAGCCAGAGCTGAAGGGAATGGAAAAGTGTCTGGGTTTCTCCTCAGCACACAGCCGTGAGCAGATGCTGGAGGAGTACCTGCCTTTGCCTTTCCTTTCCTTTGCCTCTGCCTTTCCTTTGCCTTTGCCTTTCCTTTGCCTTTGCCTCCCCATCTCTAAGAGGCCCTGTCCCAGCTCAGCCTCAGCCCCATGCGAGTGCCCTGGTTTGTATCTGCTCTGCTCTAATTAATTAAGGGTTGTGGCTTGGAAACAGCACATGCTAAGGTGTGATCTTTGAAGTTTAGTGTGGTGCAGAGACTTCAAAGGGGACATTTTATTAAAAAATAATAAAATCAAGAGCTCCTAAACACTTGCAATTTGAAGAGCTTGTTTGAAGTCTCTCCATGTTCTCTGGTGCTGATGGAGTCGCAGTGCTGAGGTGCTCCTTAGGCGTCACCATGCAGTACTTAACCTTCACTTTATTTAAAAAAGAAAATAATCAAATCCAGGGGTACTTTTTCAAGTGTTTTCGTGGCTTGATCTTAGCAGTAAAGAACTAATTGTGCCATGTCGTGAACTATGCAGGAAACGGAGAAAATCAAGGTTGACAATCAAATTAGCAAAAATGAAAATTTAGTCCAGGTCTGTTTTTTTTAATCAAAGTCATTTCAAGAGGAACAGGAAAGCTGTAAACCTTTCCCCAAGCAGAGGCTCCTTCCCCAGCCCAGGAGGCCCCTGCTGTCCCACTCAGTGCACCAGGCATTGGGTGGTTTGGTGCTGCTGCCATCCTGCTGCCTGGCCAGGCCCGGGCACCGGGCTCCGGGCTGGGCATTCCCAGCTGGCTGTGCCCTGCTGCCTCGCTGTCCCACGACAGCCCTGGGGACAGCTCCTGCTGCCCAGGAGCCACATGAAGTGCTCTGGGGCTTTCAGGAGCTTGGGCTCGTGCCTTGGGCAAGCAGAGCTGAGCCCTGCCTGTGCCCTGCCGGCACCTCTGCACTTGTTTGTGTGACACAGAGTTGTGTGCTTGTTGCTGTTGGTGTCTGCAGCTGGGGAGCGCAGCTGGCACAGCTGCAGGTTCCTGTTGCAGCCGGCTTGGCAGGAGCTGTCAGGAGAGGCTGCTTTTGCTGTTGGCCCTGAGGTTTCGCCATCAGTGATTCGGTGTGGCTCCATGTGTGCACTGTAGCACAAAGAACACACACATTTACTGTTCAGGTTGCTGTTTAGAGCTCTGTGTTTAGAAATACAGGAGTAGGAGGCTTAGCATCACAGAGAGCTGGTTTGGTTTGAAAAGCTCACACCTTTCTCTGGATGCATTGCAAACTGTTTGAAAACATTTCTTCGTAGTTGTGAGTGGTTTCCCCTGTACTGAGGGCGCAGCGTGCCTGGTTTGTGTGGGTGTCCTGCGCTGCCCTCCATGCACGGGTGCAAAGCTCAGGAGTGCAGAGCTCACACCGGGGTGTGTGCTGGGAAGCAGAGGGTGGGAGCCAGAGCTGTGTGCTTGGCAGGAGCTGCAAGAGGGCACCAAGGGCAGGTGGCCTGGCTGCAGCCTGCCCTGGATGGCACCACGCTGTGCCACCAGCTCCCCATGGCTGCTCAGCGCCCAGGAAACAGCACGTCCTGTCTGCTGTGGGTCACTGCAGCTGAGCCCCAGCCTGGCCCCATGCCGGGGTGTGCTGCTGCTGGAGACAGCAGCCCCTTGTGTCGCCAGGCTGGGCACACGCTGCCCGTGCCTGTGCTTTCCTGCTTCACTGGAGTGGCCTTCAGAGCTCCCGTGGGCTGGGGGCCCGCCCGCCGCTGGGCTCAGTGGCTCTTCTGGTGGGCACCTCTGCTGCCCACACCAGACAGGGCTCCTGTGGCCCTCCAGCCTGACCATGGCTCCCCTCCAAGTGCTGCTGTGCCAGAGCTCCGTGCCAGCCCCTGATTCTCAATCTGCTTTCAGAGTCCTCTGGTGCCATTTAGCTGAAAATCAAGTTTTCTCTAAGCAGGGGAGCTCTGCTGGTTTTATGGTGTTGCTGTAGGCTGGTTTATGAGATACTCTTCTTGGTGAAGGATAAACACTCTGTTAGCATTCAGGTCTGGGGAAAATGGGAACAGTTCTGCAGCATTAGAGAAAGACCTTTCTAAAATCTAGGGTCATTTAAATTTTAAAGGTGGCAGTAGTGTACTCAGTGTTGGATTTTTGTTGGTTTGGATTAACAGTTCTTCATTTTCAGTCATGCAGGAAAACATTTTGCAAGGGATTTATTTATTTATTTATTTAAATATTTTTAATATCAGAAATTGAAAATTCAAGTGTAAAAGGCTGTGCAAAACCAGCAATAAAGAAATCCAAAGCTATAAAAGCTTATGGTGAGAATTTAATGCAGAAACAGCTGTTATTTCCTTGGGAGTTAAGGTATATAAACTCTTTGGTGGCTGTGAGGTGGTGTGAGGAATTAGCGCTCACTGCAGTGTGCAAATGGAGCCTGCCAGGCTCTGAGGCAGCGATTCATCTGTACCCAGGAGTTAAATATGACAATGTTAGCATTTTTCATTTCCCTGACGTTACCATTAATAAAGCAATGATCCAAAAGAAGCTTTGCTGAGTCTGTTCTTTATGCTTCCATCACTCACAACTAGATAATTTCACACAGGATCGTTTTTAAATTAAATGACGATAAAAGCACTCTGCTGTCCTGTGCTCACTAGTTCATAGAAGTCTATCAAGTCATTAATGTGTCATGACAAACTGTGAGTTGGATACAAGAGTAATTAATTATTTGCATAAATAACAGGTTGAACTTGGTGCTTTCAGCCACAATGCCACATGCGTCACATCGTGGGCATCCTGGGGCCTCTGGCAGAGGTCATGGGAGGGCAAAGGCTGAGCTGGCACACGGTGATCCCACTCTCACACGGACAGCAGCTTGGAAGCTTTTGTGTTTCCAAGTTCTTCACTGACGGTTGCTTCAAGAGAGCATCTGATCTCTGGAGCGTTAGTGAACAATTATACAGATTTTCATAATCACCATTAATCACCACATATTTTTCAAGATAATTACAGCAACTATTATTTAGATTTCTCTTTTATGTGCACATTGTAGGAAAGAACAAGTGCTTATTACGCTGGGTAGTGTAGAGAACTACTGTCTGAAGTTCTTTGTCATCCAGAAACTCATTATGTTAGCTGATGCTGCCTGTGAAAGTTCGTCAGCATGTTTAAATTAGGGTAGCATTGGCAGGTCTGATTATTTAAATCTGGTAGCTTGGCTAAAAATATAGTTATTCAAGAAAGATGAATTACTAATTTGACAACTGAGATTTAGTTGGAGTCTGCAGCACAGGAGGCAGCATCTCTCGAGTGCTCAGAGAAGGGTGACAATACTTCCACAGATTAAAGAGAGGATTTCTAAGGAAGCTAGCAAGTTGAATTATAGAGCATGCCTTGGTGTCCTCCCCACTAGAGCCTGAGAGCAAATCCTGGTAAATTACAGTGAAGAAGTGGCCACCAGGTGGAAGCCAGTGGTGAGTTCCAGTGGTCCTGCTCCGATGAAGGGGCATGTCCACTGCACCTCAGCGCAGCATCCATCCACTCCTGCTGTCAGGGATGCATGGCAACACTGTCCTGTTTCGGCTGCTGGCTCCTTTCAACTCTTAACTAATTGCAGTGCCTGAGTTAATTAGCTGTGACCCTCAGGAAGGAGCTGATCCTGGGAGGCAGCAGACAGCCACTGCAAACAGTTTTCCTTCTGAAGCCCAATTTTATTTTGTTACATTTTGAGGGAGAAGAGCACACCCTTGAAGTCCTTGTGAATGTGAAAAAGCCCATCTGGGGCAGCAGCAGCAGTGGGTGTCTCATCCTGTGAGCAGGGGACCCTACTGGTGAGGTGGGGGGCACAGAAGGGTCTTACCCCAGAGCATCTCCTTTGTTCAGGGCGTTTGCTCAGCCAGGGAGGGATGCAAGGGGGGAGTACTGCTCCCCATGCATCTTGTCTTGGGGGTCCCCACTGCCTGCCTGCAGCCCCTTGGGTGGCCAAAGGGCTCCTGGAGCCCAGCCCAGCCCAGCCACGGGGCGAAGGGGTGGGGGCTGCTGCCCTCCTGGTGCCGGGGCAGGCAGCGGCAGTGGCTGCCCAGGGCTTCGTTTCTGTGAAGTTTCCAGAACTGGTATTGAAACCTCCGTGACACCGGTGCCTGGCTGAGAAAGGAGTCGCTGAATGAGCACCTTGTTTTCTGCTTTCTGCCTTTAATGCATTTTAGCAGCAGGCTGGTGACGGGCCTGACACGGCAGCTCCGCACACGCTCCCGCGCTTGGGGAGCGCAGCATTAATAACACACTTCCATGCATCGTGCCGTTTTTAAGCATGATCGTTATGATAAAGGGCATATACTTAATTACAGGCCTGCTTAATTACAGCTCTGTTGAAGCTCGTTTGTTTAGGAGCGTGCTAATTGCGCTGCGGAGCCCTTGGCTCGCCCTGCTTTTATCTGCTGCTTTGCTCCGGCGCGCTGAGCTCCGGGTGGGCCGGAGCGCGCGGCGGGGACGGGGCTCTGGGGCGGTGGGACGCGCACGCGCCGGAGCCAGCAGCCACAGCTCCGTGGCTCAGGCTTTAGATTACTTCACAAAAGCTGGCGTGTGGCTGATCAAAGAGGGTTTCTGTCGGATAACAAGTGCAGATGGTCTTTCAGGTTTAAAACTTCCTGGATTTGGTGATGCTGCTTTTCATCTGTTTTCTTTTGTTTTCCTTGTGCTGTGGCTGCCACGCAGCACCTTTGATAACAAAATTGCTCCCGTGGAGGGGGGTTTTATAAAAAATAGACAAAGCAAATGTAAAAGGCTGAGTATTCTTAAATGACCCTTGTTTAATCACTAACATGGTAACTCAGTGGTGCTGTAGAAGTTAGAAACAGCAGACAGAGGAGCACTGGGTTTGTGGGCACAGATACTTTCTGAAAGAAAACCCTATTTGAGGATCACTGGAGGGCCTCTCAGGACTTAAATTTGCTCTAATTTGAAGCTTTATTTCTTTCAGAGTTGAAATTTAAACACTTCAGATGTTAAAGGTGTAAGTGCAATAAAAGGGGTGTATCTGGGGTGTGAGCTGCCTTTGAAACATGCCCTTTTCAGTCTTCTGTGCAAATTGCTGAGTTACGTGTTTTAAGTGTCTCCCTTGTACTACCACATCTTGTGGGAGGCTTCCTGTGACATGATAGCAAGACACAAACACTGAACATCATTGCACTAGGACAAGTACACAAGATGGTATAAAGGCAAACAGTGCTCTGAGTACCATTGAGGTTATGCTACAGAAAAAGCTGGGCCATGTGACATGAGGCTGTGCCATGTGGTGTCATGTCCTCATGTCTGTCTTCATATTCCACTGGTTTACATCCTCCAGAGGTGGTTTGCAAGTGTTTGAGCCACTGCTCACTGTTGAGTTTACATTAGCAACAGCCAGGCCAGGAGGGTGCTTGGCCCCAGGTGTTTGTCATCATCCTACCCAGGTGGTGGCAGTTTACTGCCTGGTCCACGGGTGGTGGTGTTGACTGCTTTGGGGGCTACAAGTCCCCTGAACCAGCTGTTCCTTATTCTCTTGCTCAAGCACCACCAAGTGCTGAACTGGTTTGGTGAGGAGGTGATAAATAGAAATGCGTCCTTCTAGCTTCAAATACTGTCCTTTGCCAGGTGCACAAAATAGGAAAATGCAAAACTGAGGCCGTGAAATGATATACGGATAGAGCAAGGAGAATTTGTTGAATTCCTGGCTTAGTAGGGACTGACCCAGCTATGTCTTAAATGGAAAGAAACCACTGGCAGCTTAGAGGGAGAAAAAGGCTGGCAGTAATGTTTGTGAGCAATCAGTCATGTGTCAGTGCTGTGACTACTTGATCTGTCACTGGGAATGTGTGAAGTTGCATGTCAGAAGGCAGCTGGAAACGTCACATGTGATGTCTTGTCCCTTTCAGCAATGGATGGAGTGCCTTTCATGATTTCAGAGAAGTTTGCCTGCGCTCCTGAAGGGGTGAGTTGCTTTTGTCGTTCTCCCAGTGTCTGAAATCCATCGTTTCATGGGGAGCAATCACAAAACATCAAGACAAATTACCTGCTTCTGGGGTAATTCATAGCCAGTGTGGGTGAAATACATACCCAGTGCTTGAGATGGACCGAGGTTGCATGTCACAATAGCTGCCTGTTAGATGGGAAAGGCTTTTGCCAGATTGCTGCTAAAACTGAATTGTCCTGGGATTTCAAGGATTATTAACATCAAAAATAGGAATGGCAATGGGACTCCCTGGTGCTGAAAGCATTTCTAATTTCTTAGCCTAGATTGTAAAGAAAGCTGCAGAGGTGGAGTTCTCCTGCATTTACCTGCTGTGAGGATGGCATAGTGCCAGCAGCTTTACTGCTTCCTGTTGTGGCCCCAGAAGTTCAGGGCAGTGGTGGTGGCACAGTGCACTCCAGTGCCATCAGCTGCCCCCAGGGTCCTGCCTGGCCGTGGGTGAGCTGGAGAGGGCACCGGGTGGTGCCTGCTCCACAGCAGGGCCCTGCCTGCGGAGCGGGCACCAGCACGGGCAGGGCACGGCTGCTTCCCCAGACAGAAACACTGCTACTGCTTCAGAATGACCTCTGCGTCTCACTGGACCAGTGCTTGTTAAGGCTGATGATCCAGAGCTGAAAGATTCAGCATCCCACTACTAGTTCCCAAATCCATCTGATCCTAAAGCAGCATCTTTTTAAAAATCAATTTACAGGAAGCTGTTAAGGCAAACACTGGGCCATCAGCTGTGTCTGATTTTTCAGTAGTGCTCCAGCTTTTTGCTTTCTTCTTCCTGCTGACAGCGGTTTTTCACATCCCTTGCTTTCTGAGAGGGTTGTTTATGGGCCATTATTCCCAGAAATCTGAAGTCCCTGCTGTGAGGACAAATGCAGAGAGATTAGGTCGTGCTAATCCTCCCCGCGGATCCTTTAGACACCATTGCCACCATATGGTCAGTTTGGTCAGGGCTTCCTGCAGCTGGTGCCGCTCACACCTCGTGCTGCAGCCACAGAATTCCAGCCGGTGTTGGAGACTCGTCCTGCAGTGGGGAGGTGGCAGAGCAGCACCGAGGTGAGTGTCAGCTGTCGTGCTGAGGGACAGCAGTGCTGGAGCTGGTAGCCCCAGCCCACCGTCTGCTGTTCCAGTCTCCTACTGGAATGAGGAACAGGACTGTCCCTGTGTTTACAGATGGTGCCTCTAAATCTCTAGTGCTGGAGTGTTTGCTGACTTGAAACAGAACGAAACAGCAAACAAACAAATCTCTCCCTGACCCTGAACTTGACATTTTTGTTTCTTTCTTGCCAGATGCAGCCAGTTGATCTCTTGGGTATCACAATCAAAACCCTTGCAGAAATCGAAAAGGAGGTAAGTAGCCTGCCAGGCACTAAGGAAGCCACGAGGGCTGTGTTCACTTCTTTTTAAGAACCTTTCCCTTATGGAAAATACTTCTCTTGTCTCTCCCACGTCACAGAGGATGGATAAAGTCAAGCAGTAAGCCCAGGGTCAGGGATGCCCTCTATGATCTGTGATGAGTGAAAACACTTCAGGTGGTGAATTTAATGGCAAAGTGTGGGGCCTTCTGTTTATTTACAGATGTCTCTCTTGGTTAGCCTTTCTTTCTCACGTATTAACAATACATGGTAGTGGCAGAACACTCTTAGGTGCCCCTTGCATGTCAGGGAGGCAGATGGACTTGACTCAGCAACGTCAGGTAAACATCTTCTTGAGCTTTTAGTTTGCTGATGCTGGGAAGTTGTTGCTGGGAGAGCTGGGCTGCACTTGAGTGGGTGTGAATGTTTGAGGAGTGCAGGGAGGAGGCAGCCACCAAACCAAGGGTGGTTCTGAGGGAGCGTTCTGGCACACGCATGACGTGTGTGGCACTGTGCCGAGGAGCTGTCTGCTCTGCAAAAGGTGCTTCACATCTGAACTCTCAGACTCGGAAAAAACTTGTTGTCTCAGCAGCACATGCTTCTTCAGGCACCATTGGTCACAAAGGCCTCCTCCTATGCCATCTAACTGGGTTCAAGGGAGATAGTGAGAAGATGACATTGCAAAGCTGCCACATTCCTCAAAGTTTCTCCACTTCTTCATTCCAGTTGAGTCCAGTTGCCCCCATCCACCCTCTTCTGCCTGAAAGTTTTGTCTGAGTACAAGAAGATGGTCAGGCCCAGTTGCCAGGGCTTTTGCAGGTGCCCCGTGGGACTGCAGTGGCTGCAGCTGTGGATCTGAAGGTGCTGCCTGCATGGGCAATGGCCGACAGATGCACCCACGGCCACAGGCGATGCAGTCTGCAGGTGGCACACGTGCCACCTCTCTGTTTGGGACTGCCTGTGTCTGCCAGGAGGGACCCTGGCAGCAGGGGATGCTCAGGGCTGGCAGCCCTTCCACGTGCCTGGCTGCCTTCCCACTCTTGCCCTAAGCTGGCAGGGGAGCAGATGGTGCCTTTGGCCAAAGGGGAATCCGTGTGGTGCTGAATTCACTTCTGCACCGTCTCTGTGTGCTGCCAGGAGTGGGAGAGGTCTGGCAGCTTGGGGGCTGCCTGGAGGGGCTGTGCTGCACAGCCCAGCAGTGCCCTCGCAGGCCTGTGGGGTGGGGGGACACCAGCACTGGAATAATTTGTGTGGGCCAGGGAGGAGAGGCCAAGACCTGCCTGCTCTCCCACAGCTCCTGCTCTGTAGCCCGCTGGTGCGTTCCAGCGTAATGAAAAGTATGATTATGCAGCCCATATTCCTTGATGAAGCATCTTGTCTGCACATAGAGAGCTACACATATAAATATTGTGAATTTCGGCATGGCTTTATTTCCCTTGCAAGCAATAGCACCATTACAGCAAATCTTCTGGATATCCAAAGCAGCCAGAACATTCTCCCTGGAGCAAGATGCCTTGCAAAAAATACTCCCAGAGAATTCCAAGAATTACTGTTCTCTGTCACCACATTTGCAGATGTATGCACCCATCCTCCAAGCTGCAGGCAGCTGAATTTCAGAACTCTACCCTGTCAGGAAAATGATGGAAATAGGTGCAAATCCTGGACTGCACCTGAACTGGTCTCGTTGCCCCAGGATGGCACAGCTTGCCCGAGGCTAGAGTGCACAGAGAGCTGGGCTATGAAGAGGTGGTGAAGTGCAGGTGTAAGCAGTGCTGTCACTTCAGGGCTAATTTGGTGGATGTAGGACAGACAGTGCTGCTGCCAGGTCTGCCAGCAGGGCTCTGGGGGTTTGTCCTTCTACCTCTGCCTCTCCTGGCTAGGGTAGAGTCACTGGGCAGGCACCTGGGCAGGTGCAGGTGATAGCAAAGGTGGCACTGTCACTGTTCACAGCTCTGGCAGATGCTGTGGCAGCGAGGGCAGCGGTCTGGCCGCTGGCAGGGTGCACCCTGTCTTCATTTGTACTTGGCGTGGTGTAAAAAGTCTAGAGAGTCTAATTAGTAAAGGGAGCATCCAATATTCACCATTCCTTTTAAACTGATAAGGAAGGCAGTTCATTTAACCACTGAATTGCTACAAGTTTTCATGGGCTGCTTTTTGCAAATATATTTAATGAAGAAGTTGTAAATCTAGAAGAGCTTAAAATTTTAATTTTACACAGAAATATTTTTCCTTGTTTGCATGTTTGTAGTCAATTCTCCTGAGTGCAGTCACATGAAATGTTCTTTAAATGAACATATTTGCTAACTGGCATGATTTCAGATTTTAAAACATTGGTTCCAGCAATTAGGAGTTTCCTCAGTTCCCCAATGACTGGAGAGATTCGTCTTGATTATAATTGCTCTTAGCCACGCATATCTAATTTGTGTCTTTTTAAGTGTTAATTAGTAAACAGTTTGAGCTGACATCTTTATGCGTTTGGGTGTTGAAAAATGAGGCCTATTGCGTGCCAGCGGCTGCAGCATCGCGACAGGGAGGTGCAGCCCCAGGGAGTAAGGGCCTGGTACAGCCGTGGTACAGCCTGGGTACAGCCCGGGTACAGCCCCCAGTACAGGCCCAGGTACAGCCCGGGTACAGGGTGGTACAGGCCCTGGGTACAGCCCAGGCGCAGCCCCAGTAGAGGCTCTGGTACAGCCTGGGTACCGCTCCCGTACAGGCTCTGGTACATCCCTGGTACAGCCCGGTTACAGCCCCCGGCACAGCCCCGGTACATCCCGGGGTGCCCCAGCCCCGGCACATCTCGGGGTGCCCCAGCCCCGGCACATCCCTGGCACATCTCGGGGTGCCCCAGCTCCAGCACATCCCCGGCAAATCCCGGGGTGCCCCAGCTCCAGCACATCCCCGGTACATCTCGGGGTGCCCCGGCACATCCCGGGGTGCCCCATCCCCGGCCCATCCCCGGCACATCCCGGGGTGCCCCATCCCCGGTACATCCCGGGGTGCCCCATTCCCGGACCATTCCCGGC
>QUSF01000133.1:290158-300743 GCA_003676055.1 Chloebia gouldiae
CCAGCCCCGGTACATCCCCGGTACATCCCGGGGTGCCCCATTCCCGGCCCATCCCCGGCCCATCCCCGGCACATCCCGGGGTGCCCCAGCCCCGGCCCATTCCCGGCCCATCCCCGGCAAATCCCGGCACATCCCGGGGTGCCCCACCTCCAGCACATCCCCGGCACATCCCGGGGTGCCCCAGCCCCGGTACATCCAGGGGTGCCCCAGCCCCGGTACATTCCCGGCCCATTCCCGGCCCATCCCCGGCACATCCCGGGGTGCCCCAGCTCCAGCACATCCCGGCCCATTCCCGGCCCATCCCGGGGTGCCCCATCCCCGGTACATCCCCGGCACATCCCGGTACATCCCCGGCCCATCCCGGGGTGCCCCAGCCCCGCCCGGCCCGGCCCGCCGCGAAGCCGCGGCGCCCCCTGCCGGCCGCTCTCCGCCTCGCCGGGGCTGGCCGGGCCGGGCTCGCCGGGGATCGCTCGCCGGGGCCGGCCCTGTGTGCTCGGCAGGAGCGGCATTCCCGTAGCTCAGCGTCGTCCCGGTGTCCTCCCGAGCCGCCACCAGAAGGGGGTCGGCGTTGGGTGGAAGTGGCACAGCCCTGGGCCAGGTACCGGTATGGTTGGTGGCTGCCCCGACCTCGCTGGCAGCACATCCTCTGTCCAGTCCGGCTGTGAGGAGCGCACAGTTTGTGACATTCCGAGAGCCACGAATGTGACGCTGGAGATGCGTGGGAGGAGAGTCCGTGTACGGGTGTGCCAGGGTCGTGGGCGGCCCCACGGTAGCCCCAACATGGTGTTGCTTTCGCCACCCGCCTGCCACGGGAAAGGCACCGGGGGTGCCCTGGCAGCGGCCAGGTGGCCGCGGCCGGCGGGCGCGGCTCGCAGCGTGCCACGAGATGGCACTGCTACAGTGCGCTGCGGGCTGCGAGGGATCCCTCGGCTCTGGGGGTGTCCCCTGTCTGCAGTGACAGCGGGTACGGGCATGTGTATATAGGGATTTTCACCCTCTCACCAGCTAAAAATGTTAATTCTGCTAGCGGCTTGTGTAAACTTGCCAGGGGGAACGTTTCTGACTAGCTGATTTATGGACAGGATGAGCGTGGTCACGTTTGTGTTAATGCGGGGTTCCCTGGGGAGGTCTCTGTGGGGTCAGGTGGTACCAGCAGTTCACCTGGCATGGCCCTGCCTGGCCCAGCTGTTGTCAGGCCGGTTTATTCTCTCATTCTGCTTCTTACCCTGTCCCGGCGCAGGCACGGGCGGTGCCGTGTGTGGGTCAGTGCTCCAGGTGCCCTCTCTCTGCTTTGCCCCACAGTACGACTACAGCTTCCGGACGGAGCAGAGCGCGGCCGCCCGCCTGCCGCCCAGCCCCACCCGCTGCCCGCCCGTCCCGCCGTCCTGAGGGGCCCGGCCGGAGCGGCTGTGCGTGCGTACCACTGAGCAGGACACGGACACGGCGATGGAACCACCCCGGCAGGCCCCGTGTCCGGCCACCGCCACCACCCTGCGCTGCGCCGCCCTGCACACGCCGCTCCGCCCGGGCACCGCGGCCCTGCCCCGCTGCAGACCCCTCTGCACGTGAGTACGGACTGAGGGCTGGGAGCCTGAGGCAGCCCCTTGCTCATCCCCACTTGGTAGCCCTGCTGCACGACAGTCACAGAATCCAGAGCTGTAGCAAACCCCTGCAAACACGGCCGGGAGCTTGCGGAGCATCGAGAAATCCCTGAAAGGAGCAATGAAAGGCACGGCTGGGTACTGCCACACGAGCTGCCGTGGAGCTGCTGGGCTCTCCACCCCTTGCAGCAGGAGGCTCCTGCGCCACTCGCTCCAGTGCAGAACTCAGCTGCAGTGAATGCCAAGCCCTCTGCCGAGGTCTGGGCACAGAAGTTCCGCTGTGGCTGGGATCAGTCTCAGACCCACTGTGGTCACAGGATTTGCTGTAGGCTGCAGGAGCCACGGCCCCTGGCTCTCCCTGGGCACTGGCAGGGCAGGCAGGGTGCCCAAGGTGCACACAGATCCTGAGATGAAGCACCTTGGCTTTGCACAGTGTCCATCTGTCCGTACGGATCTAGGGCAGCAAGCATCCCGTGTTTCTTCTGGATGGATGCTGGCAGCGACACCTGGCAGACCCTGGCTGTGGCCCACTGACCCCGGCCAAGCTGCCTGTGGACCTGCTGACAACTGGGATGCCATCACCTGCCTTTCATTGAGACAGCTCTCTAACTGTTCCCCGCTAGCTGCTAAAACAAAGGAGATGTGCCTGTTTCCTGGGCATTCATGGGGAAGCACTGAACACTGACATGGCACAGGATGAGTGGGATGCATTACACCCTGACCTCTGCCTCCCTGTGATCGCTGACCAGGCTTGCTCCCAAGCCAAATGCATGTCTTGGAAAAGTCCATTGCTGTAATAAGTTATTTACAAGTGCCCATCTGACTCTGTGCTGCTCTTTCAAGTCTCTGCTGTAGAACAAAGATGCATCATGGCAGCACAATGGCAATTTTGGAGTAAGAGTTAAAATGTACAACTTTTTGTATTGTAAAATACTGATTCCCTGACCCCACTGAAATGCAATTGCCATGGTAACAGTAACAGCACTGTTGCTCTCAGCCTGGGTCATACTTGTGCCCTGACCTACTTTGCACTCCCTTGGATTGATCTGGCATTTGCTAGTTGCACAGAGCAGTAACTAACAGCAGTTTTTGTACTGTCAGCTAATATTTTTTATTTGTGCATAAGTAAAAATCATTCTTGTCCAAAGATCCATTTCTGGTTTTAAGGCACCACACTGTATTGCTGGGATAAAGAGCACAAAATATATTTGGGACAGACTTGAGTCCAGATCTTTGCTTCAGCTTCTTCCAATCAGGTAAATAATTTTCTGGAGCTGTGTCTGCAGAGTGGCCATGTGGTTGGAGAGAGAGGCCAGTTTGGTAGCATGTACGTTCTTTTTGGGCAAAAGAGTTAAAGCTGTGCACCAGCTCTGGAGCCCTTGGGTGACCCCTGGAAATGCTCGTTTACTTGGAGCTCGCACCACCGTTTTTAGTTGTTATTTATCCTGCAGTAAAGAAAAGCCAGACCTCACTGCCAGGCTTCACAAAGGCCAGATTGATGATGCCGACATCGACAAATGAACATACCATGGCAGCTTGGTCATTCGGCTCAGGTTCACTTCAAGTTCAAATCCACTCTATGCCGTAGTGCTGTGCCCATCTCATCCATCTTTTGTCTTTCTATTTTTCTGCTTGTAATTTGTTCTGTAGTTTTCTGTGACATCCGTTTATAGCTTCTCCTGTGGCTCAGTGGTCACGGCAGGTAGGCAGGAGCCATCTGCAGCAGTGCGTTCCTCATGGCTTTGGGATGAGAGCTGACCTTCCCTGTTCACGGTGGAGGAACGGGGGCTGCGGGCTAGCACAGGGCACAGCAGAGTCTGCAGAGCTGCAGGGGCAGTGCCTGCCACCAGGAGATTGAGGGACAGCTGCCAGGAATCCCTCCTGGACCCTCCTCTTCCCATGAGAGCAGGCTTGCCTGCTCAGCAAGGAGCAGGTTCTGAGAGCCACCGAGCCCCACGCTCTGTGCCACACTCCCTGGGTATGTCTGGGAAGGTGGGTGCAGAGCTTCAGGTCCGTTACGTAAGAGAAAATCAGTGCTTTAGTATTTATACCAACTGCTAGGTTTGCTCAGCCTTCTTGGAGATAACGAGCTCAGCTTGCTCTGCAGCGACCTACAGGAAACACTGGATAATTGAAACACTGGCAGGATACATGGCTGGGACAGGCATCTACATCTTCAGAATATATTTGTATACTTACTTCTCCCTCTCTAACACTGGGCCAGCAAAGCTGCTTCAGGACTCGCCTGCCAAGAACCTTGAGAGATGAGTTTGCTCTCCATGGTGTGGTCCTGCACCACGGCACTGTGGGGACAGCCTGTTTGAAATGCACAGACAGGACAGATGCAGTTCCTGTGGGCAAACACAATGAAGGTGTTTTGAACAAAGAGCTGCACCTGCTGAGAGCCAGCTGAGCTCTCAACCCTGCTAGCCACAGGCTGGAAAACTGTGTGATTCCAAAAGGGAGAGGGCTCAGAGCCAGTGCTTGGAAGCACAGTGAGACACTCTGCAGGTTGGTTGACTGTGTCAACTTCTCAGCCCACTGATCAGAGGAAGCTTTTTTTATTGCACTGCTGATTTCCCGAGACCAGGGGTGTCAGGTCAGCATTTCCACTGCAAGGTTTTATTGGCTGCTCCATAACTTTTGTACTCACAGCAGCAAGGCTGGTCCTTGCATCCTTACAGTGAGTCGTCCATGCTGGCACGTGCCATAGCCAGAACCAGCATCTCTGTGTCTCCCTCCCTGTCCAAGAGATGACTGTGGAAGAATTGGCCCAGGCAGGAAATGTTCAGGGAGTCTGATGTGAGTGTTTTCTGGCTGTGGAGAAGCCTTCTGGAGCATAAGGGGAGGGGAGGAGTCAGTGGAAAGCAACAGAAGTGAATTTGCAGAGCTTTACCAGATGTTCTTGGCTACCTTGCCTGAATTTGTAGAACAAAACTGGTCTCTAGGTAGTTTAATCTTGTGGCTGATGGAGAATGTAGTTTGCCAAATTATTATACATCTGCAACAGAGACAGAAAAGCAGCAGTGAGGGGTTTGCTTACTGTAAAATACGCCCTCTGATGTGAATTCCTAGTGACATGCTGCCTCCTGGATTCCTCACGGCAAGAAGCCAGTCATGTGCTGAGGTGACTTGTGGCCACCCAGGCCTGGCTGTGCTGTCCGCTGTGTTGATCATGGAAAGGCAAGAAGTTAGTCCAGAAAGTGATGTAGAGTGTGAACTTCGTGATAAAATTCAAGTGTGAATAGTTGTAGCAGGTGTCTTCCCTTATGGGAGCACCTCATATCTGTAGTTCCATAGGAGTAAACAGTGTCAGACTTTTCCTGTGACTGTCCCTGCGTGTCCCCACGGTGTTTGTTGAGGTTTCCTGGAAGCCTCCTGTGCAGTGGGAGGTTGCTGGTAGTCTGTAGCATTGGGCTTGTTTGGTTTCGCAGCCACCACTGCTCCCTCAGTGTCCTGAGCTCTCCAGACTGAACCCTCATGCTGCTGAGCCTGGAGAATTCCTGTCCCGGGCACTGCACGTGCCAGGTAGGTGCTAGTGGCAAGGGCACGCCTTGGCACCTCCTCTACTGTGGGGCCCTGGAAGCTCCTGGCAGGAGGGAGAACAGGATAGAGCTGGCCGGTGCCGTGCTGGCCCTCAGCTCCCCAGGTGACTCTGGGTCTGTCTCCCCAGGTGTGCCCACGGAGCCCCAGGAGCCCGGAGCGCTGCTCCTGCTCCTCCCGAAGGGCAGGCACGCCTCGCTACACCCACACGATTACCTCAGCCTTGGAGCCTTGACAAGAGCAGCAGCCCCTGCCAGCAGCAGAACCCCCAGCAGCGGGGCGGCCAGGGCCCGGCCCCAGCGCCCGGGCTGCTGCTCTGCTCACAAACCAGCTCTGTGAGGTGCTGCTCGGTTCCTCCACCACAGGCCAACCAAACACTTTGGGTATTCTGGTCGTTTGTCGTGAAATTGTTTCCTAACAGCAACAGGTTTAAATGTCATCGTACAAATGGCAGACAGAAATCTTTTATGCAGTTGCAAAGTGGTTTTCTAAGATGGTTGGGTTACTGAAAGTGATTTTACTGTGCATTAATCTTATGAATGTTACTATGTTTTATATTTATTTTAGATGACCCTCCTGTATTTTACAAAGGGAAGTTTCATTGTGTGATAACTCTGTCTGTATTCTTAATATAATTTGTTAAATGAAACTTGTTTTAATCAGATAATTCTGTGTGCTTTTGTGTTTTAATTTTCTGACTGAAACAATTCCCTGGATCAGAAGAGTGAAATACAAAGGTGGCAACACGATCCCCCATAGGGAACGTGCTCTTGTTTGTGGGCTTTTTTCCTTGGAAATTGGATCTAAAAAGCCTTGGAAAATGTGTGCAAAATGTCTTGCTCTACAGGTATGCTGCAAAGTCAGAACAAACTCAGACGTGTTTTATGGGGCAGGTTGGGTGAAGCCTGGCAAGAGCAATCCTGAGCAGAGCGGAGGTGCTGGCAGCACTGAGGGCAGCACTTGCCACGGGGCTCAGCCCCGGCCACGCTGGCAGCAGAGCGGGCTGGCACCTCGTGGCTGGGGGCAGCAGCCCTGAGGGCAATGGGCTGCTCAGCCAGGGGGAGGCTAACACTGCACTACACTGAAAATTGTTTTTCTTTGGGCTAAATTATTATTCTTCTGAACTTGACCCAAGCTAGTGGTGCACAATCTGACCTCTGGCATCTTCTCACCCCAGACAGTATTTCTGTCTCGCTTATTTTGAGTGCTCTTTGAATTAAGGGAGATTAATACCCAAGTTCCCGACATTCTCTTCAGGC
The DNA here is from genome assembly GCA_003676055.1 of Chloebia gouldiae. Taxonomy (NCBI): domain Eukaryota; kingdom Metazoa; phylum Chordata; class Aves; order Passeriformes; family Passeridae; genus Chloebia; species Chloebia gouldiae. Next base: position 296,562 of record QUSF01000133.1, read on the forward strand.
ATATGTTTTTATAACCTTTTGAAAGCAGTACCACTTGTTCCACAAAAAACTCAGAAGCAGCATCTTGTGGCTGCCGTGGGAGCTGTCACCGGCACCTGATTGAATGTCCTGCCTGGGGAGGAGGTGCCGTGGGGAGGACATAAACCAGAGTGGGCCCAGCCCGTGCCAGCCCAGGGCAGCAGGCAGGCGTGGAGCCCCAGCCCCGGGCTGTGCTGCTCCAGCATCTCTTCACTGCTGCCACTGGCTGTGGGCTCAGTCCTGTGGCACAGCACACCCAGGGCCTGGCAGTGCTGCCAGGAGAGCCTCATCCCCAGCACTGGGGCTGGAGCTGGCTTGCATCCATCATTCACAGGAAAATTTCTAATTTCTTTTGCTCTGTTTAAAGCAAAAACTCTCAAAAGCTCTCAAAGCTCTCCCGCTTTGAGATGTGGGAGCAGCGGTTTCTCTCTGGAGAGGTGTCTTGTGGCCATTCCTGCCCCAAGGAAATCCCCCCAGGGCCTGAGGGGAGCAGCAGGCGCTGGGGCTGGGGGCGGCTGGCACAGTCCCTGTGTCATCAGAGAGTTCTTTTGGGCTTTGTGAGCCGGTGGCTTTGGTGGTGTTTTGTTTTCTTTTCTCCTCTCCCTCCTACAGCTTTAAAAATTAACTTGCCTGGGGAGTTTCTCAAAATCCTTTCCTTTCTCTGGAATGATGGATAAGCCATGTAACTGATTGTCATGGCCCTAGGGAGGATAAACATCTTCTGCAGTTTAAAATAAAACCCCCTCGCTCCTTGGTTAATAAGTGTTGAAAGAAGCACAAACAGAGCTAACACAGGATTTCCATGACTAACAAGATGACCACATCAGTGAATGTTGTTTGGGGTTAAAAATGACTCAGCTTTTGCTTCCCCTGGGTAAGGAGTTTTATCCCAGTGCAGGAAAAGCTGCCAACAGCACTTTGAAGCTCTGGCAAACATGATGGAGCCAGGATTGTGAACTGGGAAGTGTTTGAATGCGGGGTTAAAAAAACCCTCATAAACTCTGCTCCATGTGTGCGGATTTCTGGAAGATAAAGGAGCCCACAGCTTCATCCAGCTTATGCTGACTCTTTTCTTTTCAAAAGCCTTTTCAGATGTTTTCACTTTTCTGCTTGCTTTGTTGAAAGATGTAAAAATTTAAGACAACCACAAAGTAAACATTTCAAAACTTTCTAGTCTGAAAATTAGTGACATTTTCAAAATCCCTCAAATTCCATTTCAGCACTATCAGAAATGAAGATGTTTGGGGTTTTTTTTTGATTGGCAAATTTTCCAGGCAGGTTTTTTTTTATTGATAACTTTTTATTTTTCAAAGAAAATAGATTTATTATTCAGTAGAAACACTAGATAAGTAGATGTCTTGTCAAAATCAAGCAGGTTTTCTTTATTAGAGTGAAATAGTAATGAACTCATCTGCTTCCAATATTTATAAAGAGTAGGGAAGGCCATTAATTCTGCTGCTTGTGAATAAAACCATCTGTGATTTCTTTCCATTTGATGTGTTTTGGTTTTAATATACATTTTTCACAAATAAGTGTAGGGATTTTTTGTGAAAATGTCACATTCAGAATCTCATAAAGAAGGAACGCAAGGAGGGGGAAACGAAATGTTTTGTTAGCTCAGTAATTTCTCACCTTGCACAGAGAGTAAAATTCCTGCCAACTTTAACACATTAGGCGACAGAATTACATGTTCAGCTCTAATGCAATCCATGACATGGAACAAGGCAAACAGAGGATGTTTGGAAGTTTGTTTTCCTTTGGGAATCACACAGCACATTTAACTTAATCTGTCCTGACACTTGAATTATAACATGAGCTTCTTTAGGGAAGCAGAATTGTAGATGCCTCTTTTTAAAGCAAAGCAGAAGTTAATAAAATGGGCAACACGTCGAGGAGAAAAAGCCCGAATGAGCCATCGTGCGATTCTCAGAGCAAATGGGCTCCACTCTGGGCTTTTTCCACTAGAAATGCTGGAAATCTTGAGGCATCCTTCTGCTGAGGGTGAAATTTGACCTCTAGAATTTTACTCGAGTAAAGCAAAAGCTACAAGAATGCCCCAAGTGAGACCACTTTGTAGTGGGACTTGTGAGTGTTCGATCTTAAATTGAACTGAGTATCCCTCCAGCTGCTCTGCCAGGATTTATTTCACATTCTCCCCTGCAGCTCGTGCGTTGGAGACTGTGCTGTGCTGCAGCTTCCTGGGCTGTACCTGTGGGGGAAGGAGCGCTCCTCTGCTCCCAGCCACGCAGCCCAAGCACCCCGGGCATCCTCTGGGGGCCTGCAGTGGGAATGGGGCTGTCAGTGCCATCTGCTCCACTGAGTCTGCTTGAAAAGGCTGGCTCCAGTTACACATTTTAGGGCCCAAATTTAATGTCCATTGTCCAACAGGATCAAAGGAGATCCTTGGAGGTTCCTCTGAGTGAAGAAAACCTGAAATCAAGTAGCAGATGTCCTCACCTGAAGCCCAGAACTCCAGGTGCTGTAGAGCAGGGTAGGTACTCTCCTGAGGAGGGAAAGGCAGTGCCAGTTTTATCAGTGAAAAAATTAGTGAGCTGGTTGTTTCTCAACTACCTGTTGGCAGAGATAGAAGGCTGTGCTCTTCCCTTGGGGGAGTTTTCATACCTACACCAGGCAAGTAAGTCTGCTCACTGGTTTGCTTGTATTTTATAGTATTTATAATTTTATCATTTGTAATTTATCATTTAATCTGCTGTGGAACAACAAAGATACTGATCTGTCACAAACTTTTTTTTCACCAAATTGAACAATACTGTCAGCTGAAACAAAAAATCTGATTTTCATTCTTTAAAAAGCTCGACCAAATAGTTTTCAAGCACAGGGCTTGGGCCAGGTTTGGGTGGGTTTGCACAGGTTCCACACTGCTGGTCTGGGCTCAGCCCCTCAATGGGCACTGGGGACAGACGCTCTCCCCCAGCCATGGACCCTCTGCAGGTCCCCACTAAGACAGAAGCATCAAAATGGGGTTTTAAATGGTAGCAAGGAAAACCCACACTGCATATTAAGAAAATTTCCTGAAGGGGAAGCAGGTGAGGCCTGGGAGGTTGGAGAGACTCCATCAGTCTTTGCCAATTATGTGCTGGGAGGGGGAGGGAGGCTGAAGCTCAGCAGTGTCCGTGAGTGGATCCTCCTTCCCCTGGCTCTGCCCTTCCTCAGGGAGCGCCCTGACTGTTCCACAGTCATGGCACAGGGCTGGGCTTTGGGTTGTTTGGGTTTGCTGGGGGAGGGTGGCTCCAAAGCTACTCAAGAAACAGGGAGCCCAGGAAGCCGTAATGCTGTAAGATCATTTCAGCTGAATTCCCCGGCAGGGGAATGCTCCCACAGGAGTGTTTGACCACGGTCCTTGTTCAAACACAAGGCAAGAAGCCCATGGGGTTATTTCCTGGTGGGTGTCCCCCAGGAGCATGACAGGAGTTGATTTGGGATGCATCAGGCCAAAAGCAGAGGCAGGGGGTGAGCAGAGTGGGGAGGGAGGGAGAGTAGGAATGACCAGGATAGCCCTGTGCCAGAGATGTGGTGGTGACTATTCTGTAGTGACAAGCGAGATTCCCCTGCTCAGGGCAAAGCTGTCGTGTCCATGGGCTGGGCCAAGGGCTGGCAAAACCCAAGGAGTACCCACCTGGGGATAAATGAGGAACAGTTTCATGAGCTCTGGAGGCCACAGAGGTGCCTTCCTGTGACTGACTTCTCTGAATTAACAAAGACTTCCTGCTTTTCCCACCGGCACATAACCCTGTTCCCACAGTCCCCAGCAAGGACCTGTCATGGGTGGCAGAAGCCAGTCAATGGACTCAAAAGCCCTTAATGCAAGCATTTTCCCTGTTCTAACTCTAAATTCCTTTTTCTGTCCAAATTCCTACTCATATGAACCTTTTAGGAACTTAATTATCCTTGAGACTTCTACCTCTCTGTGAAATCTGGTTTAAATCAGTAAAGAAAAGAGTTCAAAGTTATTGGGCAGGACAGGCAGACAGACAAGCACACAGGGATCACAGGAACCTTGTTTTCATAGGAAACTAGATTAAAAAAATCCCACAGCAGTTACCAGCCCCTTTGGTGGCACGCCTGCCTCAGGCCCGCGCAGGCGATGGTCGGGGGTGCTGGGTTTGTGCTCCTTTCAGGGTGCTGGGGCACAGCAGCTGGGTT
>QUSF01000133.1:300753-311016 GCA_003676055.1 Chloebia gouldiae
GGGGTGCTGGGGCACAGCAGCTGGGTTTGTGCTTTGGGAGGGGAGGGGGCTGGTCCCAGATCCTGCCTCCTCCAGCCGGGCTTGGCTGGGCAGTGGCGCTGGCAGCAGCGATTCTGCAGCCTGTCTGCTTCTCCCAGCTGGATGCAGATTCATGACATCCCTGCTCGCTTTGGCATGCAAACCTGTACCTAATTTCTTCTGAAACGGGCCCTGAGGAAGTCAGCAGATGTTATTATTAAAGCATTGAGCATCAGCAGCTCCCGAGATATTGTCAGTCTGTTAATGAGCTGATCAAACTGGGGAATGCAAGGGCTTTCCCTACTTCTTAATAAGGAAAATAAGACCTCCAAGGTTAAAAGACTTCATTTAAACTGCACCAAGTTTATAGGTTGCGAAATGTTCTTTAATCAGTTTATTCTTAGAAGGCCCTAACTGCCCGTGAACAGGAGTGGACATTATCTTAAATGATCCCACAAGAGCACAGCCGCTCTGTCTTGGTGGGGTTTGCTGGCATTTTGCTCCCTTAGTCTCCTTAACTACCTTTTCCATGCACCTTCTGCAATTCTTTTGTGAACATTCTGTGCATCATTACCCACAGCTCTCCCCCAAGACTCCTGATGATCTGTGAATTATTAGGTTTTGCTGCTTGAAAGTTAAACTGATTTTTCTATCAATATATTTGTATTTGCAGTTTTCCAAATCTTAAATCCCAACAGTTTCCCAAGGCTGCCGGAGACACCAAGTGTACAAGTGAGCCAGAAATATCCTGAATTAGACACCTCCCTGCACCTCTCTGTGTCCTCCCTCACTCTGAGCCTCTCCATACCTGCAGACCCTTTAGATCTGTTCTCCTACTAGCAGTGGCTGATGGGGAATCCACTTTGTTGGCTTTTCTCTTAATCCCATACTATCTGGAAGTCTGCTTGGGGTTTTCCACCTGCAGGGATGTTTAGAATTTGATATTGATATTCGAGTAAATTGGTAACAGCTAGAAGTTTGAAAGAAAACATCTATTATTTCTACAGGAGCAGAGTAGCATGACATGTCTAAATGGTGCCTTGCCACCACTGTCACTCGCCTGAGATAGGTCCAAGAACAAGCTGAAGAACCCTTGTCTTGGAGAACTTCATTATATCCAAACTGTCAACAGGTAAACAGCTGCCCAGGAACGATCAGAGAAGGAGAATGCAGAGAAGGCCCCTTTAATTCTCTCCATCTGCTCCTTGGTGCAAGTGGGAAGGAGAACACAAAGGTGAGGCCCCGTGTCCCATGTCCTGCAGCCCCTCCCGCGGGAGCTGGCCTTGTGTGGGTGTGGGCAGCCCAAGGGGGACTCCCAGGTGCTCAGCAGCACTTCCTCCTCACCATGGATCACTGAGCTCACACCCATGCCATGATTTATTCCAGCATGGACATATTTATATATCTGATAAGCAGTGCCTGCTATAAATATGTCCATGCTCTCCCTTTTGCTATGCACCAGTGAGGAAGGGGCATGTTGTGATAAATTGACCCTGAAATATGGTGCATGTGCATAGTTTTAAAGACTGGAAGGATCAGGTCAGTTTGGTGTCTCTCTGCCATGGTTCAATTAGTTATTTTTAAAGGCATCTGCTGAACTGTGGCTTCCAGGGAACATTTACAGAATTACTGATATTTTTAACCCTAACGTGTGTCACTTGGCAAAACTTTTATGAGCACTAATAAACAAAAAGGGCCTGAGCTACATCTCAGCATCAAAGCAGGACTATTCTTCCCCTGCTGTGGCCCTGCCATGGCCAGTGAGGGCAGGGCTGTGCCCTGGCAAGGGAGACATCGGGTCAGCATCCACTGATGCTCTGGCATCCACTGCTTCCCCCACAGGGAGAGCAGCATGGCCGGGCATCCACCAGCATCCACCAGCACTTCTGCACATCCTGCTCAGGACCTCCCGGGAGCCAACAGCCTTTCTGACCAGGACCACTCACAGGTTTGTGGTCTGCAAGCGCCCTGTCACAATCCTGGGTCATTTCTGCTGACTTCAAATGGTAACGTGGAGCAGAGAAATAACAAACTTAAAAAGAGTCAGTGGGAAGCAACTCCCACTGGTTCAGACAGCAGTCTAGAACTGTGTCTGCTGTGGAGGAGGATGAAGGGCACTGATACCCAACATGTCTGGGAGTCGCAATGAAGCCAGTGTGACCAGGTGAAGCTGGTTATGTGCAAGGCTGAATGATCAGGTCCCAGCTGATGACAAAAGACACACCTGTGCAGTAGCCCTTTTTCATCATTTCCCTCAGATCTGGGGTCCAGCAGCAGTTCTGAGTTTGAGCTTTTGCTACTGCCTGCCACTTCTCCCAAACTCTGAGTATCAGCTATGTTTTTTCATCTTTCAGAAGAAGTTTATAATTAGGCTGGAATTCTTCAGGCAGAGGCAAAGGCCATTCTGGTTTGGGTTAGATTGTTTTGTTAAATTTTGAGGAAAACTGTTCTTCATTAAGGAATGTGTGCTGGTTTCCAGAGGATGGCTGAGACCTTCCCTTCTGTAGTATTCAGAGTCTTGTGCAGTTCTAAACTTGAGTTTCTTTTCTGTTTAAACATTTAAAGCCTGTCTTTGCTTTTGTTTTCATAAAACCTGAACTGAGCTGGAGGGGTGCCACAGGCTGTGGAAGCAGAAGCTGGGCCAGTGCAGTTTGAAGTGGTTGTGGCTGTACAAGCACTGACCGTGTGTGTGGCAGGGCCTGAGCAGCCCAGGAGGGGTTGTCAAAAATGTTAGGAAGAGAAAATTCATTTTCTGAGGAGTTTTGAGTGGTTGGTTGTCTCTGCACAGGGCAGAGCAAGAATCTCAGTGGGTGAATGGGGTGAGCTGGGCATTGCTGCCTCGTGAGTGAGGAGTTGGCTGCCCTTTCTCTGTTGCGCCATTGTGTGCTTGGCCTGGACCTGAGTTGTGTTTGAGCACTGGCACTTTGGTATCTGTGGCCAAAAAGTTACCCTTTTGGCTGTGTCTTTTAATATTATTTTGTAAAATGTCTTTCGACTTCAGCAGAGTTCCCCCTGCGTTCCAGCTGGGATGGAGCTGCCCCTGGGTCGGCAGCGCTCAGCGAGCCGTGTGTGCAGCCCAGCTGCTTGTGGGGTGAGCCCAGGGTGGTGGTTTTTCACCCAGCCTGTCAGTGTTACGTGAGATGTGCTGCCGTGGGCTGCAGGGAGGGCTCGGGCACAGAGACCCCCGAGTCTCAGGGCGTCGGGGGCTCGCCCACAGCAGCACCGCTCACCGGCTCTGGGAGGGCGAGCAGCCCCTGCTCCCACTCCCGTGCTCCTCTCGTGGGCTCTGTGAGCGGGCCGCGGGTTTTGGGTGGGAAGCTTTCCTCAGATCCGCGTTGTTCGAGAGGGGCAGGACTGCTGTTGTTGCTGCAAGTAGAGAAATGCCCTCCCCACGCCCTGGCTGTGGAGCGTGCTGGGGCCGTGCCTGGCCCAGGGCCTGTCCTTGGAGCTGTCCCGGTGCCAGCGCGGGCGCGAGGAGGGGCTGGGGCAGAGCTGGCATCACCCGTGCCAGCCCTGACTGTGCCCCAAAACAGTGCCTGGCCATGGGCTCACTGCAAGCGTTTTCCCCAAAAAAATCGGAAAAGGTTAAAGCAGCCACTGTGGGCTCCCCTGGTAAAACCCCACCTAATGTGTTGCTGGTTTGTTTGTTGAGTCACCAAAACTTCAGAAAACACAAAAGCACTTCGTGTGACAAAAAGGATACTAGATACAGGCTTATTTCTGTGTCTACAGAACTATTTTGGAAGAAAAAATGTTATTATTAAAAAAAAAAAATCAAGACAGAGTATTTTTTCATAGCAAAACCAAAAGGAAAGTAGTGCAGCTTTGGACAAATTAGAAACAGGCTTGAGTATTACACTTTACATGGATGGTACTCGGGTATTAATCCATTAAAGTAATCAAAAGAGCTTAAATAAGAATCTGAAGGCTGCAATATATATGTCAATGAACAAGCTGTAAAACTTCCTGAAAAGGTGATTTCAAAGCCATATTGTCCAAGCTTGGCAAATTGCATATTTAATTATTTTGTCAGTCCCTCTTTCTACTCTAATCTTTTGGTGAAATACCTTTAGACATATGAAATCAGTTAAGATAATTAGGGTATGATGGAATTAGGTGTTACTTGATTTTTAAGAAAGATACCATCCTCTGCCTTGGTATAAAATGTGTGCAGACCCCAAAAGCTGGACTGTATTGTAATGTTTTCTTTTCTATAAAGATCAAAGGTCTCCAGCCCCTTTCAAGATGTTTGCAGAATTTGTTTCCTAATTATCCCACATTTACTTATTTGTGTGCTGGGACATCAGAGTTAACTCTTTGATTGTAAAGATGAGATGGGACCTTCCTCCAGATGACTGGGGCCAGCAAAGCCTTGCATCTCAAAATTGTTTTTCAGATGACGTGGCTGCCTCAGTTCTAAGGTTCTGGTGTGGTTTAGGATAGATGAGGTGTTGTGTTTGCTTGATTTTAATACCCCAGTCCTCTACAGCAAAGATTTGGTTTTCTGCAGTAAGAGTTTACACCTTCATTAATATCCTTTACAAGTTTACAAACTCTTGGTAAGCAACAGTAAACTATTTAGGCTTTGATTTTTCTGGGGGTTGGAACTGTTTTCACCAAACCTTTATGGTCTTTCCATGATGTGGAGCCTGAGTTTCTTCAGCAGAATTTTCTATAAAAGTTTTGAAATTAGAATTTCTTGGCTCACTTCATTGACTTTATTTTTCCCCCATCTAGAGAGATATAAAAGACTGACAGGACACCCCAGAAATGTGAAAACAGGCTGTAAGTTTTGCAGTTTCAGTTGTGAAGTTACAAAAATAAAGTTGATTAGAATAGCATGAAATCTATAAAAAGTAAAATGTTTATAGGGGAAGTCTAATATGAAACATTTTTAAACAATGTGTTTTATTTACTTTTTATACGTTTCATTTCTCATATTCTTTTGAACTTTTTTGAATCTTCTCATATGTTTCCTAATTACATTTGCCTCTCTGACTCCTGTCTGTATTTCCCTCAGCACAGAGGGGCTGAGTGTTTGTCTTGGTTTGCGTTTGCTTCTTTGAAAAAATCAACAGACTGCATCAAGCTTTCCTGGGGGTGCGTTTGAGGTGGCAGCGCTGGGGCTCAGTGCTGGCAGGGAGATAAGGAGGGTGGTGATAACAGGTGAGGGATGTGCCTGCCTGCACAGAGCTCTGCCCGGGAGCCAGCAGCGCCCACAGCACCCATGGCTCTTTTGGGGAAGGTGCTGACGAGATAAGCTGGTTTCCTTTTGTCCAGTCCTGCTGCCTGCTTTGCTTCAGGACGCGGTTCAGGCTGAGCAGGGCCCGCGAGGAAGAGGAGGGCAGTGGGCTCTGCCGTGCGTTCCTGCCCGGGCGGGGCCGGGGCTGGTCGTGCCCAGAGCGAGCACCTGCCCAGCGCTGGGGCTTCTCTGCGCTCTGCCCCGGGGCCGGCAGGGTCCCCCGGGGCCGGCAGGGTCCCCCGGGGCCAGGAGGGTCCCCCGGGGCCGGCAGGGTCCCCCGGGGCCGGCAGGGTCCCCCGGGGCCGGCAGGGTCCCCCGCGGCCAGGAGGGTCCCCCGCGGCCAGGAGGGTCCCCCGGGGCCAGGAGGGTCCCCCGGGGCCGGCAGGGTCCCCCGGCGGAGCCGCGCGGCCCCAGCGCCGCTCCTGTCCCCGGGCAGCGAGCGGGGTCCCGGGCGGGCAGAGCGGGGTCCCGGGGCGGGCAGAGCGGGGTCCCGGGGCATCCCCCGGGGGCAGAGCGGGGTCCCGGGGCATCCCCGGGGGCAGAGCGGGGTCCCGGACAGGCAGAGCGGGGTCCCGGACAGGCAGAGCGGGGTCCCGGGGCATCCCCCGCGGGCAGAGCGGGGTCCCGGGGCGGGCAGAGCGGGGTCCCGGCCGCCGGGCTGCCCTGGCTGGCAGCGCCCGAAGCCGCCCCTGGCCAGCTCTGTCCGTGCCTCGCTCGGCCGCGGAGCTGCCCGGAGGGTGCGGGACGGGAGCGGTGCCGGTGCGGCGGGAGCAGCCCCTGTGCGCTCCCCAGGCTGTGCACCAGCTCCCCTCGGAGCCCGGGCACCCCCGGGCACCCCCGGGCACCCCCGGGCACCCCCGGGCACCCCCTGGGATCCGGGGCCATCCCTCGGCCCCGGGCTGAGCCCGGCGCGCAGCCTCGGAGCCTGCTGGGGCTGCGCTCGGGTGACCGATGTCCTTAAATGCTTTTCTGCCGGGCTGTTTATTTCTTTGCCATCTTAGCTCAGGTGTGAGGTTACTTATTGTGGGGCTTCCCCCCCCCCCCCCCCCTTCTTTTAAAATTCGGAGAGATTTCCTTTAGAATTCACCATTTCAGTCTTTACTCTCAAACTGGTGTTCTGTTAATTTTCCCCCCTTGTATTTATTATTTATTCACATAGGATTCTAAATTTCTCTCTTTCACACACCTTAATAGGAATAGTTTTCTTCCTCAGTAATCAGTTTATTACTCACCTTCTCAGCACACCACAAGAAGTCAGTATCCATTTCAATATTTACTTTGTTATAATTGACTTCAATAACATCACAGCTGAGTTTTTTACATTATGTACCCATCTCAGAAAAGTGTTGAGGAAAAGGTGGGATTTTTTTAAACTAAACGTGCACTAAAATACATCTCAGATTCCAACAGCCATTAATAAATATTTGGGGTGATGCTCTGGATTGAGTGCATATCCTTCAGTCTGGGCTGGGCACAACATTTAAGTTCTTAGTTTTGCATAAAATTACAGGGTTTTTTTAATGCCCAAATTTGAAATGAAAAAACATCTTGGGTGTTTTAGTCATAGGCTTGTTAAAGATCAAGAGGTCTCCTATGCACTTGGGTAAAAATTTTAACTTAACTTGAACTTTCAAATGTCACAGGAGCTTTCAAAACAGTTTACCCGGTGTTTCAACCAGGGGCTCATTGAGGGGATGTGGTGCTGCTCTTGGCAGCTGCTCCTGGTGCCTGCAGAAAAGACACTGAGGGGTTTCAGGCCAATTTGATCTAATCTCATCCTGGAGATTTCTAATCTGAGCTCCTTGAGATATCCAGAGCTGTTTATTTGGCTTCTGGCTGCAGTTTTGCCCTGATACCTCTTTACTGGAAAACCACATTTAGAAAGAGAAAAAAAAAAATAAGAGGATGTGGGAGAGGAAGGAAATACAAAGAGATTTTACTGAAGAACTTGTGTAAGTTCTGGATTTCGAAACTAAACTCAGAAATTCCTTGAAGAAAAACTCTGTTGTATCACCATGAATAGCGACACAGAATGTGAACTCCCAGCTCCTGAGCGAGCACTGGGAACTGGCAAAAGCAGCTGCTTGAAGAGCAAACAGCTGCAGCACACAGGATGCTGCTGCTGGATGTGGAGGTTTCACTCGTGTTAATTACTGTGATGAGCAGAACAGTCCTCTGCAATCAGCATCCTTGGGAAACCATAGATACAGCTCTGGTCAGGTGGCTTTAAAAATAATTTTCAAAGCCGTTAAAAACCTAAGGTATGTTATTACTGGTAAGAATTAAATTAAACTTTTACTACATTCTAAATCAATTAATAACATATATTAATAACAAATATTAATTCTATGAAAGGTCTTACCCAGATAACTCCCTACTGAGGAAAAGGAGATGCCATGCTTCGTTCCCTGTCCTTTTTCCTGCTGTTCGTTCATTGCAATTTACGCTGCAGCTTTAGCCAAAGCAGCTATGAGCCTATTTGAATAGATATCTGAAATTCACCTCACAGTTCTGGCTAGGCTGGTTAAACCCAACTAGAAACGGGAGCGTTTACCTTGCTGTGCTTGGCGGCGGTGCCCGAGGTGGAGGCTCGGAGCGGTGCCCGGGTGCCGCCGGAGAAGCCCGTGGAGGATTAGGGTGTGCTCAGCCTCTCCTCAGACAGGTGCACAAACACTTCCCCCTTTTAGGTGCTACCTGCTCTTTACTGGACGTTTATTACAAGTCGATGCAATTTCACAAAGCACCTGCATGCAATAAAACCCTATTACATGTGTGAGGCCTTAAGGAAATTAACGGTTCCTCCCTAGGGATGCATATTTTGTTAAGATGTTTATTACAGATGAAGTGGTCCTGGGGTAAAACATTAACAAGTTGTAGAGTGATAAAAGGAATTTTATCATTTCTCAGTGACATAAATAGGAAGAAACCTTTAACTAAATCTATAAAATTCCTGTTTCCTAATGAATTTGCTTTAACTATTTATTAACTGGATAAACTTAAACAGGCTGCAGTTTGGGTTTTTTCTTTCTCATCCCCTCCCAAAACCCAAGCAGAAGGCATTGTCTATGAACTGATGTGAGCTCTCGTGTGATAAAAAAAAAAAAAAAAACTTTAGATCAACAACTGTTTTTATTAAAGCAATTCTGTTCCTCTGTGAGTTTAAAGGCAGGGGCCTAAAACTCAGATCATTCTTGTAATACTGATTTTAGAATTAAATGCAACATTAAAATTCTGTATTATAACAATGGTAATTCATATTACTGAAATTACATGTTACATTTTAGGGTTCAGTCCCAGGAATTTATTTTTGGTTGCCATTCTTTTTTTTAGCACCATATTAATGAAGTTTGCTCTTTACCATTATTAGAGATGAAAGCAGGAGCACTGCTTTGGACTGAGAATGCTCCATCTAATTGAATTATATGAATGTAGTTAAATGTCTACTTCAGAAAGGCCATATTCACTTTCAAGATTAGTTACTCCAAGAGTTAATGGCCTATTTAAGCAACATAGTCCAAGAGCCAAACACAGGTGGGCTGTGTTAATAACTTTATTTAAACCGTTTTTTCCCCTTTTGAGAGGCACAAGCCATCCATTAATGCATTCATTAGAGTTTATGGCATAGTTCTGCTTTTCTCCTAATGACACTATCCAGACTCAAACTTGCTTGGCTAATTTAGCCCAGCTGCCCTTTGCCTCTCAGCAACAGGTCCCTTGTTCTTCAGTCATGCGGGCTGAAGTGTCATGATGATTAGTTTTTAGTCATTGCTGCCCTTTGCAATATTGTTTTGTGTTTTCTCTGCATCAGAATTTACTTTTTCTTCAGACTTTTTGCTGAAGGTTTGTGTGCAGCAGCTGTTGGAAGGGGCATGGCGGTGCAGAGGCATTGCCTCGCTGCAGCCCTCGCATTCCAATGTGATTGAACATTGTGGTTTATGACTTGACTCTGACCAAACAAGCTCACAGGTTTTAATATCCAGCTCTGCCAAAGGTATTTGTGGAAGTTCCTCACAACTGCAGCATCTGAGCTTGCCTGGACTTTTCAGTTTTAAGTCTGATCCAAGTTTGCCTCTTACTGATGTCATTAGAGCTGTAAAATGTGTGGCTGTGTACAGAAGTGCCTGTTTCCTCCAGTAGCTGCCATGGAGGTGACCTGTGTGTGTTTAGTAATGAATTCCCCAGGTACTAATGAACATCACAACAAATCAGAATGGCCAATGCATCACTGGGAGAGGAAAATCCAGGGTGGGTCAGACTCTGCACCGGCAGCTCCTGACACTTGCAGAGTTTATTTTGGAATATTGAATCAGTTTGGGTGTGTGTGTCTGATGTTTCTGTGAGTGCTGTGTTAGCTGTTGGCTTCCAGTGTGAAATATCACCTCTGACAAACTTGTACAAACAGTGGGGGTGGCCTTGGCCATCATGAGATCCTGGACCAGCCAGTCCTGAGCAGCCCACTGTGATCCTGGCCAGACTTCAGGGATGAGTGTTCCTTGGTGCTTCCTAACGGATGCATTTATAGGAAATGATGGCTTGGAACACTTGTGTACCTGCACCTAGCAGTAATTAGCACAACTTCAGAAGGAGGCAGTGATGCTGCAGGTATGACATTGTTACTTCTGCACGAGCTGCAGGAATTCCCACTGCAGGCTCTACACTGGCAAACCTCTGTGTCAAGGTGTTTCCCCTTACTGATCTTTAACGTGGTACCCATGCATCTAACCATCATTATCGTCGTCACCATCACCATCTCCCTGCCCATTGATCGCTCATCACCTGGTTGCTGTAGGGTATGTTCTGCCTGGTCAGGGCTGCAATGCGTCGGCCTTTCGCTACGGAGGAGTGGGGTGTCCCTGTCCCCGTGCCCGTCCCTGCTCCGTCCCCGTGCCCGTCCCCGTGCCCGTCCCCGTGCCCGTCCCCGTCCCTGTCCCCGTCCCCGTCCCTGTCCCTGTCCCTGTCCCTGTCCCCGTCCCCGTCCCTGTCCCCGTCCCTGTCCCTGTCCC
>QUSF01000133.1:318741-336218 GCA_003676055.1 Chloebia gouldiae
TGGCAGCAGGCTGTCCAGCTGCTGCTGGGGCTCTTTGCAGGGTCTGGTGGCCAGCACACAGCCTGCCCACGGAGCTGCAGGGCTGGCAGCAGTGGCAGCAGGCTGTCCAGCTGCTGCTGGGGCTCTTTGCAGGGTCTGGGTGTTCTGGTGCCCAGCGCAGGTGCTCAGCTGCCCTTGCTTGGCCCTGCGCAGCCCTGCGCCTTGGCCTCACTGCCAGGCGGGCGCTCGGAGCCGTGCACGGCTGGGCTGCAGGTTTTGGCCAGAGCAGCCTAAGCTGCAGAGTCTCCTCTCCCCTGCTCTGTGTGCTCAGCCCAAGCACGGGGGGCAGAGGCAGGCTCGGCCCCTCCCCTTGCGGGTACCTGGAGCAGCCCGTGTGGCTCTCACACCTTTCGGGCTGTGACAAGAAATACAAGTGTTCTGAGGTTTCTCTCTGTCACACATATAGGACATTTGCACGATATAATTAATTGCACCCACAGTGCAAATATCCAAGAGGAAATAAATACTTTTAAAGGTGCATAATGTCTGGGAAGCGTGCGCTGATCTCTGGGGAGCAGCTTGATTTCCTGAATGCGTTTTGAACCTACCACTTCTGACAGGTCCCAGTGTTTCTACAAGCCATTTTCCCATCAGTTACAGAACCCACTTCAAGCCCAAAATAAGGTTACCAATGTTTTCTAGTATTTTTTTATTAACCACCTCCACCATCTTGTAATTTAAAGCACCTGTCCATTTAAATTTTCCTCCTGACCTACTAAATAACCCTACATGATACATACAATGAAACTAATGGCTTTTGGATGATGTTGTTGAAAACTAGCTTATGAAAAGTGAGTTGAATGAACCACACTGCAGGAAATCCTTTTCATACCCCCCAGAAAACTGAGCTGGAACACCTTTCTGGTTCAACATACGGGGCTGAATTCTTAAACAGTTATCACTCACTTTGCACTTGAAAAATAAGGACTGTCTTGTGATTTCTTGTGTTGTTGGTGTCACTGTGCAGCCCTTCCCATGGTATTTTGTGAGGAATGCCAGAGGCATGGCACACTCAGGAGCACTTGCCCACTAAAAACAGCCACGCAAAGAAACTGTCTGCTGCCTTCTGCTTCACTTACTCTTGTTCTTACAAAAATAGAAGGCTTTGGCTTTTGTCGAGGAGTAGTGAGTAGATTTTTCTCCCAGCCAGAAAAAAAGAGCAGCTCTGTGACTTTGCTCCAGTTACCACTTTAGTGTTTGTGACTCCTGAAGCCTGGTGAGCCCTGGGCAGGATGTGGAAGCAGGGAGGTGAGATGGCAAGTGGTTGCAGAGGAGGTTTCTTGGGTCTCCAGAAGGTGGGAATGGCAGTGACAGCACAGGTGTGAGGGAGGCATTACTGCAGCCCTGTCCAGGAGGCCGCAAAAACAGGACTTTGTTTTTTCATGGAAAGCCACCTCATCTGAGGGCCACTCAGGCATCGTTATCTACATCCTGCAAGGGCTTGCCACAGGCCTCCGAGATTTGTCATAGCAAGTAAGAAAAAGATAGTTCAAGAGTTAGGTAATGATGTGCGCTGAGAATTGGAGACTGCAGAGATAAAAGGCAACTAGTAGCAAAGCATAAAGACTGACACCACTTAAAAGGGCAGGAGAAGTAAAATGGCTAGACACATCATAGCCCTAATGGGAAACACATGAGAGATGCTGATCAGAGAATGCTGGCAAACAGATGAGGTCTCTGAAGAAAAAGGGAGAAAAAAAAGGAGGAAACAGAAAACAAGATGGAAAGATAAAATTTCAAAGCAAGCCCTAAATGGATAGCAGTTCCAACTAATAGGAAGACCTGTAGTGATTTTGCCAAGTAGTACACAGAGAATCTGATGATCATTAATATCTTGATAAATTTATTATCAGACAGTTCAGTCCTGTCAATGTCAATCCCCTCCAAGAGATTAGAGGTGGTTAATGTGGGTAAAAGCAAGTGAATTCCTAAAAGCACTGATCCTCCTTGTTTGCATTTCCATATACCAAACACTCAGGAGTTGACAGGCACAAGAGCAGCCGCCAAGAGCTTCAGGTCTGCATTCTGTCACCTCCCTCTGCCTCGTCCCAGCAGCTCCTGTGTCCCCTCATGGGATGGCCCCAGGATTGCCCGCTGGCTTCTGGCACAGATGGAGAGTTAGAGTCAGTGCCTGCTGCATGACACAGCTCCCCAGCTGCCTCAGTTTCTGGGAAAAGCCCTTTTTACACCTGCCCTGTGCACGTGGAGCTGGAGGGACACATCCATGGGCCCCGGCAGTGCTGTGGGGAGATGTCAGCAGGGCTCGGGGAAGGTTCCCCTGGGAACACACTGGCTGTGTGTGCATGTGGTGCTGACAGGTGCTATGCCATGCAAAAGCTGCATGTCCACAGTCCCAGCTGAGCAGGGACAGCAGCCACTCTCCACACACACACAGCCACTGAACCTCATGGAGAGAGAGAAAACTGAATTTCAACAGCCCTGTCTACTCCTGCCACCACCTGGAGAGCTGCTCCTGCATTTTCCCCACTGCTTCCTGAAGGATATGTACTCTCTGACCCTGTGCTGAAGTCACTCGCAGGGCAGGGAGTCACTCACTTGTAACTCGCTGCCAGGAAGGCACAGTAAAAGCACAGAAGTTCAGTGAGAGCCAAAGGCTCGGCTGTCCCACAGGCAGCTCTGCACACCGGATACGTCACAGCCAAGGCAGAGCTGGGGGGAGCATTCCCACGTTTGCTTTATGGAGTTTGATATACCTGGATTGTTTAAAAGAGTTAATTACTCATGCCTTAACCATCTTTTGCAGCAAGGCTCTGACACATTTTGAAACTAAAAATACTCTTCTTACATTTTCAATCAGGCTTCATTATGAATGGCAGATGCTTGAAACTAAAGCGAAAATCATCATCAGTTGTATTTATTGGCTAAATTCCTGCAACACTTAAAGCTTGAGAAAAATCAAACATGTTTGACAGCTGGTAGAATGAAAGGAAAGGATAAATCTTACCCTGACAGGATGCACCATATTTATCATAAGCTGTTAAACTCAGGGAAGCATCAGCCTCCCACCGGAATACCATCCCTGCTCCACCAGGGCCCCCGAGTTCTGGGCAGCTCCTGGGGAGAGTCTGCAGCTGTGGGGAGCACCTGGGGGTGCCAGCTCTGCCCGAGCAGGGCTGTGCCCACCGGGGCTCTGTGCCAGCTGTGTGCCAGCTCTGTGCCCACTGGGGCTCTGTGCCAGCTCTGTGCCCACCAGGGCTCTGTGCCAGCTTCTGCTCCTATTCCTGCCCCTGCTCCTGCACAACGCCGGCCCTGGTAAGCAGGGGAGGGTCGGTATCTCTTCCATCGGGGCAGCAGGATGATTTCCCAGTCATTTAAGTACAGAAAGATAAAGTTTCAGCTAACTTGTTAACCTGATTGGTGAGCACTAACTGCAGTGTCACGTTTCATCTCCAAATAATTGGGAAATTGCGATTTGCATTCATTCCCCCTTCACCTGTGGGTCAGAGGTCCATGGCATGTCCTACAGCATTTGAACAGCTGGTTTGAGGTAGTGCTGGTGTCAGTGCTGCCGAGCCGCCCGGGCAGGTTACATCACCGTGGGCGACCTCTCCATCCCACCCCAGGAGCACACTGTGGCTCGGGGCTCCTTCCTGAGCACCAACACGTCTGTGACTCTAGAAGACATTTGCAAGCTTTTTTGTTGATACGTGTTTTATGGGCTACTGTTGCTTGAAGACTGTCTGTAAAATGTATTCCTAAAGAGGACACTGAAAAAAAAAAAACTGTCTAAAATAGAAATGCATGTGTTACAGAAAAATCCTGTTTTACTATCAGAAGTTTGCAGATTATTATTCAGGTCTGTTTTCACTTGATTTTACATGATGTAGATTTATTAGGTTACAATTAAATATTGGGGTAAAATAATTCTGCAAATGAATGATTTACTGTGCTTATAACCCTATGTTCTGTGTCTATAGAAATTAGTATGTTACAACTTAAGCATTATATTTACTTTCTACTGAATGTAATCAATCCCAAATTCTATCATCTTTCATTAAATATACATAAAAATACTGCAAAGGGCAGTAGAAGTGGCAAACTTTGTCTAAGCCAAAAATGAGCTACAACTTTGCACTGCTAAGAATGAACCCCAGTTTCCCAAGTAGAGAACACATCACACCCATGAGTTTCCAGGGCGTTTAGAGGACGTGATGCACTAAAAACCCAGGAAGACCCACATGAATTAGATTGACCCTAGTTAAACATCAGTATGGGTAAGATAGGCTTCTTCCTGATCCTGGGACTCCTGTCCAGGAGCAGAAATTTCATGCCTGACTCTTCTCTGCCAGAAGAGCCCTGCCAGCCCCGGGGCAGAGGAGGCTCTGGCTGGGCAGGGAGTGCAGCTGCTGGGCTGGGGAGCACACGGGGGCTCTGCTGGCAAGGGGCTCCTGCCAGCTGACGTCGGGCTCCGTGGGCAGGCGCTCTGAGACCTGCTGGAGTCGGGCACCTGCATTCTGGGGCAGGCTTGTGGTGTGCCCCTGCCCGTGGAGCAGTGCAGGGTGCCAGGGACAGGGGAGCTGGGTGGGCCTGGGGCAGCTGGGTGTCCCTGCCACTCTCCTGTTTGCAGAGCGGTGCTTTCTGCAGAACCGCAGCATAGACAATGTGTAAACTGTTGGGAAAGAAGAAAATGATTTGGGGTTGAGCGCCTTGTCTGAACTTTGTCCTTTTCTCAAGCAAAAGAAAATATTATTTCACCTTTTAAAGAGCCACACATAATAAGAGGCAAAATGTCAAGACCAGTGTTGATATAAACCCCCAAGGAAAACAAACTCTATGTGACTTCTCCAAAAGGTCTCACTTCCTCACCCCTCTCCCCTAGTTTAAACAGATTTAGTAACTGAGGAGGAAGGGGGGAGGGAAGGCTCTCCTCTGGTCACTGCTGAAGGCCCTTTGCATGCACCCACTTCTGCAGCATCCTTGAGGCAGGGTCTGGCCCCACACAGCACCTGCAGAACGCACATCCAGTGTGGGAAAGTCTGACTCTCCCGAGGGAATCTGGCTGCACAGGGCAGAGCAGGACAGAGCCACAGATCCATTTTAGCACGTGGGGCAGTGCAGACTGCCACAGCAGGGCTCTGTGCTGCTGGGGAGCACCAGGGCTCTCTGGTGGCACTGCTGGTCCTGTGCTGGGAGATGCCACCTGCACAGGTGGGCACACGGCCACCCTCAGACTTTCTTTGTTTGGATCCCTTGGCTTCTCCAAGGAGTTACCTGAGGTTAAAGCTGTTGGCAGCTGGCAGTGAGGAATGAAAAACTGCTTGTATGTGGGGTGATCTTCTTCCTGTGTTATCTTTAGGAAGAGGTGCAGTGAGGTCCAAGGGTGAAGGTGTGCTGCAGGTTTGCCCATCTACTTCTGCTGTGTGTCCTCACTGTTGCTTGGTCTCACCTTCCCTCCTGGGCTCTGCATTCCCCAGCATCCTGGTCCTGCAAAGGATCTTGTTTTAAATGGCATGTATCCCCTTGCTGGGGACAGGTTCAAGCTCTTCCAAAGCCATTTAGCAGTTAGCCTGAAATATGAAATTCCCAATGATAATGCTGTTACCGGGGAACACAGCCACAGTAATTCCTACCCACAGCCACAATAACTGTCACGTGGTGCAACACAAAGTACAGAAATTAATAATTAATAGTCTTGAAGAGGCTTCAGAAGAGCTGTGTTATTACGTGCATCAGAACCAGGATAAATCACAAGCAATTCAGAAGTATATTCCCAGGTTCACTCATAACCAGCATGGTATTTGGAGTCGCTTTGGGAGCAATAAATGACAGAGAGCCCACATTATAAAAATAAACATGAACTTAAGTGGCAAGGATTCATTTAAACCAAAAGGGAAAAGGCTTCTCTACTTGCACTATCAGCTCAATGTGAGTAGAGCAAGCTTTACCTTGGAGTATCTGCCCCGTGCTGGGAGGAGGGGACTGTAGTGGAGGGAACTGTTTGACACCGGCTGCTTAATCTCAGAGGTTTTTAACTAAATTCTCTGAAATATGAGCCTCAAACTGCTGTTCCAAAGTGAAAATAAAAGGCAAAATGCAGATATTTGTCTCATGGTACTTGTACTCAGTCTTTTCTTAAATGTGGCTATGACCCACCTATATACAGTACTGGGGTTTTATCACAGGCATCGTGGCATTCAGAAAAGCCTTTAGAACTGCCATCCCTGTGAGATTCCCTGCACTGGGATTCCAGTCCTTGCACTCACAGCCAGAGCTGACAGTGCCCCTCGAGCTCCTCTGAACGCAGGAGGAGCTCAAACTTTATTTATTGACATTAATGGTTTTAAGCCACCTGAGCGGATTTTAAGATCCTGGTTTGAAGCTTTTTGCTGAGTAAGAATTTCAGCATTTTGCCCAAAAATGCTTGTTGAAGTTTATGTGATGACAGGCTTTTCCAACCTGACATCACTTTACCTTTGGCAGAAACAATCTTACAGTGTCCTCCAGCACAGACCAGCAAACACCAATCAAACAATCCCAACCAATTTGTTCAGCCAGGCCGAATGTGAAATGCCACCCCCGGCGCGTGGGGGCTGGCAGGGGCTCAGCCTGGCCCTGGAGTCGGCTCTCCGCGCTCGGGAGGAGCGGAGGCAGGGCAGTGTCAGTGCCCAGGGAATCGCCCGGAGGCGGGAGCCAAAACCCTTCCCGGCGGAGCGGCTCCCGCGGCAGCCGCCCCGGCCAGCGGGACCTGCCTGGCTCAGGGCTGCGGGACCCTGCCCCAGCACCGCCCGCTCATCTCCGCTGCAGCTCCCTCCTGATGTCGGCTCCTCCTCGCGGCCTCCGTTTCAATTAGCTCCCTAAATAAATACAGTTTTGATGTGTGGTCTCATAGTGGGTTATTAAACCGGCTCCAAAATGCTTTTCAGCGAGAAGCAGCTCACTTTCCACTGGATTATCCTACATCACACTTCTGATGTAGAAACCCCGCGGGGTAAACACACACAAGCACTTGTCTTTTCCTTCATAGCAGCTTTTTTCCTAATCTCTTGAAGAATTAGCCTTTAAACGATTCTTGGTGGCGAGCAGAGCGGTGCGGGCGCCGTAGCCGTGTGCAATCTGCGGCGGCAGCAGTAGATGGAGCCAGGCGAGAAAGGAAAGCTTTGAGGATTGCAGCATTTCTCCCACGGTGCAGGTTTAGCGCTTGACTTAACTCGATTAAGAAAAAAATTTTCGTTTAGTTCCTGATGCTTTGAAGGTAATACAGGGAATAATTACGTGTAGCTCCGCCAGCACAATACCCAGTGGAAAACTGGCTTTTGGAAAAGTAAAGTTGGAGGCAGTTTATCTTGAGGGATTAAATATATAGTGGAAGGGAGAAAGGATAGTTGTATTATTTTATTTGGAAGTTGAGAGATGAGGAGAGTAATCTGGGGAGGTGGCAATAGGGTTTTGAGCACTGAAATATTCCTTCCTCTTCTGTGAGTCCTGAAAAGTTACTCAGCATGCCCCGGGGTGCACTCGGGATGTTGCTGGGGGCAGCAGGTTGAGAGAGGGCGCAGCACTGGTGCCATCAGCCATTGTCCAGGCCTTGCCCAGAGACAGCCTTCTTGGCAGCAGTGCAGGAGGTGCATGGAAGGTGGCATTCCTGCTCTATAGGATGCTGGCACAAGCCTGTTCTGAGGCCCTCTGGTCTGAACAAGCTGTGCTTGGTGAAGGAAAGGCTGCCTTCTCTAACCATGGGCCACGCAGTTCCCTGAGCTGTGGAGGTGGTGTATGCTTAGCTAACTTTGCTGCAATGGATGTTGGAACAATAACATTTTGCCCAAGGCACATTCTAGAATATGTGCTGGCTTGGTGTAACATAGTTAATATCTGTGTTTTGGGGGAAAACACTTTGCTAACCAGGAGAAATGGAAAAAAAAACCTCACGTGCTCACGACGGCCTCTGGTCCTGGTGCAGGATAGTCACTAACTGAGCTATGGCTCCTCAGAACTGTGCTGCTTGGGCTGTGCCTCGCTGAGGGGCAGAACTGCCCCACCCAGGGCTGTCCCACCTTGTGCTGGCTGCTCTGTCTCGGCCAGCTCTGGAGGGCAGGTGAGTGCCCAGGGGAGAGCTCAGCAGAACCAGGCAGAGCATTTACCCAGTGCCCCAGTGCCCCTGAGCCAGGTGGAACTTGACTTGGCCTGGGAGCAGCTGGGCAGAGCAGGGCAGGAACAGTCGGCACCTGCGTGCCCCGAGCAGTTCAAGGTTGTGTAAGGGGCAGTTACTGGAGCTCAAGCAGGAAAAGATTAATGAGACCATATTGAACCCTCCCTGAAACCTTCCTAAACCATTCCCTTGTTTAATGTTTTTAATTGGGTGTAACTCATGCTGAATGTTTCTGTATGAAGATGCTGTTTATTTGGAAATTGCTGCATTCTAGTGGTCAATGGATATATCTCTGCATGCTCCAAGTTCTATTAAACATCACATGAAAGGTGATGGAGAAAGACAAGATGTAATCTAGTCCAGTTCTGTTTCTGCATTTGTTTTATTTTCAGCATCTGAAGTTTAAATCCTTACCAGGAATGCTTTGTATGGGAAGAATTGAGAAAGACAAATTGCTTAGCATTGCTCCCTTCTTCCTCTGCTCTTACCTGTCTTTGTCCCTTCCCTGGGAAGGGGCTGCCTGGGCGTGCCAAGGCCAGCATCGCTCCGCAGGCAGCTCTGGATTCTCACACAGCACCTTTAGTACAAATGTGGTACAGAGAGCCCTCAATCTGTACAGTTTCATAAATACTTGAAGCAGTATTTGGTTGTGGGGGAGGTATGTGGGGCCCCTCGGTTGCAAGAGATCTGGGGGAGGAGAACCGTGGCAGCAGGAGGACTGCAGAGTGTTCTCCCCTCAGCAACCCCTGGCAGGTGTCTGGGAAGGGCTGGCCAGGCCTCCTCCTTCCCATGCCACTTCTCCGTGCACTGTGGCCATGTAGAGACAGAAACAAACGAGTAAGATCTTTTCATGCAAACAGTGAAAAAATATGGAAATATTCTATTTCTCTTAAAGTATTCAGAAGGTGAATAAAAATCATAGATATAAAAATATTTCAAACTCCAGCCTTTTCTACAGTCCATTTCTGCAAACACATTGTGCCTGTAGTGCTCCAGTGTCAATCAGTCAATGCAACTGGCAAACAAAACAGTGCTTTAGAGTTGTAATTACCTAAATGTTCTACACTTAGCACATAAATATTAAATCCTCATAAATGATGTTGTCAGCTATATTTGATTTCTACTGTACTGTACTGTTGTTAAATGAAACAAACACTATATTTAAATTTATTCCCCTTGCAGTCCCATTGTTGAGCTTTATTTTGATTTCTTCTAGAAGACAAAGAGAAAAGCACGTCCATCCTGTGAAGAAGGCTACAGCCAAAACAAATGCACATCAAGTAAGTTTATTTAAGCAGATGTGCTCATAAAATGTTAACAAGACACAAGATAATTACAGGAAAAAGCTAAAGTCCAACTCAGTATGGAGTCCAAAGGTCTGAGTTTTATTTAAGACTGAGATCAAATAAAATATGCACTGACAGTGTAACACCAAGTCTATCAGCAGTGATGCAGCCATTGTTTTCAAGGCCAATAAACTTTAATGTACCAGTGGAGTTGTATCCAAATCACATAAAATGCTTAGCCATAGAACATGCAGAACAGACTAAAATGGGGGGTATGGTTCAAAATATTGCCCTAGTGCCGATTTATTACCACTCCCATTTTGACACGGAGGCTGTTTCTTACATCGAGATGGTGCTCCAGTTGTTGGTGCTCCTACTGCAAGCACACCTTTGCTCTTGGCAAACCGATTGCCTTCGTTTCCCTAAATCAGCGCCCAGGATGCAGATCCCTGAGATCTCCCCGGGACTCCTCCCCGGGCGGCTGATGTGACCCGTCAGCTCCGGGTGACCGCGCAGGCAGGGAGAGGGCTGTGCCTCGGGCAGGGGAGGGCTGCCCGTGCTCCTGCCGTCCTGTGCCACAGGGTGCCCTAACGCGGCCTGGGAGCTTCAGGGCCAAAGAGGTTCTGTGACTGAATCCTCTCTTTGTTTCCATCCTTTTCTTGCGGAAAGGGTTCGAATGCTCTCCCCCAGCAGAGAGCTGAGCTCTCCTCTCCCGCAGTCTGTGGGTGCCGTCAGAGCCTGGCAGAGCCCTGTGTGCCCTTCCCGGCACAGAAGGGACAGAAGGGACAGAAAGGAGAAGGTCTTGGCGTCTCCCCGCGTCTGGCTGGGCTGGGCTGGGCTGGGAGGTGCCCGCGGCTGGAGCGGACGGGGTCCCTGCCGGAGCCGGGAGCCTGCCCTGGAAATGCAGGTGTGAATGTTGGATCTGCCCTGGAAATGCAGGTGTGAATGTTGGATCTGGCTCTGTGGTCAGGGATGTCTCCGCTCAGTCTGTGCAGAATCCACTTGGGATGCTCGTGGAGAGAAATTTGGCTTTTTCCTGTACGCAGGCACATCCTGAGCAATGCTTTAAGGTTGAGAAAATTATTTTTTCTGAATGCAAAGAAAACTCACAAATGTGACCAGAAAGGACCCTATGTTTTAGCCACTAGGAATGAAAATAAAGGATAGTTTAAGATCCTGTGCTTTTAAACTGCTCTTATAAGCTCTCTAAAGCTAAGTGATGGATTTGGAGCACCTTGGCTTAGTGCTACTGGAACTGCCCTCCCCTCGCTGATTATTTTATTTCTGTCAATTCACTAACAATAAGCAGCATTCCTACCTCCACCTGCTGGAGATACGCAGGTCTCGGTGTGTCGTGTGAGAGAAATTTGGGTAACATCTTTCCCTTCATTCCAAATTATGAAACCAACAGATACAATTTGCATGTAGTAACAACTGTAAATATTCTAGATTGGAGCTGTAGGATGGTGACCAAAATGTATGTGTTAGCAGATGCTCCTTTTTAACTGCTTCACTGTAGAGAAATCAATCCTTTTATTTTCTTTTTTAATTTTTATTTTTTTATTTTCCTTTTTATTTTTTAAGATGCCTACTTGATTTTATATAATTTTAGAATATATAAACAAACTTTAAATTGTTTTCCCTGGACACTGGATTGGAACAGCAGTCTCAGAGGTGAAAGTCTTGTAATTAATACAACCTGCCAATCAAATCCCATCAGTGACACATATTTCTTTAATATCTCTTTTTTATTGTTGAGCTACATTATAAACATTTTAGCAGCTCACATCTGTCTCTCATAGAACAATTGTAAATGAAATTAAAATTATATTTTTTCCTACATAATTATATTTTAGAAACACACATTCTTGCTAGAGAATACGTTATTTTCAGTTCCATATCTCACAATGCTGAAAATTCTGTTTAACCACCAATAGCAACTGTTCTGTATGTCTTTCACCTGCCATAAGGAAACAAAATGTTACCCTGAGAATTTCTCTTCATCCGTACCGTGTTTTGCCCTCTATACCTCCTGCTCTGGAGGCAGAGATGCTTTAGGACTCCCCAACAAAATGCAAACGTGCATTGTTTCTCCATTTTCTTTGTGCATTTGAGCTTGAAAATTCAAAATCCTGCAAACTTCACACCTGTTTTTTTCCCATTTAACATAGCATTTTAATATCTCATCAATAACAATATATCTCATTAATGTCTTGTTTAAATGTATTACTTTACTAATTAACCACAATTTTTCTTAACATTTTTGACTGCAACTCCTACTTCCCACACAAAGGCGGGGAAAAGG
The DNA here is from genome assembly GCA_003676055.1 of Chloebia gouldiae. Lineage (NCBI taxonomy): Eukaryota > Metazoa > Chordata > Aves > Passeriformes > Passeridae > Chloebia > Chloebia gouldiae. Next base: position 330,479 of record QUSF01000133.1, read on the forward strand.
TTCTCCACCGCAAAAGGTGCGAGAAACGAAATTCTGAAGGCGCCGCAGGCTCGGAGCGTGCTGGTGGCCGGGAAGTGGCCGGGAGGAGCCCTGCCCTCTGCGTGCTCCGCGGCGAGGTTCCCCCGTGCGAGAGAGGGCCCTGACTGGCGACCCCTCCTCTTTCCTCACCGGCTTCCACAGCGGAGCCAAACGGGGCTTGGGTGCCGCTTTACCGGCTTGCATTGGCCCCCGGAGTGATTTTACAACCTTCATGTACAAACCCATCCACGTACTCGGTCTGCCCCTACGTTTATGAGCAATGGGTTTATTCATTGGCACTTATACAAATTAAGAGCCGGGAGCTCACGTGCTGCTGATAGGTAAGAATCGGAGCTCGGTGTCTGTCCCCCTGGCCCCGGGCCGGAGCGGAGCTCCCGCACCCTGGCGGGGCTCCGCACGCCGGGAGCCCCAGTGGGGAAGGCGCGGAGCCGCACCGGCCGCGGGCAGGCCGGCTCTCTCCTCCTGTCCCGCTGTTCATTCTCCTTCGGAGCCCCCGGAACCCGAGCTGGGCGAAGCCGTGCGAGCTGCGGAGCGGGGCTGGCTCCGGAGCGGGGCTCGGCCGCGGCCGCGGAGCGCAGCCTGTGCTCTGCTCTAGGTCCCTCTGCCTCAATCGCACTGCCGCAGCCAGTCGGGAGTGTAAATGCATTTATCGATCCGTTTATATGATGGGCTGCTTGGGACCGAGGGTTTGGGGGTTTATGTTTTCTAAATGGGGCTTAAACAATGATGAGGAGTTGAGCACGTACGGAACTCGTTCTATGTGGGCAAGTGATTGAACAAATCAGAGTTTTTGCAACGGAATCCGCTTCGTTCAGAGCATAAGATCGTTCCCGCGAGGGTGGTGTGCTGACCCCGACCGAGCTTTCAGGTGACCGCGACTGAAAACGCAAATGTGTTCATATCCACAGGGACCACATCGAAAATCACACTTTGAAGCTCTCAATACGCTCTTTCAGTTCCCTCTTTGTAGTCCCTTTCACCCAGGTTGTAAGGATGCTCCAATCTGTAGTAAATGTGACTGTTTGGGCACGTGTGTGTTGCATAAACTGTCTGTTCCTGGGGAACATCTTACCCCGTCCATTACGCAAATACTGAACTTCAGAAATACCCAGAGAACCCCTACGGAAAGAGTAAAGTCAAAACTGGTCTAGGAACGGGGACCCTGCTCCATCGCCCTCTGACTCTTTCTCCCCGTTTCCACATGCGGAGCCCCGAGACGCCAAAACCTCTCGATTAAGGCGGAATCGGTCAACGCGACTCCAACGAAAAATGTGCGGGTCCCTCGTTTTGAGATGAGCGAGTCTGTGTTGCGGGAAGGGGTGTCACATGGACTCATGTGTCCTTAACTAACTGAGGCTGAGGGTGAAAGTGCTTATTGTCCATGGTAACTTTTTAGCCGCAGGATCAGAGGTGCTCTTTCAGGAAAAGACCTTGGGAAAGGGATTCCTCAACAATTCGATGCTACAGCTGAGTTTACATGAATTTACATATAGAGACAAATGTAAATAGTAAGCAATAAGCTGGGCTTATTGATAATGGGAGGAAAAATTAGCCGTGTTCCCGCATGCCCGCCGGCAGGAGTGCGGGCAGCGGCCGCGGCAGGAGTGATTGCAGCCCTGCGGTCCCGGAGCGCTCCAAGAATGGCTCCGGGTTTCACCATGTCAGGTTTTAGCATGTCAGGTAACTCAGATGTGCAAGAAAAGGAGAGAGGACAAGGAAACGCTGCCAGAAGAGCCTGCAGCCTCATGTGAGTCTTCCGAGCGATCAGCTGGCAGCAGGTGAGGAATCCCACGCTGGGAATTGCATCACGCACCGCTCGGCGCGACGAGCTGCCAGGCGCGAGGTGCTGGAGAGCAGGAGGGTCTGAGGGGAGCGGGGCAGGGGCAGCCCCCGGGACTGGGCTCGACCTGGGAGTTAGGAGGAACGGCCTCCCCCGACTCCCCCTTAGCCTCTGTCGGGGTTTGCTCAGCGTTATCCCCGCTTTCTGTGCGGCACGCAGGCAGCAGCGTTTTGCTTCGCTCTTGAACCGTGTGTGTTTAGAGTCCCGAAGCAAATCCTTCCACCCCTGCATTCCTTAATGACAGCACAAGAATCGCTAATAAAAACCAGAGCGGAGCGCTCCGCTCAGGGCAGCGCTGCTTACTCGCGCTGCTTCTGATATTTCTCGTTGTAAGCGATCGTTTTCTACTGACAAAGGCAGCTCCGGAGAGCCTCAGCAGCCCCTGCAACGCCGCCACCCCTGACTGCTGCTCCTGCTGTTCATATCTTTACGTAAAAGCGACGTCGTCTGCAGGCAGAGCCCACTGCTCTCTTCTCCTCTTCCTCCCCAGCGCCTTTTTTCATGTCTCTTTTCAAGAAGAGCCAGGACAACGGCGCGGCGTGGGCGCGCAAAGGGCGCGGCGGCCAAGCGATGTCTGCGCGCTCCTGCCTGGCCCACGCGCTTCATTGGCCTACGCGGAGCTCTGGGCGGCCCCGCTGGGAGAAGGAAAGCGGCTCGCGGCGGTCGCGGCCCGCGCTTCCCTCGGCACGGCGGGGGGACACGTTAGTTATAGCGGAGAGGCCTCCCAGAACAAAAAGGAAACGATTTCTCGTTGTTGTTATTCCCCCCCCCCCCCACCCCGAAAATCGAACTGTATTTAGGCTCCTCGATTAAACCTACAGGAACGACCCCGCAGCGCCTCGAAAAAGCAGAGGCGCGACCAGCTCCCACCTCTGAGGAGGGACCCTCTGACGAGAGCCCGCTTCCATCCCGCCGCCCCGGCCCGACGGCTCCCAGCGCCACTCGGCACGGGCAGCCCTCTTGCACCGGCAACCCTAGATACAGCTCGCGGGGCGGCGGGTCCCGCGGTGCCGGGATCCTGCCGGACAGCCTGGCGCAGCTGCCGAACCGGCGGAGCGGGCTCCCGCCCCGTTCTCGACGCCGCCCGGCCGGCGCCGAGCGCTCGCCGTGCCCCGCGGACAGCCCTGGCCCGGTGCCCCCGCCCGGGCTACTCCACGCACCTGACAATTCTCGGGAGAAAAAGCAGAAGATTGGGGTGGCCTCGTCCTTTCCCGTCCCATTGCCCCGCTCACGCCAGCTCAGGAGACGCGGCTCTGCCGAGCATGTCCGTGCGGGAGCGCGTCCCGCCGACAGGGACGGCCCCGGGACAGGCAGCGCCCGCACCGGCTCGCTGCTCGTCCCGGCCCTCGCCCGCTCTCCTGGGGCACCTGCCGAGTGTCTGTGCGGGGAAGGCCACCGGTGCGGGCACGGCCTCTGCCTCGCCGGCCCAGCCCGCTCCCCGGGAGCGGTGGGGCCCCGCCAAACCCCCGGAAGCGCCTCGGAGGCTGCCGAACCCCGCGGCCGCGGAGGGGCCCCGAGGGTCCTGGCGGGCAGCACGGGTGGGGGGCGCCGCCGCCCCCATCCCGCTCCGGCCGGCGGGGCCGGTGCAGAGGCTACGCAGATGAAAGGCTGCGCTCGCAGGCGTTCCCCGCGCCGTCAGGTCCTGTCGTCCCCCCCCCCCCCTACCCCAACCCCCCCCGGGTGCATATGTCAGAGTTCACAGACCTGGCTGCTGCCTTTTACAACACTGAGCTGTAAAAGAGCGGATATTAAACCCGTATAATGGATCCAGCTCCAAGGAGAGGTTGAATTTCCCAGTGAAACGAAGGTATTTGCCCTGAACTGGGAAAGGACCCCTCCCACACCCCCTGGGCTGGGAAACCCGCAGAGCCGTCAGAGACCGGCGGTAAACTCTGCCCCCAGCCTCGCACCTGGCATCGGTCGCCGCGGGGGCACATGTGCGCGACACGCTGCTGCCAGCCGGGCTCGTCACGCCCGCCCCATCGAGTCCCGGCCCCCGGCGAGCGGCCGGAGAGAGCGCCTGCGTTCGGCGCGACCGGAGCCGAGCCCGCCGCCCGCCGCTGCTCTCACGGGGCCGCCGCCGCCCGCCCGGCCCGCCCGGTCGCTGCGGCTCCGGGCGGGTGAGGGACGGGGCTGAGCCAGTAACACGGCCCGCGCTAGAGCTCTGCGAGCGGCAGCGAGAGCCGGGGGCCTGATGAGGCTGAGGAACAGCCTCCGCCTCGGGCGCAGCCCTTGCGGGTGGTGTCCGGCGCCGAGTTAGTCGCGGCCACAGCCCGGAGCCGCCGGTCGCCGCAGGAGGGGCCGGGTGGCCGAGTTGCTCCTCGTCCGAGCAGCGCGACCGCGCCGGGCCTTAGAGTCGAGCCCGGTCCTGCGGCTCCTTGGGGCGGGCGGGGGGGCTCGAGCCCTCCACGCCACCAGTCCATCAGGACGGGAGCTCCACAGGCGGAGGGAATTCGGAGCCCGAGCTTGTCTGCCGCGCTGCCCTCAAAAATCCACTTAGGGAAGATGAAGGTGCATGCAAATGCGTGGCGCCTCCTCGCCTGTGCCTTTAATCATGGTAAATTGGCTCCCGTTCCTCCAGGCCCCCCGAAAAGGCACAGGCGGCACCGCACCGCGGTGGGGTTGGGACTCGGAGCGCTGCGCAGCACCCGCCGCTCCCCGGGGCTTTCCGGCTCCTCGGCGCGGCACCGACGCCCTGCCTGACCCGCCTCGCTCAGCGATTTTCCTACCCAAATGCTGTCGTGACGGGAACAGAGAACAGAGATAGATAGCATCAAGCGGCCTATATCAAAGAGGTCCTGCTTAATTAAAATACCGGCTCCGTGCTCGCCGCTTTTCACGCGGCGCGGCCCCCGACCGCATTGTGCCGGATACCGCCGGCACCACCTCCCCTATCGGCCACCCTGGTTGGCCCCGTCCCTGATCATTGGCCCTGTCACCTGCTCCGTGAGGCTGCCGGGCGAGCAGGGTCGTGTCCCTGGGCCGGGGAACGGCCGCTCGTCAGACGGGCCGGTCCCGGTGGGGCTGCTGCAAGGCACGGGGAGACTCCGCGTGGTTCACGGAACATTTGTTTGCATTACTGAGCAACAGTCCGATAATTTATTGTTATTGTTATTAGTAACTACACTTAGTAGCTCGTTCACATCCATCCTTCCGAGAGGGGAGCGCGGGCTGGATCAGTCACCGTCGTGCACCGCCGGCGGCGGCGGCTCCTCCCGGGCCGGGGCCGTTCCCCTAGGGCTACCGAGCCAAATCGGCCAGGTCCTGGGACTGCCCTCACGTCGGCGGCCGGGGGAGAGGCCTGGCGACGTGGAAACACCGGGCGGCGGGCGCCGCCGCCGGGAGCTCGGTCGGAGCTGCCCGCTTGCAGAGCCAGTCTGGGGAGCTCCGTTGTGGGAAGCTCCGTGGACAACCGGCAGCGAGGCCGCCCGAGGGGCGGCTGCCGGTCTCCCTGCCGGGGCCGAAGCTAGGCAGCTGTCCGCCGTGTAGGCAGCCTGGTGCCCCAGCTCCCCGAACGCTCCCGCCACGGGCGTTTTTCTGTGCACCGGCGTCGGCCGCTGGCGAGCGGGGAAGGCCGGGGCTCCGCAGGGGAGCGAGACGCAGAGTCCGGCTGTGGGTGGAGAAAAACAAGACACAGTGAGCCGTTGGTACGCGGCTGCCCAGGGCCTCCCCCACGCCCCTCTGCCGTGGTGCCGCAGAGCTGGGGCCGGCAGCCGCGCACCGCCGGGCTGGAGGCCTGTCCGGCCCGTCCGGGGGTGGGAAGCGCCGCCGTCTCCGCGCTGCACGGCCCGGCCCGGTCAGCCCCGCTCGCCCCGGCCCCGCCGCTCGCCCCGGCCCCGCCGCTCGCCCCGGCTGACCCCG
>QUSF01000133.1:369271-419725 GCA_003676055.1 Chloebia gouldiae
GGTTAGGGGACAGCTCCGGGACAGGACTTGGGGACAGGGATTGGGGATAGGGCTCAGGTTCAGAGCTCCGGGACAGAGCTCCGGGACAGGGCTCGGGGGCAGCTCTGGGACAGAGCTCCGGGACAGAGCTCCGGGATAGGGCTGGGGTTCAGGGCTCGGGTTCGGGGCTCGGGTTCAGGGCTGGGGTTCAGGGTTCGGGTTCGGGGCTGGGGTTCAGGGCTCGGGTTCAGAGCTCCGGGACAGAGCTCCGGGATAGGGCTGGGGTTCAGGGCTCGGGTTCGGGGCTCGGGTTCAGGGCTGGGGTTCAGGGTTCGGGTTCAGGGCTCGGGTTCAGGGCTCGGGTTCGGGGCTGGGGTTCAGGGCTCGGGTTCAGGGCTCCGGGACAGGGCTGGGGTTCAGGGCTGGGGTTCAGGGCTCGGGTTCAGGGCTGGGGTTCGGGGCTCGGGTTCAGGGCTCCGGGACAGGGCTCGGGTTCAGGGCTGGGGTTCAGGGCTCGGGTTCAGGGCTGGGGTTCGGGGCTCGGGTTCAGGGCTGGGGTTCAGGGCTCGGGTTCAGGGCTCCGGGACATGGCTGGGGTTCAGGGTTCGGGTTCAGGGCTGGGGTTCAGGGCTCGGGTTCAGGGCTGGGGTTCAGGGCTCGGGTTCAGGGCTGGGGTTCAGGGCTCGGGTTCGGGGCTGGGGTTCAGGGCTCGGGTTCAGGGCTCCGGGACAGGGCTGGGGTTCAGGGCTGGGGTTCAGGGCTCGGGTTCAGGGCTGGGGTTCGGGGCTCGGGTTCAGGGCTGGGGTTCAGGGCTCGGGTTCAGGGCTGGGGTTCGGGGCTCGGGTTCAGAGCTCCGGGACAGAGCTCCGCGGGGCCAGGACAGCCCTCCGCGGGTGCCGCGGCTATCGGCCGCTCCAGAGGACCTGGCCCGCTCCCAGCTGACGGCTCGCCAAGGGGAGCTGCTGCTGCGCCCGGGCCCGCGGGGCTCGACGCCGCGGTAGGCATGCAGGAGCTCACCGCGCACGCTGACAAGATCAGGTTTCGCACAAAATGCAGCGGCAGCCAAAACCTTCTCTTAAAGCGCCGCCGGAGGAGGAGCCGGTGGTGCCCTTCTCCCTCCTGCAGCGCCCGGAGTGCTCGCTGGCGCCCGGCTCCCGTGGCAGCCGCCTGGGCACGGCGGTGGGCAGCCTCGCGTTCCTGTAGCCCTGGGCAGATGAGTGTCCTCCTGCTGTCCACCCCGATCCCACCAGCCCCCGGATGCTCACCCGCTGACTCATCTGTGTGGTGGAGGGTGAAGATGGAGCCTGCCCCTGTCACCCACTAGCTCACAGGCAAGGATGTTCTCCAGGCTGGTGAAAGGTGTGCACCTCTCAAGGGCAGGGTGTTGGGGGAGATAAATGTCTCCCACATCTTTAACCCGCAAACTTGCAGCCCACAAATGCCATTTTTGCAGGCTGCAAGTGAAGGCCGCTCCACAGGACCACACAATCGAGCCCCAGTTCCTCTTGGCAGCGTTGTAAGGTGACATACATTGATGTGTGTCCCACAGAGGAGGAATGAGCAGCCCTTTGGCTCTGTTCTCAGGTCTGTGTGGAACTGTCCACACGCAGTGTGAAGGTGCCATGCCCTTGGCAGGGGAAGGGCTGTGTGCTGCCCGTTGTGAGATGTTGCACACGCAGCCCTGCACTGGGCACAGACACCCACAGTGGAACCAGAGCTGGAGTGCAGAGTAAAGTTCTCCCTTTCCTAAAGGCTGAGGGTGCGTGGGGTGAGGAGACGATTCAACAGGCTGGCCTGGTGCCAGCTGGGGGTGACTCTGCACTTGGATTAACACTGGCACCAGGACTGCTCCCACACACAAGCTGATGGGAGGTTGCTGCTGCAGTCCTGGGGGAAATAACTGGTGCGCACGTGTGAGCCTGCCAGGCTGATGCCTGCGTGATACTGAGCCGGATTCCTGAAGCTTCTTCAGGACAGGTTGAGTGTCAAACAGCCTCTGTCAGCATTTCCCAAGCTGTTGTACCCCCTGTCCCACTTCCAGATAAACTTGACTCTTACACCCCCACATTTCTCAGCCTGGGCACAGTGCCGTGCTGACACGGCTGTTCCAGCTCCAGGAGTGAATCCAAAGCCCCCAAGCATTCCCAAATCCTGTCAAGAAGGAGTACCCACAGTTGCAAAGTATTGGCATGTGTGGAAAATACTGGATCTGTGGTCTGGAGAGCTCCTGGAAGTTGTAATTCCTGCTGATGTGCACCAGCACTGCTGGCAGCCTGTTGCAGAGGTGCTCGTGAGGTGAGCGGGGGATAGCCAAGAGGCTCCTTGTCTGAACCTGTGTGCTGGTGTCCCTGAGCAGAGTGACAGGACCCTGGCTGTGAGCACAGGGCTTATACTGCTTCAGCCATATCCATGCATCCACACGGCCCAGCCCGTGCATCCATTTTCACTGGAGCCCCGTTACACCTGTGGACAGTTTTGTGTCCCCAGCTCCTGCTCCAGCAATCCCTGCTGCAGTGGCTAATCTCAGGCATATGGAGTTCAAAGGCACATAATCCTCTCACCTTCCTGATGTTAGTAGGTAAATATCTCAGTGTTTAGAATCTCCAGACCCAAACATTATCTCACTGTGTGTCAGCACTATGACTACTGTCTGTTATATGCTGTTTACTCTACTCTGTCCTTCCCATGAGGACAGGCATGGTTGCTCTGTGTCCTCTTTTGATGAGGTCCTCAGACTATCAGCTGCACATTCAAGAAGCAAGGTTAAAAAAAGGTAGATAACAAGAAAAAGAGCACTGCATTTGTCCTTTTCTCTGCAGAAGGTCATGACCTGTTCACTGAGGAAATGCTTTCTTCTCTCTTGTTCATTGACATCATCACTACCTTATTCACTTATGATGTGACCTGGATACTGATTGTTTATAAATTGGCAACACATGGGCACAGACTTCCTCTGGACACAACCACACAAAAGTTTAAACTTCATTCACATCTTTTTTCCAAGCCATCAGTTGTATTCCATATACCAAGGCAATGAATGCACCACGCACAGGAAGTGTCAGGGATGGAGCTGATCTTTGCAGGGACTTTAAACAAGGGATCCAGCAGAGTATCATGAGTGCATCTTAGAACCATCCTGGCGACAAACACCTAACCCCTTTATTACTCTTCCTTAGCCTCTGTGCCTCTCCTCCCAAGAGGCACAGTTGAGGGCAGTAGCTCCTTGTTACTGGCTTCACCTGCTGCCAATTTCCCCAGGAGTTTGAAAATGGCAACTCCACCCTGGCTGTTTCCCGAGGGATGGGCTGGGCTGCAGGTCTGGACTGGCTGCAGGCACAAGGGTGGTGCTACTCCTCTTCAGGGCATCCTGAGTTTCTGGGCAGATAAATGCGCTTGAGTCTGAGAGTGCAGAGAAGTTACCTATGTGATCCTGCTGCAAGTGTTCCTTGGGGCCTGTGGGCTTGCAGCTGTTTGACTGCTGTGGTACCAAGGTGGATCATCTGTTCAGCCAGCACCAGGCACAGAGTGCCCTCCTTGCTGTTGCATGCACCAAGGTCAGCTCGGCACCAGGAGCAGGACCACAGGAGGAGAAGAGCTGTGGAGAAAGGCTGAGCTTGAGGCTGGTGTGTGGTGAAACCTCCCAGGAGAATGAGTTGTGGCATTTTGCTGCTGCTGCTACAGAACAAGGTACCTGTGAATTTCTTGGTGAATCCTTTAGTCTCTGGTGGTCTGTAAATAAGCATAAAATGCGTGTTAGTTTTGGCTTAGGTTTCTATTCTCAGATGAATGAATTTGAATGAACTTGTCTTATCTGTGGAATCTCACTTGGATCTGATGTTTGCAGAGAAGATAAATGTGCTGCTGCCTGCCTGCTTGTCCTGACTTAATCTGTGATGCAACAAACAGTGTCCTGGGGGAATTAGGAAGGCTGGAAGCAAGTTTGGGATGTCAGGCTGCCAGAATCTGGTGCTGTGACCTGTATCTGTTTCTCTGTCGATGTTAAGGCTGTAGGTTGTGTGTTAGCAGTAGAGCATCATGGTTGTAATGTTTTCCAAAGTGTTTTTTTGGAGGGCAGCATTAGACACTGGTGTTTCTGTTATAACAGCATCCTAGTGGAGATACATACTGGATGAAATTCATTTCCCATTTGCACAGGGCAGGCCAGCATGCCTGTCCAGTACAGCACATACCAGGCTCATCTGCCCTTGGATGGAAATGTTTTTCAGCTTGTTTTTAGAAAATGTTAAACCAACTTCAGGTTAACTGGACTGTTTTACCAACTCCTTACTTAAATTTTTGCTACCAAGAGCTTGAGAAAATCCTAAGTGAGACCATGCTGTATGCTGCAAATGTCATTTGTGTAAGTTACATTTGTAAGTTGTAAACCACAAAAAACCCAAACTATTGAAACTGTATTATAATAGGACTCCTTTATGATGAATCCAAACTTGCATTCAATGTCCTTAAAGATGCAAAATGAGCAATATGGTCTCAAAGTTTCGTTTTCATATAAGTGAAGTGTTTTACCAGAGAATTGCTTAAGCATCTTTTAGTTCAAGGATTCATTCAAGGTGGAAATAAAAAGAACTGAAAATGACTGAGGGTTGAGCAATGAGCAGTCCCCATAGGCCAAATCTCAGTAGGAGAAAACACTTAAAGTTTCTTTAGTGCTGGCAGGTTCAAAAGTCAGGGCTGGTTTCAATTAGCTTGGGAGAGTCTCAGTGATAAACAATTCCTGTGGTCTTGAAGCAAAGGGCCTAGCTGCATGCAGCCATCCGAACTACTTGAGCTGGCCCTATTCCCTCTGCTCTGGGAGTAACTGTCTGTTTGAATGAAGTATTTGTCATCGTTTGTATATGAATTCTTCTGAGTTTTTGAGAGCAAGGAAAACACGAAGTTTTCTGGTTAAGGCATTTTTAGTCTGAAAATCCCCCAGGGTATCAGTTTAAAATATGCATGATGCTCATGCGATTTATTTTCTTTAAGGGGCTGGAAAACGTGAGTGTGTGCAGATGTATTTGTGCTCACATGTGCGCACGGCTGTGTGACTCTCAAGTTGTGCCTGACGGGGAAGTCTGTGGGACTGTGCCGGCGCCCCTGGGCAGCGCAGCCCCAGGTGACGGGGTGGCAGCACCGTGCCGCTGCTCCTGCAGGCAGACCGGCCCCTCCAGCACACCCCGCTCGGGCAATCTGGTTCACGTCTGCCCGTGTGATTTCAGAGCGGGACAGCAGTTCCGCTTGTCCAGCTCTGTGTGGCACAGGAGCCCACCAAGGCTCCTGAGGCTGCTCTGGCTCTGTGGCTGCACACGCTGGCAGAGCCCATGGTCCCAGCCCTGCTGGCAGACCAGCACCACGGTGACCAGAGCATCACCCCATGGCACTCAGAGCTCAGAAACTGCTGGGAGAGGACTTTTTATGTCTTGTGCATGGTACAGAGTGGGGAAGCAAGAGGCTGGGATGAGAAATGCTCTACCTTATTCCAAAAGAACATATCCTCACTGCACAGTGCTGCTTGTAGGTAGTAAGGTGATAGTCCATCCATCATTGCCTTGACCCTCACCCAGAGCTCATGTCAGTTGCTTTTTTCCTGTCTGTAGTGACTGGATGTGCCTTTTCAGATGGCCAGAACAGCCCTCTTAAAAAAAGCCCTTTAAACTCAAATCAATCAACAATATTTCAAATAATCTTTAAAAAGGGTCCTGGTACCCAAATCTGTGTCTACACAACTTTCAGAAAACATGAGGGTGAATATATTTTTTTAGAATCACCATTACAGGGTTTCAATTTTAAGAGCCTTGAATAGCCAAATCCATCAAAGAATGCAAACAATAGCCCTAAATCTTCTGTTGGACATTTTTAGCATGTTTTGGATATAGCTGTTTTGATTGTAGAATTGAAAAGTCTGAAGTCTCAAAACTACTAAACACACACACTACTTTGTGATCTTGGATACCTCTATTCAGACTTACTTACTGTTAAAAGATTTATGGTACATGCTTAGGGATGGGTTGTATAAAAATTATGAACCACCATATGCTCTTACTCCTTAAAACTTTAATGTCTAGACAAAATGTTAAGAAGCATAAACTTTTGTTTTACGTTTGGGAAAAAGAGGCTGTATTTTCCCTCTGTGGCCAATACAGCATTAGCTATTCAAATGAATCTTAGGGAAAGAAAGGAATTTTTGACAAACACGATTTTTGTGCAACAAAACAAACCACACAGGGTAGTTCAGTAAGGGCCCTTAAATCACACACAGTACAGATCCTGTAGAGCCGGAGAATCTATTTTTATCATGTGAGTTTCCATAGCAAAAGCTGATTTAACTCCTTAGGGTGAAGTTCACGCCCGTGCATATCTCGGGGAAAGATCGAACTCCCTTTAGCCTGAGCGGGTGACCTGCAGAAGTCCTGGGTGTGCAGGGCAGATTTGTGGACACAGCCACTCAGAGGTGTGCTGGGGAGCCTCTGTGCTGCTGTGACACGGCTCCTGCCCGGGCAGCGACAGATGTCAGGGAGCTGTGCTGAACAAACCCCGTGCCAGTTCAACTGTGGGGAGCAAAACCTCCCCTGGGCTCTTCGGAGCAGGAGTCCTTGCATGAGGCGGCCGAGAAGCTTCATTTTGGGGGGCAGCAGCGCATGAAGCTCAGCAGAGCCGAGGTGTGCGAGGTGTCCCGGCAGGGAGGGCAGGGGAGCCCTGGCCACGCACAGCTCTGCAGCCTGGCTGCTGCCCGGGCTGAGTGCCAGGTGAGGGTGAGCACCCCTCTGCCTGCTGCTCTCTGCAGCAGCGTGGGCTCCTGCCGCTGCTCCAGGCTCTGATGTGTGCGCCATGGTTTCCCTACAAGATGGGGTCCTCTGAATCACCACGCAATTTCCCTTTTTTCTATTTTTTTATTTTTTAAGTAAGTTTCTTGGTGCAGCTTCCGCAGAAGGGAAACATGGGGAGGGGTGGGGTGAGATGTGACACTGCCACAGCATCTCAGTCACCGAAAGGTGGTTGGGGAAGGAGCCTCAGAAAGTCTCCTTTGGGTGTTGTGTTCTCTCCTTCATGATATAACACAAGTTCTGCCAATTAACTCTAAGGATGGATACTTGTAATTAAAATGTTTGCTTAAACTCAAAAATGTGGAAAACAACAAACAAAAATTTGATTAGCTTTGTAAACAAATTAAAATAAGAGTTTGCTATTAAATAAGTACAGAAATTAAAAGATAATCTCTCCAGCCTAAATCTTGCCCCTCTCACTACAGTAGAGTTTGGTTCTAAACTTTATTTCATGTTGAACTTCTGAAGATTAATGTGCAGAAATTCTTCAGGGAGTTCTGCTTAAGGTCCCTATAATACCAACTGGTTTTAAACAGGAGTTGAATTCCACAATCTCTAATCAAACAGGATTCCCACAGACTTCATAGTAGGCTGTGTTAATTTTAAAATGCACAGGATTAATTCCAGCTTCAAAAATTTGACTTGTCATGTGTAGGTAAGAATTCAGAGCAATGTGCAGGCTCTGCTGTTAAAATGGCTCGGGGTGTCAGTGTTGAGTTGTGGAGAGTGTATAAATCATATGTGTGTGTTTCTCAGGCTGGTACCTGGGGATTTGCTTGATATGATTATACGCACTGCTCTGCTCACTTAGTTCATTTCACGGCTGCCTCAGGAGCGACCTCAGGAGGCGTTTACATTGATTATTTCCTTCACAACAGCCAACACAGTTCAAATAAAGCAGACTATGCATAATTAAAGGCATCATTGCTTTCTCACTCAAAATAGTAATGGGGCAGTGGATCTAATTTCCTACTTAACACAGCAAAGCTGTGCTTATTAACTATTCCTCTGATTATTGTTTACTAAACTAATTTTAATAATGGCTTGTTGTGTGTTTTTTTCTCCTGGAAGACCCAAGCTGTTGTGCTGTGAGAGCATGACAGGGCAAACAGCGGGCTGAGAGAAGGATCATGCCCAGCACCTCAAAAGCTGGGCCAGCCAGGGGACTGTGCAGGTGCTCAGCTGGAGGTTTGCTCTGCAGAGCCAGGTCGATGCTGTGCTGCACGACACGCACCAGTAAAGCTGCCACGTGTAAAAGCACCAGACAGAAGCGTGTGTGTGTGTGAATGCCGTGCTTGAAACGGCCAGGGAGGCGTTCTGCCCCTTGCCTTTGGAGGCGTTCTGCCCCTTGCCTTTGGAGGCGTTCTGCCCCTTGCCTTCGGGAGGACAGACAGGGCAGCTCGGGCACTGCCCAGCTGGGTGCCCTGTGCATCCCCAGGAGCTGCCAGCTCGGAGCACAGGGCTGCCCTGGGCTGCAGGCGCTGCCCTGTCAGCGCGCCCGGGGCAGGCCTGTCTCAGCTCGCTCATGTGGTGGACAGCTGTGGTTTCTGACAATGCAGTGGTTAGTGTAGAAGACGCCCACTCTCAAAGCCAGCCTTGTATCTGTTTTTCCTGTGGGAGAAGTTTTTAGCACTGCCCCTGGCCTCTGGCTTGCATGCTTCAGAGGACTATTGTGTTCTTATTTCATTAGCATAATAAAATCTGCACCTCCCAGATCATTCCAAAATATCCAGCTCATACACTGACACGGCTGGTGCCACTGAAAGAGAAAGTCAGCTGGTGAGGGATGGTTGCAGGGGTGTGCCGATGGCACGGAGAGGTGTCTGATCCAGGCTGGTGTCAGGCAGGAGCGTGTCAGCTGTGAGCCTCCATCCAGACTCTGCCCTCGCAGCAGGAAGCGATTGCACCACGCAGGGCTCCTGCTCGGGCGAGACTTGCACGTGGTGTCAAGCCCTAAATTATCAGCTCTCCAGAAACAGAAAAGCTAAGACATTTTGTAAACTGCTCTTATCATCTGGTGGAATTACTAAACCCAGGGGTCCTTTGCTAAACGAAAAATCCAGGGAAGCTTGGGGCTAAATTCTGGGTGAATTTAGCCAGAAGTGGCAAGCAACACACTCAGCCTGGGGACACATAGTGAGAAAATGTTAATCTGATCATTTTCTCATCTTCAGCTTTTGCTGATCCTTCCCAGGGCTGCGTCGTGCTGGTGGGTGTCCTGAGGCCAGGCTGGTTTGCATTTGCACTGCTCATCCTAGCAGGGACACAAATGACAGTAACTTTATGATGACTTCAACATGCTCTTGCATGTTTAAATTGTGCATATTTTCTGCGAAAGATAGACACCCACCCTGACAACATCTTGTGTCTGGTGAGTAGGGGAGCCTATAATCTTGATCCTTGAGAAAAATATGTCAAACCTCATTACTTTCAGTGAATGAGCACTGTCAGCTTTCCTGGTCTGTACTTCTCTAGCAAAGTTAATACATTTCTTATAAAATGAGGACACCACTGGATGCTTGTTCTCCTCCTGTCTTTTGGCCAGTCCTACCACCCTTGCCCACCTTACTCTATGCCAAAGTTGTGCCCTGCATCTCCTGGTGCAGTTGGAGGCCAGGGAAATACCTTGCTCAGTCCAGACTGCTGCCTTCTTGAACAAACTGAGTTAAACCAAAAGCTGATGATTTTAAGAAATAACTGACCAAACTTCTGTGAAACAAGTCACAAACTCAGTTTGCTCCATGAGCTGTTAAATATCTGACAAACTTCTGGTTAACTTTAGGAAGGACCAACGACAAGAAGGTTATTGCCATTGTAAATTGTATCTAACAGTTTAATAGTTGTAATACCTGGTATGTTCTTTTTAATCATAAGTGTCTGGAGTGTTGCAGAACAGAGAAAGCATCTGGATCTAGAGCAGCTGAAGTAGAAATTTGTTTTTCTGTTTACAATATGACTCTGCTCACAATAACTAAGTTAAATGCCTCTGGTGTGCATTGGCTAGGTATTTAGTGTGTGAAAAAGGTGTATTTTTGTGTACCAAAGTAAATATTATAGTGATTTTTGGTTTTTAGGATTGGGAATGAGGGAGAAAGCACTGTTTCCAGTTGTTAACACTGGAAAATGTCAGCTGGCTGCAAGGTTGTGTTACATTGAAGACTAGGAGGCGAGGGATGTCCATCTGGGCTGTGTCACATCCACAAAGACTGGCCTTAACTATCCTTGAGCTGCAGCAGCCTAAAGCATTTGCACTCCACAAATACCCTGCAGACAGCTCCAGCAACTTAAACTTTTCCAGGCTGCAAGTACATGCCTTTTTTGAGTCTCTTAATGGAATAGTTTCTCTTTAATTTAATAGCAGTGTGTCCAGCTGAGGGTAAAAGGGTTGTAGATGTGGCCATATCATTCCTGTACTTCAGAGACTTTCCCCAACATATTCTTTTACAGAGGAAGTGTTTGCTTTAACTGATAGGTAACTGGGAGGTAATAAATGTGATTTTGCAGAGCTTGGTGTCTGGTCTCTGTGCAAGATCAGTTTTGGAATAGGTGAAAAGCATTCAGTTTACCTTAATCTGATGAAAATCAAAGCTGTACAGAGGGATGGGGCATTTTCAAACAGCCAAAGTGAGCTGTGGTAGACCTACAATGTATGTCAGATGAGACACTGAAATAGGTCAAAACCAATCAGCTAAAAATGAGCTATCAGTGAAATAAACAAAAACCTATGTAATAACAGAGGACAGCGTGCCTCAGAAGCGGATTTGAGTCCCCAGTGCAGAGCCCAGCCCACGCTGCCCTGCTGGGGGAGAGGCTGCCCAGGAGAGCACAGCCCTGAGCCCCGGTGGGGAGGGGTCCCTGTGTGCCCCCAGCCCGGGCAGCCCTCGGGGCACGGCTCCTGCCCCCTCCCTCCCTGGGATGGAGAAAGGGGGGCTTGCTGCAGGCATTCCCCTTGGGAATCCCTTGGCTTGTCATGAATCCCCTTCTACCGGCCCCAGGCATGCTGGAGAGATGAAGGCAAAAACATTTTAACAGGACTGCTGTGAAATGGAAATAGAGTAAAATAATTCCCGGGCTGGGGGTGATTTGCTTCCCTCCCTCCTTCACCTGCAGGTTTTTAAATGTCCCGTTTCCAAATCTCTGTGGGGATGTGGAGGACCAAAGCCTGATTTGCTGTACAGGAAATTTTGGGCACAGCTCCAGGCAGGGTTTGGAGGCTGGCAGAGCCCCAGGTGCAGCAGGCTGGGGTGCCCTGGCAGCCCTGCCCCGGGGCACTGCCACAGACCTGTCGAGAAACGGAGACCAGAGGCCATTTAAATCCCTGTGAAGCTCCAGTCGTTGTCCTGTAAATGAGATGTTTGGAGAGCAGGCGTGGCAATTGATGTTTCAGTGAAAACTGGAAAAATTGGAGGATTTATCAGAGCAAGTTGCCTCCTGTAGCCCGTTTATCCCAGCCAGCTGCTAGTGTTCAATCTTGCCAGATTTCTTCCTCTTGCTTCAAAAGGGTATTAGCTAAAGTATTTTTAATAACAAACAAATGGTTTAATCACAAACAAATGTTTGAGAAATTTGTGGGGTATAGGAGAAAAGCCCCTGTGTCATTCCCCTCTCTGTGGATAGATAGGAGGAGTTTGGTGAGCCCCAGGTTCAGACTGGTGCAACTTTTGTCATTAATATGCATGAGCTGCTTGACAATTGGACTCTGGAAAAGGATCTGGCTAGGTAGTTACACAAATGCTGACACTTGCACTTATGATTTCATGCAGTGAAGCCAAGATAAAAATACTGTCATGGGCCATAGAAGGGGACCCTAGCCACCAGGCTTTTGCCCCTTTACAGGGATGAAGTGATGTTGACCAATTTTGACAGCTTTTGCACAGGAAATTCAGCTTGCACAGGGCTTGTGGGTCAGCCATGCATAAGGTCAGTGGGATTCTCCACATCCATTCTGGCTGTTGATCTTACCTGTCCCCTCACCAAGAAAGGTGCATGCACCATTGTGAGGTGGTTTTTGTCAGGACTGCAAGCTTGCTTTATGTGGGCTGCTGGTTTCTAGTTGATAGGCTAATTGTGGCTACTTTTCTTTTTTGGTATGGAGTATTTCCTCCAAGCCTGTAGGATGTGATGCCTTGTGTTACTGATCATCAGCTGTGGCTTAAGACTGTCTCACAGTGTTCACACAGCTGAGGTACAGATACCTCACCTGAGTCTTTGAAAGTGTGTTTGCTTTAAGTTACACATTTAACATATGTCACTTAATCCTTGTGCTACCTCTCACTGCATAGATCTGGTAGGAATATGTCATTTTTCTAAAACTTCAGGACAAATGGTATCAGCAGCATCCAACCTCAAAGAACTGCTCATATGGAGGAAGATGTAGTTATTGGGTCTGTGATCTGCTCAGTTCTGAAATTATTCCTGGGATCAAACAAGTGGAATTGACTTCTAGTAAGTGTCCCAGTAGGCCTAAATAGAACTGTGTTTCCTTGGATTCTGGATTTGTGTTGGTGTTAAATAAAATCACTAATGTATCATTTGAGTCTGTAGATGTTGACACAGAAGTGGTGAGGACCTGGAACATGGTCAGCCCGCTGCTCTGCTAGCAGTCGTGCTGCTTTGTGCTGGCCTTGTTCTCCAGCTCACAAAAGGAAAAATAACTGAGATTTGTCTTGTCTTGGGTTGACAGTATAGCCAAGTGATTGCCAGTCCAATTTGGCAGTTTTTAATCATTTTATCTCTGTTCTGTTCTCTCTGGGGAGACAGGCAGTGTTTAGCAGTCTGCTCAGAAAGACCTTGGGGCTAGTTTCAGCGGCAGTGGCTCAGAGCTCCGATTATTAGCTCTGCTCTTAGGAGCACACTGCGATCCTTCCCAGGGGAGTGGTGTGAAAAATTAACACAGGCTTAGAGCAGCAGTGCAGCAGCGAGCTATGTAACTGTAATTACTCCATTGATATTCCTCACACAATAACACTGTCATCAGTCATTTACATAAACTTTTTCTCCATGAAGAGGGAATGGCTGCTTATAACCCTATTGGGTGCTTCCAGAGCATGCATTATACATTTTATTTGTTCTAATTTCAGACTCAAGGCCTGTAGGAACAGAGTGAGGAAACGTGCAGCCTTTTTGTTGTTTTCTTTTCTCTTGCAGCAGTAAGTGTGCCACTCTGCATGCACGAGCATGCAAGGAGGCAAAAATGTGTCTTGACAGGGTTGTGGGAACTAATTCCAGGATTTTAAATGTTCAATGTAATTTCAGGTAATACAACAGTATATTTTAAATATTTTAAACAATATAGTACACAAGCTCTGTTCCACATCCCAGTATCTCCCCATTTTGGTCAGGCTGGGTCCACAAGCAGCAAGTACTGTCGGGCTCTAGAACTCCCTGGGGCACACTGGGTTTACTTAGGTTCCTTTTTCTTCCACAAGCACATGGCATGGCTCTGTGCCCTCTGCCTCTACCAACTCTCTTGTAGCTCTATTTCTTTAACTGTCACCAGAAAGAACAGATGTTTAAACCACAAAAGTGGTCTTCTGCCATCAAGCGATCAAAAAAAGCAACAGAAAATAAGTGGTTAATAAAATTTTAAAATAATACCATCCTGTCTTCTGCCAGGGACATTAATTTCTTTTGTGTCCCTCTCACCCTGTAAAAGGCAGATCACAAAGCAGCTCACCCTCCTCCAGGTCAGAGCCAGGCAGAGAGGAGCATCCCAGAGCCGTGCCCGTGGGTGCCTTCTGGCCGCAGGGCCAGGCTGCTGGGGTGGCACAGACACAGGTGCCCACTGGAGTCCTGAGCAGCTGGGCGTGCTCCTGGCTCAGGCCGTGCAGGGTCCTGCAGTTGCTGAGGCACCCACCTGCAGAAGGGGCGAGAGTGGAGGCCATTTAGCGCTCAGCTTCATGAGGGACCAAATGTCCCTGTTCTCCTAGCAGGAGTGTTAAACTTCTGCAGATATTATGCTTCGTCTAATTAAAGTCTTTGGAGGTATTCCCGGGGCCAAGACTACTAATGTATTCAGGAGAATAATCACCCTGTCTGGGCTGCAGTGTGTTTATTGATGGCGCCAGGACCTGCTGGCGCTGCCCGTGCCCTGCGCGGCCGCGGGCCCCGCGGGGCGCAGCCGCCCACGCCGCTGTCACGGTGGGACCCCGAGCGCCGCAGCACGACACATCTAGTGGGAAAAAAGGCACATGATAGTCAAATTTCAGTTGCTGAATATTTAATGAAGCCTGCAGTGTTTATTTGGTTAGCCTGTCGATTTTTATCGTTCTGTCAATAGCTTCTCATATGTGGCACGGTGATGATCTTTAGCAGCCTGTCCCCTGGGAGCCAAAGCGCTAAATGCAATTATGGATTTTATACCGCAATGTGTTTGATATTTCCAGTGATCTAATTTGCAGTCTGGTAGTTTATTGTTTGGCATTTTAATGGCGTTCAAATGCTACGGAAAATTTGATTTCTCTGTATAATTCATCCTAACATCATTAATGCTGGTAGCCGAATGGCATGGATTTTAGAGGGCTAAATATATAGGAAAGTAATTTTTTTAATATGGACCAAAACGAACAGAGTTTTAACTAAAAGGAAAACCATGTTGTATTTTTTTCACGCTTCCTCTTTGTCAGTTTCCATTAAATATTAAGATTACTTTGAGGAAATGGTAAAACAGATGCTTGACCTTACCAAACAAAACACAACTCCAGTGTGTTGTATGATGGAAGCTTCACCGTACAGCTCACAACTCCTCAGAAACCTTTTGAAAGAGAAACAGAATGAGAGTTATTTCATTAAAGTCTTTCCTGGCTGTTTCTCTCTTCTGTTCCAGACCACTTGTGATTGATAATTAATCTTCCATGTATATTTTTTCCTCTTTTGTAGCTCACAGAAGTCCTGAGCCAACCACTTGAGCTGATGCATCTATTTTACTAAAAAAACCAAAACAAAACCCAAGCCCACCACCAACAACAATCCCAACCCCAAGCCACAGTGTGGTTGAATTTTGGGTTGTGGCCATTGGCAGAATGAAGGGGCACACAAATCTGTGTGGGGCTGAGTGGCTTGGGGGAGTTAATAATAGTGTTATTTTACACATCTACAACACTTTTATTGTGCAGTAACTCATGAGTTATGGGTCCTCTGCAACTGCAAAATAAATCCTTTAATTAACCACCTACTCAGAAACAATTTAACCTCCTCAGTGTATCTCATAAACTACATTAGCCCCAGATTTATTTAGAATAGTGTTGTGCAAGTGTGATCTATTTACATTAAGGAGTACATGCCCTTTGTCATGTCAAGTATTCCGGGACAAGAAAATACAAATCTATTTTATATGGTTTTATCCTTGGCTTTTCATGATTTCGCTGAGTGTTTCCCAAATAGAAGCAAACACATTTTTGCACTGTTAGATGAAAGCAGACAGGGCAATATCCATTTTACCCAGGCAGGTAGCATGTGAGTTCATTCCTTGTTGTTAGAGACTATTTTGGAGAGAACAGAGTTAGAGAGAAACGTCACCCTCCTCTGGTGTCCAGTGGAGTCAAACTACACAGTGGCATGTTGACAAGAAATGATTCTTTTTCTTGGGTGCTGAAGAATTTGTTTCTGTCTTTCAACAGAGGTGAACACAAGTCCCGTTTGTGTAATACGTCTTACAGACTGACAGAACTAGAACATGCTTTGTGGTTTAGGATTTAAGAACATTAAAGAAGTTGAAGAGAGTTCTTCTTTTCATGTAATCAAGTAGAAAAGATGACAGAAAAATAGGAGTCACAAAGGAGAGTGAATGAGGTGCCAAAAGCAGTAACAAATGAATATAGACCATCCAGCTTTGTATTTCACAAGATGCTGCGGAGTTGGGCTGACCGACCTGTTCACTGTGTGGATAAGGTTCCTACTGATGCAGAGGCTCCAGCGCCTCTCACAGTGTGGCATCAGGGGTACGCCTGCCTCTTAAGCTGCACTCGGCAGTGGTGGCAGACTTTGATTACACTTGTAACTCATCTCAAACCTTTCCCCTAAATATTCTTTGAAAAAAACCCTGATTTTTCTCTGAACTTATTGAGTGACAAGAGCACAGGTGATTTTCTAGAGGAGAAACAGTGCTTTATTTCTTTCAGTGGGGCAGAAGTCCTTCTCAGGTCCTTGTTGTGTCCTGTACTTGTCTGAGGCAGTGTTGGGTCACAGCCCTGCCGGGCACTTGGTTTGCTAGTGCAGGAGAGGTGGTATGGAGGTCACCTGGAGTCAGAGATATCCTTGGCCAGGCCCTTCTGCAAAGCTGCTTTGCAGGAGGACCAGTCAAGGATGGGAGGGGATCAGATCACAGAGTAACTCTGGGCCCTCAGAGGACAGCCATGGGCTCCACTGGGAGCCCATCTTTTTGCACAGGGGGTGCAGAGTGGGCTGGGAGTGCAGGGGAGGGTGCAATTGCAGTCCTGCTGCTGTAAAAAGGAAACAAAGCTTTTGGAGGCTGCTCGGTGATGCACAGGCTGAGCAGTGGCAGCGCTCACTGCAAACAGGCTAAAACATCACACAGCTGTGTGATCTCCAGAAAATATATCAAACCCCCACTGTGTTCCTCAAGCTCTGCCCTAGGATGTTCCAGCTGATGTTTTTGTTTGTAGGGATGACAGCTAACAGGCCCTCCCAAAACTGTTGAGAAACCTAGTTAGCAGGAGTTTAAAAAAAAAAAAAGTCACCAAGTCGTGGTGTGCTGCAGGCTAATGACGTGAGGCCTGGCCCTCCAAGTGATCTGCTAGCAGATGATGGATGGATGTGCACCTCACTCAGCAGCAGCACCAGCTTTGCTCCATTCTTGAATATCTGTCAAGATGTTAAGTGGATGGCTGCAATCAGCAGTGAAATAAGACCTGTGTAATCTGATGTTCCACTTAGAAAAGAAAACAGAATTCCTACCACCTAATATGAGACTACACCAGCCAACACTTAAAGGTCTTTTGAGCCGGCCAGGTATCTGATAAAATCTTTACACCTCATTATCACTTGTAATTTAGAGATACGGGTACAGCTGTATCTACAAACAGGGCATGATGACATTTCCAGGGATTTTTTATCTGTGTCCCTTTCCAGTGAACAGCTCTTTCTTCACACATATGCTTTTCTATTATTTTAATGTGTTAATTTTATTCAGATTTTATCTGGCTGAAAAGAGAGGGCTGCCTGTTATGTCCTTTGACAATTTATGGAAATTTTTGTAGATTAACGAAAAAGGCTACCTTCTACTGGTCTGTGTGGGAAGTTCAGGTTTGGTGAGTTCTATTTCGTCAAGTTGTTTCTAGAAGGCAGCAAGAAATGTAGCATTTATTGGTAAAATAATGGCAAAGATTATTATGGAAGGTATTGAAAAACACATGGAGTACAATGCAGTCATCAGTCACAGCTAGCACAGCTTCATGAGGGGAAAGTCCTGCTTGTCAAACTTGATTTCCCTCTAGACAGGACAGCCCACCTCGATGACCACGGGAAGCCTGTAGATGTAATGCATTGGGACTTCAGCAAAGCTTTTGACACTCTCGTGTTCTCCTGCTGGACAAACAGCTCATCTCACAGCTGGATAACCACGTCAGGTGATGGGTGAGCAGCTGGCTCATGGATGAGGTACAGAGAGGTACGGGGTGACATCTGGATTGCACAGTCACTGGAGGGGTTCTGTGGGGCTCCATCCTTGCCTCGTCAACATCTTCATTAATGGCCTGGACACGGGACTAAGTTTGCCAATGACACTAAACTGGGAGAAACAGCCAGCTCCCTTGAGGGCAGAGAGGCCCTGCAGACACATCTCAGCAAATCAGAGAGGGGAAGTCTTACGAGGAACAGACAAGGGCACTTTGTTTGGAGAAGAGGACAGTGACCTTGTTGTGGGCTTTAGCATCCTCACGAGGGGAAGCAGAGGGGCAGGTACAAATGTCTTTGCTCTTGTGACCAGTGACAGGACTCGAGAGACAAGTGGAAATCTAAATGTAACTGGAAAGAGTGATTGAAATGCATATATTAGTCATATAAAAGGGAAGCTCTTGACAATACAATTGTCTAAGATATTCTATTTGTTGTTAGTATCTCTGCATAATTTCCCTGAGAAAAAGAAGATGAAGAATGTTTAAACAGAAAATGTAGAAAGAAAGAAAGAAGGGAAAAGATGCAGGAAAGGAGCAGGGTAAGAGAACAGGTTAGACAGGCCCAGGTAGTGATTAATGAAGATCTGGACTTTCCCAGGCACTAAGGCAGCAGCTTGCCAAAAGGCTGGAGCAGGGCTCTGATGGGACTGCAGATCTGAGAAGGGAGACCAGGTCTGGTGAACTGGAAATCTTATGGCAGATGGCTGCTGTTCTGGTCTGGTCTCCCAGTCCAGTGTGATGTTTGATGTATAAAATCTTTCTGGGCTGAAAATAGTCTGTGTCCCATCTCAAGCAGTGCAGTACAATGAACCATGAAACTGCTTAATGCTGTAGAAAATTGCTAATGCAACAAAACAGAGCCCCTTGAAAAATCAGCTAAGGCCTCATGATGCTTTTCTGGGTCCTTTCTGACCCCATTCACAGGAGCATCACTTCACACAGAAGAGTTGATCTCCATGTGGCTGCTCCCTGAGATCCTGGAATACTGAAAGGTATCTCTAAAACTCAGTGCAAGCACTGCACTGGAACATGCAGCTTCCCAGCAAAGCTCAGCCCTGTGTCCTGGGCAGGGGAGGCCAGAGGAAACAGGCTGTTTCACAGCAAAAGGAAAGCCAGATTCTAACACTGCTGTGCTCTGTATTATGGCAGTTTCTGAGTCCCTGTCTAGGCCATTGGTAGGATCTGCCTTCGGGATAATGCTCAGGCATGGTCCCTGAAACACCTCATGGCTCTGAGCCTTCCTTAATTTAGTTCATACAAACAAAAAACACATATATAAATAAGGTCTCCCTGGTTTAGCAATGCCAGCATGGATATCACAGTTTGCCAGGCCATAAAAATTAGATTAACAAAGATTATTGATGTAAATGCAAGAAAAAAAACCAAAACAGACATTGTCAGTATATGTAAAAATATGTTCCAGGCAAAAAATACAGGGACTCCTATGGCAAAGGATAATTACAGAATTTCATACTTTCTGGGAGAATGAAAGGTCTTTGAGACATGTCAACCTCTCTTAGGGGAACAGAAAGAGCAGCAGAAACAACTGCAGTGGTGATTCCAGATATATTTTTATCTGACCAGTAAAGTACCTGGGCAGGAATACCTTTGTAATCCTAGAGAAGGAGAGATGGGGAGGGGAGACATGAGTCGTGGCTGCTGTTCCCATGGCTGCTTTAGCTTCAGAAGGAGCATAAAAATACTCAAAGCCAGAGGCATGTAAAGGGCTCCACATCACTGAAAGCAGGCAGCATAAGAGGTGCTTGAGCCCTTCTGAAAGGAGAGGGAGCCTGTGGTTGTGTTGATAGACTTAAGCCCCTTCCAGCCTCTCTGCAGCTGGGTAAATCTCCCTAGGATTGGGCTGGCTAACAGAAATATTGGCATTCCTCAGTGCTGGGTGAGAGAGTACAACTGATTCATTTCTTTGCTCTGCAGAGTAATTCTCAGCAGCTTCTTTTTAACTGAAAGGATCAAAGTCCCTAAATGAGAATGTGGTGAACTTGATACTTCTTCACAAGCCCAACAGACATGGACAATATACGTTCTGTAACCGAAACCTTTTGGGGTTTGTGTAATACAATACCCTTTCTGTAACCCCCACCCTTCCCTCCATCCTCTTGACCCTGTTGCAGCTAAGGGACTGGACAGTAGAAAAACATGTCAAGCATGAAAAGCAGCAACTTGAGGGCAAACATGACCCCTCCACTGCTAGTTACTGAACTTCTGAAAGTGCATCAAGCAAGCAGAATCAGCTAAAAAGGGAGGCCAGGGACACCTCATGTTGTGCAAGATGGGAGGTGAGGTCTTTGCTCTTTAGAACTAAAGTGTTTTGTTTTAATCATGGGGAGAGCTGCTGGCTTGGCACTGTGTGAAATAGATTTAGAAATCCTGAGGAAGGAGGAATTTCTCAAAACAGTAAGGAAAACAAAAGTCAGCATCAGGGAAGTATTGGCCAGCATTTTTACAACAGGAAATGTGGAGGATACTGAAAAGAGAAAATTAATGGCACTGGGAGTATGATCCTGTTAACCGTTATTGTTGACACCTCATCATTTCCAGACTAAAATGCCAGCTAAGGCCGCGTTTCACTTCACACTATCTTAGGTCATCTTTTTCTTGCTCAGAGAAAAAGAAACTCCATAATAAAAATGGAGCACGTCATGAGAAACTCCTTTGTGTGTGGAGTCAGCTCAGCAGTCAGGACATGGCTGCAGTAATCCTCTGCTTGATTGCACCAATATTGTGCTGCATTTTATTTTCTGAGGTAGAATAACTGTTCCACTCTGAGGAGTGGAAAATGCTAGCTATACCTATTTTAAACACCAGAGTAATGCTTTATAGCCCATAGAGGGATAATTACAAAGTACAAAATCACAGATTTTATAGCACATTTTCCCGGGAGTGCAGTTAGGAGAACAGCATGTGTCATGTAGCCAATTTAGATAATGATTCTGATAAAGATAAACTGTATTGTTTATAATAAGTAATTGGGCTGACAGAGGCCCAAAAGACACGGAAGAGTGTGGGAGCTGCAGCCCTGGACCGTGGGCATGGGCTCCTGCCTCCCGCTCGCCACGCTCCACTCAGGGCTGCGGCTGCAGGACAGAGCACTTCCTCAGGAGCAGGAAACAGACTGAAAATGGCTCAAAAGTGTTCCACGGCTGACATTCCAAGGTGCTGGCTCCTGTGAGGGTCTGTGCTGGCGAGGGATGTGCTTAAGGGAGACAAGCAGCTGTACTGGGACACTCAAGAACTGGGCACCCAGAAGCCTGAAAACAGGGAAGGAAAGCTTTGGCTCCCTGCTCCTAAGGAAGTCCTAGGGCTTGTTCAGAGCTGAACCATGAAGAACACTGGCCCGGTAAATACACAGTGGCACTTTACCACAGGCAGGAGATTACTTGTTGAGTAGATTATCTCTCTTGAGATAAGGCAAAATCCTTCAGATGCAGTGGAGTATCTTGCCAGGCCTATTAGCACATGACAAGATGCAGTTTGGGTCCAGTGAACCTCTATCAATCACAAGATGAAGTAAAGCCCTAATTATCATTTAATTGCTGCCTTCAGCTTGAGCTGCCCTTCTTCACATCTTTCCGCATCCATTGGAGATTAGGTTGTACTAAAATGAGAACCGTAAAGGGCCTGGCAAAGGTGTGAAATTCCCTGGGTAACTGAATTAATGGCAGCGGGTTCTGCTGCTGGGGGGGTTCTGGTCTCTCTGCAGACAGAATGAGTGAGGGCAAGGGCTTTAATGGGGAATTGGAGGCGATAGCTCTCAGCCATTTGTTCACAAGGAAGAATGACATATAATATGCTAGTTCGGCCAGGCTCAAGGGAACAAAGAAAATACCACTCACAAACATTTTTTTTTAATGCTAATTTTGTGGAATTATGTTGTGAACCGTTTTGTTAAATAAGAAAAAGTAGTAATATGTTCATGTGGGCTTGTGCAGGGAAGTACCAGTAGCAGAATATGATCATGACTAACTTTTTTTCCAGCCATTTTGAAGTGGATTGAGATACAGATTTGGCATATTTGGGCTCTGGTTTTGTTTTTAAGTCAGGGTCATTGTTGATCTGTTTCCATATGCTCTACATGTCAGGTGTGTTTTCTAAGTAAATTGCAGCATCAGAACAGTTTCTCATGATGAAACTCTGACAACAGTAGGACACTTGGCTGTACTATGTAACTTTGCAACATCAAATCCAATTTCAAAGATAATTACAGGCCATTAGTGCCTGACACAGAGTTTAATAACAGAGTAAATATTGTGGTGATCTTCGGAAATGCATAAATAAATAAGTAAATACGCAAGTAGAGTTGTCTGGCTTTAAAAATGAGCTCTTAAAACTGGTATTGCCTGAGAAACAGGTGTAGTTGGAATTGGTCACTTAACCTCATTACATGAAAGACAGAGCTCTATAAATCCATCATTTTACTAGTCTGCTTGGCAAGCAAGTGCTCCTCTTCCCAAACAATACCTGTTTGCAGGGCCCTGGAACAAGGTGAGCTGGGCAGACAATACCTTGGAGCATGGGTGCTGCAGTACAAAACAATAAAATCCTGCTCCTCTTGGAAACATGCTAATCAAGATGTGGCATTGTCTTGGCAGTGTTAAATGTAAGGGCGCACTGGATGGCTCTTGTTCAGCCCTCTCTTTGCAATCATTAGGGGTTTTTAAGTGTCTCACTGTGTGTTTGACTGCACAAAGCTGGTCTGTGGCTTGGCGCAACATCCTTGAAAAGGGCAGTGATCTGAATGCCATGAGCACTGAAGAGATCCTCAAATTATGATCAAAACAAGAAATAAGAGTAATATAGCAACTCTGGCAGGTAAAAATACTGGAAAACTTCTGATTATTTAACTTGTAATAGGTCACATAAAATTCTGCTTGTTCCTGGGAAAGCAAAGGTCAGTCAGCAGTTCTGAGGCTGGTGCACTCTGGCTGCCCGGCTCAGGGAGGGAGTTTGTGTCCTCTGAGCTGCTCTGTGCTCACAGTGCCACCACACAGACACAGGGATTCAGACCACTTCGGTGTGCTCTAAGGTTTCTGAGTCCAAATCTGTACTGCTGCAGAAAAGCTGTGCTGTAATGGATCATAAGCTTTTTGCCTCAGCTTTCTCCCTGTGATCCCTGCAAAGCAGGAAGGCCTGATGGATGTCACCCCAAAGAACTCACTGCAGGTACAGCACAGCCCATCGTGTGTGGAGCTACACTTTGGCTCTGGCCCTGTTTTCAATCGCCTTGCCTGAGGCTTGAGGAACTGTAGCTGCTGCACTCAAAATCCTTCTCCGGGGAAGCATTTTACCCACACAGCAAAAGGTCCTAAGTGAGTGAAGCCAAGCCACCCCTGGGACATGCAGCAGAAGCTGTGAATGCAGGCGAAGGACCTGAAGCTTCTCCCGCTCCCTGCCCATGGAAGGAGCTGGCCCTGGACCAGCACCTTCCCCCCACCAGGCAGCCTGTCTGACGTGGCTCCCATGGAGGAATCAGGCTCAGCTGAGCATCGGGGCCTTTCCTGCTGCTGCTGTCCTTTCTGGACACCGCTTTCACCCTGCCTTTGTCAGCTTTCCCTGGCAGGCTCATGGCCAGAGGTGGCCTTGCTGCACGCTGCTGGGCTGGCTGGGATTCCTGTCAGATGGGCTCGGGGCTCTCGTGGTCGTATTCAGCTGGAGCTTGCTGTGGATGGGGATAAATCCACAAATTATAAATAAAGGGTTAGGATTTTGTCCTTTTTAGACTAAGGTTTATTGCTAGACTGAGGACTCGGGTAAGTTTAAGGTAGAAAGAATGGATCAATATTTAGGAAAATTGTAGGTCTGTTTAGGACTTCTGTTAAAACAGAGCTTTATTTTAGCTTTAGCTACAGCATAGAACTTGTCTAATATATTTTCTTTTTTTATGAACATAAACCATACAGTGTACATCCGGACTACTAATTCAGAAGATATTCATCTTTTAAATGCTTATTTTATTTTCATAACTGAGACTTCTTAAAAGATTTTAAGAGAGAATATAAAAATACTCCTGAAAGGAAAATAAGAGAAGCTGTGAAAGGTCCTTCTGCATTTCAGGGCTCAGTGCAGTGGCCGTGGATCCTCCTGCAGGTTCATCACTGGCAGAAGCAGAGCTGGGCAGGTGGTTAATTGCAGCATAGGTATTAACACTGCACATGTACCTTTGAACTTGTTTAGGTGTTAAATAGTGGGCTTAGGTTGTGTGAAAGCCAAAGAGTAATAAACATGACTCACTGACTGAATTGCAGGGTAGATTTTGTTCTCCCATATTCACTTTGCTGTTTCTGGTGGGGAAGATTGTGCTTGTAAGACCAAAATGCAATTAGAAGTGGAGCTCTGTTTGCTTTGCAGCTACTATGATGTAAAACTGAAAAACATTTTTTAATCTGTCCATTCCTTGTGCTATTATTTCCACTCCAGCTCCTTTATTTTTTTTAATTATTGTTTATTTCTCAAGAATTCTGACACAAATTTTTATTAATTCACAGAATATTTCATAGTATGAAAAATAATTTCTTTCACTTGGAGCTTGATTTGCTTACAACAACAATTTCTCATATTTTTCTTAAATAATAATATAAATAGACTGTAATGGGGAATAAGGAGTTTACATTCCCAATAGAAGGAATACATCTGTGGAGATGAGTTTCATTACACTGTTGACTGAAACAGTGACTTTTAGAATTGATTCCATCTTTAGCCAGTGTAGTCAGTGCTTTCCAGAAGACTGTATTTATGAAGTATTCTTTACTTAAGATAAGCAAAAATATAAAGGGAGGCCTCCTCACCCTCTTTTGCTGCTCTGGGTCAACATCACAACCTCTTGATTAGATTTGGAACCTACTAATTAGATATAATTCATTACCTGCAAGAATGAGATCAGAAATCAGGAGCTGCTTTTCCGAATAAGGCGATCCTTCCCCTCATCCATCATGGCTGTTAGTAACCAATTTAAAGTCAGACAAATGCATAACCAGCATTATTACCTTGTCATAAATAGTTAGGGAGAAAGACCTGGAATAACCTGGCATTATAAATGGTTTTTATCACATTATTTTGCAGTTATTTGTCAGCCACTTTGCTTAAGATAAATGTAGAACAATAATCAGATTCTAAACCAGAGCAGTGAACAAGGTTTTGCTAATTGTGAAACCTCTTCTGCTGGCAGAACTTTGTCATGGGGCACAGTTTATAAATTTCCTTATGGAGAAATTGCACTGAGCACATCTCCATGTTTGGACTTGAAAGTCTAATAGGCAAAAAATAGGAAAAGGGGTCTCATCCCCTCCTCCAGACTTGGTGAGAGCTCAGCAGTCGGTGTCATGACTTGTGTCCCTGCAGGACTGCTGAGCTACGGGAGGGGTTCTTCAGCTCTTGCTGGCTCCTAAGGTGTACAGACCCCAGTGCAGTGTGCCCCATCATCTGTGGAAAGGAGCCTTGCACCAGGACAGAAGGGATGCTTCTTCCTTGGGAGGCTTCTCAGAAGGGCAGGCAGGTTCTGCGGGTTGGGTTTTTGGCAATCACAAATGTCTTATGGGAAGAAATCCATGATTAAATGCTAATTGCAGTAAGATTATATTGAGATGAGAGTGGCCAGTGAGTACAGCACTGACTGCACGATGCTCCTGGAGCACCACACTGCCATCCTCCCTGGGGTGCAGGGATGGAGAATGGAGCCCCTGCAGCTGCAGTGTCACCCTCTCAGGAGTACCTGTGGTTTTCCACAGTGACTGAAGGAAACCAGGATCTAAATCCATTTTCAATGAGGCATGCTGAAGGGAATATAAAGGCAAGGTTCTGCAATATAAATCCCAAACAGTTCTCTGAGCTCTGTTTATATTTAGATAATTAGTGACTTCAAATTTAAACCCCTACTATGGAGAATAGCATCAGGCTGTGACTTATGTAAGGGTTTTAAGGATCGCAGGAGCCCCACTTAAAATTAGGAGATTTCAAATGTGGAGGAAGGTTTCAAGCTTGCCAAGGGAGACCCAAACACCCAAATCAATGGGCACCTTTCTGAGGGACAAGACATCAAGCTTGAGAGTGGGGAGCTTGCACCTAGGGTGAGTGTTCTCATATGTGAGGGAAAAAAGGTCTTCAGAAATCTTTTCTTCTGATAGTAAATATATTGAATATGATTTTTACAAAATTAAAGCATTTAGGGGAACACTTTTAAAAGCAATAGAGTTACTACAGTGTGGTTGAGATGACAGAGAATACCTCCTCTGGTGTCAGGATATGGAGCTACTCAGAAGTGGTGCAGCACTAAAATGCAGACAGAAGTCACAAAGTCAGCAGATCTGATTAACTGTAAATCCAGGTTTTTATTACACTCCCCCCATAGGTAGAGAAGGACAATAACTTGATTTTGATCTCAGCTGCAGCCAAGTAAGATCTGAGAGGAAGATATTTACTAAATTATTTACCTTATATAGCACTGTCACTGAAAAAACAATCATGTTTGAAGTGCCTTGTCAGTGCAGCTGCACTCGCAAGGAAATACTGAAGGTGTGTTTACTGTTTGGGGTTTCTGTTCATTTTCCTAAAGCCATGTCTAATTGAAAGTGTTGATATAATTGCAACTTAAGGCAAAATGTAGGAGGAATAGGCACACTTGCAAGTGACAGACCTTTAGAACTTGAATTGTCCTTTTATCACCTCAAAGCTTAAGCTGTCACTAGGCAAGGTAGAGAGCAGTTATTTTCCTTTCCTTTTTATTGAAATGTTAGTGAAAGTTTTGGGCCATGTTTCCTGACTGGGCTGTGAGGTGGCTGCCAGCGTGTCAGGTCCAGGCTCCATCCTTTCCCCTGGGAACAACCAAAGCGTGGTGCTCCTCTCACAGCTGCTCTGGCAGCACTGTGCTCTGCAGTTGTACTTCCAAACAAATGCACCCTGGAAGGCAAAGAAATGGTTCCACCTGATTTTTGTGTCCCAAGATCACATTAAAGAGCTGATAAGTCACAGCCTTTAGACAAAATTTCCCTTTCTGTTTCTGGTTCTTGCAGTTTAGGTGGCTGTAACAGGAGAAGCAGTGACAAACTGTTGGCATTAATGTACTGAGCATAATGAACACCAGCCATACAGCACATGGTGCTTGTCTGCTTATTGGTGAATTTAACTCACTTTAATTGCAGTGTTACTTAACATGATGGAGAAGTAGCCCTCAGAGGGATCATTTTAGGGACAAATAATGTATTTGTGTAAAATTAAAAAAAATAAACCAAACAACTAGAAGATAGTACTACTAGCTGTAGTAAATTATATTTTAATAATTATTATCTAGATAGTACTTGGCTTAAGGTTAAAAAAGAGGCACTTCTGGAAAACAGGATGAAAGCTTGCCTGGAGCACAGCCATGGGGACTGTCTTTTGCAAGCTGCACTGGTGGCGAGACATTCAGCGAAGCACCTGGGAATAAATTGAGTCTGCTGGGAGGGGAAAGTATCTACCCCTGGGGCATGTCAATGGAAATAGAAGGTGACAATGAGCCCAAGGCCTGCTTGGCCATATCACATGGGTCTCCTGATTCTATTGAAGGTATTGCACAGCAGCCTGCCCTCTGAGCGTGTCTGACACCTGGGAGGTTTTCTGTGCAAGTGGGAGGTGTAGGACCTTTACCCCCTGGAACAGAGCTGGTGCCCTAGGCACTGGGACGCTGGTGGTGTTAGAACCTCCTTATGTCTGTCATTTGTACCCTGAACATTAAATATCTTTCTCATTATTCATCCCACCACACTAGAAACAGCTGGTCTTCAAGGGAAATTACCTAATGAATCAACAATAAGGCTATTGTGTAGGCGTGACATTTCTGATAATAAATTACTGCTTTCAGAAGGTTGACCACACTTGTCAGGGTTTTGTGAGTTACAAATTCAGCTGCCTTGTCTTATGCTGTTTTACATAACTGACAGTGTAAAACCTTGGCATTTGACTGGAAGTTATTCCCTCAATTTCTAGATCTCTATCATAAAATTTCTTTCTTCCTTCATTCAGAATAATCTTTGACCATTTCCAACTCATACATTGAAATTATTTTAATTCTGTTTGGTTTTATTATATTCACTGTGTCATATATATCTTGGACTTAAACATCAATTTAAATATTTTTAACTAGAAATGTAAACAGGCTATAAATATAAGGACTGCATTTTTAAATTTCATTTAGATAAAATATGTGCTTGCATATTTCTTGTATGCTTCACTTGAAGGAAAAATTTTTCCTAAATCCATGGCATGGAGGAAAATCTAAATATTGCCTTACCAGCTTTCAAAAAATACCTGGATGTACTTAATTAGTTTAGAAATGCTTGGCCCATATGAAGTATGCTTCAAGGATGAATATTTTAAAGCACGCTTCTTTTCTTCACATGCAAGTGTTATTTGCCTTTTACTTCGTGTATGCAGGGATGTGACTGGTTAGTGATGAAAAGCAGAGTCTTTGCTCCCTCTTAGCTGAAAGCAAATGGCACTGAAATTCAGGCAGTATCTGCCCCAAACTGCGTGTTTATCTCTGTGGAATTCTGTGGAACCAGTTCTTTAGCTTTTAATACTGTAAGTCTTTTCATAAGTAGCCAGCAAGGAGAGAAGGACAGGAGTTCAATTTTCTGCCAGATTTCTCGGGGCAAAATGCATTCTTGCAAATGTGAATGAAGCCGGTGAAGGTGGGGCAGGCTGGAGAGGAAGTTGGTATTCTTATGCAAGGAGTTGTGGAAGCTAAAAACGAGATCTAAGACAGATGAATACATGTTCTAGCAAGTATACTGGGTTTCAAGTACTCCCAGTTTCTTTGTTACACTCGTTACACTATTTTGACACTAGTTTCATTTCACGGGTAGTCAATATCTTAATGTCTGGACAGTGCTGCTGCTTTGCCTCTCACAGAATGTGCTGTTACTTAATGCAGCAGGGCCTTTCAAGGTTTGTATGAGGCTCACTTAGACATCAGTGGATTATTATTTTAAAATATCAATTCAGATTTTCAATAGCAAGAGACTGGTGCATCCAAGAAGTATCTTCTGACACTCCTGTGGGAGAGCAAAAAAGCAGCAGTGCCCAGTGTGTGAGCAGGCTCCATGTCTGACGTGATGCCAGGATCCTTCTGCCTGAGAGGTTCTAGAAAGGCCAGGCGCAAGTGGAGCAAATCTAAGAATTATTGCCCTGTGCCTGCCCTTTAGCCCCCTAAAGCCAGGAAGTCCCTGGGAAAACTGTGCTTTGGGAGGATCACACAGCACCTCGAGCACCTCAGAGGTGCCTGTGAGACACAAAATCCTCTGCCATGGTCCTGCTGACGCTGGCCTGGGGGTGGGCCTGAGTCTGCCAGAGCCTTCTTTGCCTTCATGTGTTGCGCCCTATGTGAGGTGCTTCCAGACACTGCCTCCTTGTTTTACAGCAGGGCTGGGGCAGGGTGGGTCTGTGCCCCCAGAGCAGGGCTGGGGCAGGGTGGGTCTGTGCCCCACAGCAGGGCTGGGGCAGGGTGGGTCTGTGCCCCACAGCAGGGCTGGGGCAGGGTGGGTCTGTGCCCCCATGGCTGCAGGGCTGGGGCAGGGTGGGTCTGTGCCCCACAGCAGAGCTGGGGCAGGGTGGGTCTGTGCCCCCAGAGCAGAGCTTTGCGAGAGGGGCCCTGCCTCTGCCAGCTGAGCCATGGCTGAGCTGGGAGGGAGAGGGGAGATGCTGTGACCTTTCAGTGTAATACCTTGGCATCAGTTATTTAATTGTGTGTTTTGACCATGCTGACAGTGATGAGTCAGTGGGGACTGACTGGTTAATTGTGGCTATGTTCTGTTTGTGGAGCGATGCCTGTGCCCAGGGTCAGGTACAATGGGCAGCCAAAAGCAGGCACAGATGGGCAGGGGCAGCTCCAGAGCCTGCAGTGCTGCAGCCCCTTGGAGAGGGCCTTTTCCACTGTCTCCTGCCTGCACTGCACCGCCCTTTGCTCCTGTTCCCTGCTACCCTGAGGAGGACATGTCTCCCCAAATGTCCTTTTGGGGACATTTCATCTGCCCATGGCCTCCAGGGCCCGGGGGATGACAAAAACCCCGTGGAGTGACCCGTCCCCATGACCAGCTGTGGAGCACAGCACCATTTGGAGGGCTCGAGGAGATGGGCTTGTCGCAGCTCGAGTGAGGTCACTGAGGGTGTTGAGAACAGCAGCAGCATCCTCTCCAGCCTGCTTTGGTTTGGTTGAAAGTCACTGGTATCTAGTCAGGGTCTTGTGCTTCACGTGAAGACCATTCAATTAGGATACAGAGACAGGACGAATGAAAAAAGAAGTGGAAAAAGAATTTTAAAATATACAGCTAAAGACTTCCCTACACTGGTTTTAGGTGGGACTATATAGGCCCAGAAAATATAGTCTGATGTTAGTCATAATCAATGTCCTCTGAATTCTACATATTTTTTTCTCTAAATAATGTAGTTTCAAGGGATCCACTGTTGAAAGCGTCTGCTGTGCTCTTTCCTTTTCCAAATAATGGAAATTCAACTAAAGCAAACAAAGGTGTTATAATGGTGTCACATTGTCATTTCATTTTCCTCAGCAGCCTTCTGATAAAGACATGTTGTATTCAGCAGCATACAGACATAAGAGCAGTTCTGTCTCCAAAATCTGGCTTTGCAGTGTAAGGCCTATTGAGTTTCCATGGCAATGGCCACAAATTCCTCCCCAGCTCTTCAAAGTGAAAGACATATTTGTTTTGCTGGCGCAACTTTGTAGCACAAAAGCTCTCTCTCCTTTTTCACGTAACACCTGCTAATCTGAGCCTGGGCCCTTTGAAGCCTCCTGCTGATCAGAAATTCAAATACATTTTTGCATGCTAATCTTGGTGGTAATCTAGAGCTTGTGTTTTCACGTTGTGTCTGTGAAAACAGTTTTCTTTATAAATCACCAAAAGTGTTGGCCCTGATTGCTGTCCATGGGAGGATGAGTTGATAGGGCTGTCAGCAGCTTGGATGCCCATTCTCTCAAGCTGCAGCCTGGACAGAGCTATCAGATCTGGGCTGTTTAACCATGCACTCGCCCTTTGTGAAGAGAAGGGGGCAGGGGGGAGAGGGGGAAGGGCTTTGCCAGGTCTCCTCATGGTGCTCCGTGTATCAGTCTGGCTGTGCAGGGCACCCAGGCTGCGAGGGACAGAGCGTGGCACTGCCACGGCTGCTCCTGTGCCTGTGCTGGTGCTGGGCTGTTCCCTGCTGAGCCTGCCGCTCAACAAAGGAGAGTGGCTGCAGAGCCCAACAAACAAACGTCAGCTGCAGTGCTTTTCTTGCCATCTGATGGATAGACACAGCGCCGAGTGCCCCTCCTGCGTGGGATTCCCTCTGCATCCTCGTGGCTGAGGTGTTGTGGGTGCTCTGCTGAGCCTGGGGCTGGTGCCGTGCTGGGACCCCTTGCCCTTCAGCTGCCCACACTGTCCTTCCTCCATGCCACACAGCCCCAGTCCTCAGCGCTGCTGTGTGCAGAGAACCTGGCTGTCCAGGGAAGGGGCCCAAAGCTGCCGGGGAATCTAATGCTGCTGGTGCTGTGGGATGGTTTGGCCCTTCAAAGGACTCTGAAGCTGTGATGCCCCTTAGCCTGTGGCTGGAGATGGAGCTGTGGTGCTCCAAGAATGCTTAGTGGTATCTCAGTGTTTGCATCACTAGTAAAGGATTCAAATGGTTTGCCCTTGAGATACTGCTGTGAGACCATGACCTACCTGTGTTTTGAAAAGTACATTAAACCCCCAGGTGCCCCAGGTATTCCATCCCAAACCTCCTCTCAGGTGGTTTTCCAGTGGTGCTGTGTCCAGCAGGTGCCTGTGCTGGCAGTCCAGTGCCTACTGCAGACATGTTCACAGGTGGTGTAGCTCCTGCCATACTCTGTGCTTCCTAGGTTTAAAACAAAAGGGTTTGAATTTCACTGCAGCTCACACTAGGCAAACTTCTGGGGCATGGCTGCTTTAAAGGTCCTTGCAGGGCCTCTGCTTGTTTAAAATTATCTTTTTTTCCACTACTTAAAAAACAAACAAACAAACAAAAACAAACAAAAAAAAACCAAAAAAAAAACCAAAAACAAAAGAGACCTTCCTGGTTAACTTCTCAATAATTCTGTGAGTAGATATGATTTGCCTCTTGGAGGAGATGAACAGTTCTCCCACTTGTACTAGATGGGATTCCTGTTTAACATTTGCAAAGCTCAGCCCTCCCATCTTTTTCCTCCACCCTGATCCCTCTAGCTGCAGAGCTGGATCAGTTTCTCCAGGCGCTGGTTGGGAGCTCTTCCTCCCTACTCTGAATTTTATAAAATCTGAACTTTCAGAAAAATCCTTGTTTATGAAAGCTCACAGCGCATTTCAAGGAGGAATGCAGACTTGCTGTTTTGTACAAAATCATCAGCAAAATATTTGAAAGAGGGTTTTTTGTTCATTGTCTGCTGCATCTCCCTGCTATTCAGGCTCTATTCTATTCAAATTTTCTTCCTTTCTTTAGAGGGAAGAGTCTGAGTGCACAAAGGGGCTGTGGTTTCTGCAAACAGATAATATAACCATGTAATATAAACACGGCAATGATTTCCTTAGGCCTTGTGATCCATCAGGCATATTAAGAGCAGTTGGCAAGGGTTTGGAAGTTCCCACTGCTACACAGCAGCTACAGATAAGATGCCTTTCTGCCTTGGTCAGCTGCAGGATCCACACCCCTGGCGCTGGAAAGGTTCATCCCATCCTCTTTCCTGGAAGGGAAAACCTCTGCCTTTGAAGTCATGTGCCCGCAGCTTGCAGAGCTGACTGATGCAGCAACATCAGTAATTTAGCAAAGTGGGGGGCAGCGGGGGAAGAAAGCTGCAGCATAAATCTCAGTCTAGCTTTATTCTTTTACCTTAGGTTATATGTCTTTAAAGGAAAAATGCTGACAACATGCTTGCTCACAAAAAGCCTTTTGAGCCAATGCCAAGAATTTGCTCAAACCTGGTAAAAAGTCACAGCTGGGACCTAAGAACAGCACTGAATTCTACTTCCTTGCTTGATCTTAATTTTCTGGCTGAGGAGATGTTCAGTATGCCTCCTGCTCTGAGGCTGGGTAAGAACATGCTTTTGTCCTTCGGAGCAGGCGATCATTGGTGTCTGATGTGGTGAGAATCTACTGGGGGTCTCTGTTTGCTCTCTCTGTATCACTTACTCTTCCATTTAGAAAGTTTAAAACAATATTATTTGGGCTGAAATAGTGCAGCCAGGCAACAAGGGGCCTCCAGCCTGCAGGAAGGGCTTCTCCCTCTGCAGAGGGCAGCTTTGTGAACGGTAACATCTGCAGCCCAACAGGCCTGCAGAGCCCCGGCCCTGCCCGAGCACCAGCTCCGTGCATGGGAACCAGTGCAGCCCCAGCAACGGCCGCCTCACCTGAAACCTCCTGGCCTGGAAGCCCCTGCTGCCTGTGCCCGCTCAGCTGGCCTCGGGATGCTGCTGCAGGAGTACTGCTGGGCTGGCTTAATGGTCAGGACGAGGTCCTCTGGACAAGGTCTGGGTCATCATAAAATTTTCAAGCATATTAAATCAATTTTTTTATGAGTATTGTGCCTAAGGGGAGCTGACCCAACACATTTTTCTTCTCTCAGCAATCTCAATGCCTCCTCTAATCACTGGATAGTGACTGCCAGCAGCTGATTTTGGTAGACGTCCTCCTAAGGGAACGGAGACAGGAGACTTTGTGTCACCACGGTTCCCACCTGAGCACTGCATAGAAGAGCTCTTCTGGGAGAGTAGATGGACAAGCCACTTCTGCACCCTCTAGAGCTCCAGAAATAGCCTGGCCAGTATTGCTGTGTTTGCACTGAAGCACCAGTGTTAACTGTACAAAGTATGAACAGCAGCTTATTGACCTGTGCAAATCTTCTCTAAGAATTGCCACCTACCCCCTGAAATGCAGAGAGCAAAGGGCTTGGAATTACTGAGGAGCTCAGTATATGAATCCCAGGGAATCTTCTGCCAGACTTTTTTTTCCCTGAACTAGGGGAGGCAGGGAATGAGTTGTGCTCCCAGAGACGTCAGGTCCTGCCACAGAACAGCATTCCTTGCTTTCTCCCTTACTGATGCCTCTTCTAGCTACCTTACTTGTGTCTATCAGATGTGGTGTCTTCTTTTCCTCTGAAGCTGGTGGGTCAAGTCTATGTCCAAATCTCGATGCTTTGATTTAAAAAATAAGTATGTTAAAAAATGTATCTATTGCTAACCATTTTATTACAACTGCAGTAGTGATAGCAACGTTCCTACTTTTGCTCCCTGTGCTGCATCATGCACTGGTGCTGTAGCTCCCCAAGAGAATGTAGGAAAAGTTCTTCAACCTTGGTGGCTTCTGTGATCTTCTCACTTGCTATTTATAGCTGATTAGGGCTCAATCATGTGATATAATGATAGTTGTCCCCCCAGCTTATTGATCCCAGTGGGAATGAAGGGCATTCAGCACCTCACATAAGCAGACCCTTCACGTCTGTCTTGCTGCTCCTTACAGAATATGAGCAGTAAGGCTGAGCACTCCTCGATTTTCTTATTCAGACTCATTTCAAGCTCCAGCTCAGACTGGAGATTTGCTGAGTAAATAGTCTCAACAATAATCTCAGCCTGATTCCAACTAATTAAATCCTGTACAAACATCCCTCTCTGGGCCAATATAGCAAAAGACAATGAAAACACAGAAAACCAGACATAGCTTTCCTCCAGATTTTGCTCGGCCCTTTAATCCTGTATCTTTTGAAAGATAGTAACGTCCATAAGATGAGGGGTCAGCCTTCCTGCCCTTAGCATCAAGCAGTGGAATTTTTCAATAATGAACAGCTGGGTCACCAGCGACACAAAAGCTGCTGTAATATCCTGTAGGCTTACGGGGCACAACAGAAATCCCAAAGCAAATCATGATGTACACAGAAAGGGACCGTCCTTTTCTATTAAGACGACCACTTCAAACCAGTCTCAACAGCACCTTTTCTCCAGCTTTTCGAAGGAGAGATTATCCCCTGCGTATATTTAATCACACATTATGGGGTGGCTTTGATTGCCTTTTTAGAGTCAGAGAAGTTAAAGAACATAGTTTGAAGGCTCTTATTATCAGCTCCATCCGCGTGCTCTCAGCCAAGACGTGTTTACAAACAAGGCTTGGGAAGGGTGGGGGAGCAGGAATGCTGCCCTGGCCCATGGCTGGGCTTGGCACTGCTCTCCCAGAGCTGGTTGTATAACCCTGACTCCAACTACGTGTGGTGAGCGCCAGTGCGAGGGGGAGGCAGGGGGGTTGCGTTTGTGGTCCAAGTTTTATGAAACCCTGTGGAATTCTTCTCTTTTCCAGGGAAAGAAGAAGTGATCTTGTAGGGGTTTCCCTACGCAGTAAAGCAAAGAGTAGACTAGGGAACACGAACAAAAGCTAAATGCCATAAAGACTTTTTAATGTATCACAAAAGTCAGTCTGAGATGTGTGCAAGATATGCTGGAGATTCCTGATTAAAAGCAGTTTGTGTCAAGGAAGTTACCACTTGCAGCATGTAGAACATCTGACAGTGATTAACTGGAGCTAGCTATTAGATTTTCCTAAAGAAACAATACTTAAACATATCTCCACAAGTATGAAACACTTTATGTACTGTATCTGGTACACCTCATTTAAATTGACTTAGATGGAACAGACACACTAAGTCTAACTAGTAGGTTATTAAGAATATAAACCTGGTGCCCAAGAATTTACAATCAGTTATATGGGAGGTATCCTGACTTTCCTTCTTTTCCCAGGGCTTTCATTTACTAAGCATATGCTGTAAAGATGTCACATTTACAGCAAGGGACATGTTTAGGATGTTTCTTACAAACAGTTTTAAGTTACATACCTGTAGCAAATGCATCTTGCTATGCTGCAATGTGCTGTTAGAAAGTCGGCTATGAGCTCAGGAAAACGTGGGCGAAAGAATATATGCATTGATAAAAATGTATTTGCAACCTAGTTTTTCAGTTTACTTATTAGTGCTTGTGAATTTTTGATGGAAAAATGACATAAAATTATTTTCTATGGGAAGATGAATTTTCCAGCTCTGTTAAAGCACTTAGAGGTTGGAGAAATATGGTTTAAATTAAGCATATCATACTTCTAATTTCTGGGATGTTACAAAAAAGAAGAGCTTGGAGATTCATGCAGCCTGGAGTGTTCAGTAGTTGCAAATAAATTGTGTATTATATGTAATGATCATTTCCCTAAGAAATACCTTTCTGTTTCCTTCCCCTTTTTTCATCAGGAGGCTGATGATTATTGCAGGGCTGTGCTTGCTCTGATTCACGTTCCTACATTGCAGGGGAGGAACAGGCGAGTCAGAAGACTTGGAATTCAGCATTTCAATTTCAATTGATTATGGATTTCCCT
This sequence comes from Chloebia gouldiae, assembly GCA_003676055.1. Classification (NCBI taxonomy): domain Eukaryota; kingdom Metazoa; phylum Chordata; class Aves; order Passeriformes; family Passeridae; genus Chloebia; species Chloebia gouldiae. The sequence goes on from QUSF01000133.1 coordinate 405,084, forward strand.
ACTATTTGTGAGATGAGTGGCAAGAATTGCTGAAGTGACCACTACAGTGCTACGAGCCCAATTAAAAGCACTGCTTCAGAGTGTGGGATTTGTGCAAAGTGCGTTTCTACCTCTTTGCTCTTTGTCACTTACATTGGGAGGTTTTTAAAAACAATTGCACTTCTATGAGCAGCCACAGGAGCTCCGCTCTCCAGGCTGGCTCCTAAAGTCCCAGCCTGCCTCACTCTCTCTATACATACAGGGTCAAATCGGGAATTGCACTGGGCTTCTCCAGAGCAGAAGAATGCTGAGGGTCAGTGTTTAATAGGTGGGAAATCATGGAAACAGTCCTCTGGAGGCTGAGAGGCAATTTACAGTTAAGTCCAAAATTCTCTAATTTGCATAATACCAAGCCTAATAAAATATTCATGGTAGCTTTTCTACTTTCAGGCAATTTAAGATAGGCAAAAATTAAGTTGGAAAATACTGCTTAAAAATAAGAGAAAACATTGGAAGATGATGTCTTAAAATATTTTCCTGCTTTTGATTTAATGATATTTTTCAGAGTTAAAGAATTGTTTGCAGAGTTATTGCCAGATAGAAGTCTGCCTTATGCACAGAACTGTGCAGAGTTTGCTTTTTTTATTTAATGGGAATTGCAAAAACTGCTGGAATTCCAGGATGTGGGTCAGGTGGAAGATGGACTTTGTGGATGCGGTGTATGTGCTTTGTGGGCTGGCAGAAATGCTCACAGTATGAGAAATTGAGAGGTAGTTGGTTTTCTCAGAGTTGGATTTAGTTGAAATTACCAGAGCCAGAGTTCGCCCTTATCCAAGAGATCATGGAATTCCATGAGAGCTGTGGCTGTGCACAGAATTTAGAAATAAAACTTAATGTATATTTTCCAAACGAGATTGCAACTCCAGTGGTTCAACCCACCGGTCATCACACTTAGATGTGTGTCCTAAAGGGTGTGGAAGGGGAACTGATTGCATTTGTTCTTAACATTTTTGTGCCAAATGATTTTGTTTGTATTGATTTACTCACGTGAAAGCTTCAGATTTCAGTTAGGCTTATAAATTCAGTCAATAGTAAAATTTGATCACATTGACATTAGCAAACACAGGTTTTCATAGCATACAGCTGTGTGATGGTGCCTTCCTGACCAAAAGAATTGACTCCTGACCTGTAACTTTCCTTGCTGCTGTCAAGTTACATTTATTTTTTGATAGGAAAACATGAAGTGGAGCTGCTAATGGTGCAGAATTGCTCTCATCTGAATCGTGCTAATGGCTGCAGCAGGCACATAACTGGAAACTACTTCTCAAAGGCCCCCAGGCCCTGGGAAGTGTGGTTGTCCTCACCCACAAGGGTGGGTGAAAGCAGTTTTGTCACTGGTGCTTCCTTTATGCAAAATAAATCATATCACATGGTGCCAGTATAACACACACTCCTGACAAGGAGACATTAAACCAAAGTCCACATTTGGGGTGCTGGGGGAGGCTGAGGCTGCCAGCTGGAATCAGATGACAGATATTTTTGTTAGGAAATAATATCTTCCTCTGAGGTTGAATATAAAGCATAAAACAATGGACAGTGATGAAATCCAGAAGAATTACCTCTGTGTATTCTGGAAGAGAGTAAACAAGTACCTCTATGCTGTCTAGGTACACCAGGCACTGTTTGGACAGCTGCACTGTGCATTCAAAGGTGTTGCTTGCCAATGGCTTGGCAGCACGAATGCCAGGTCCATATAAAATTGTACAGCTCCATAGACATGGCCACAACAATAAACTCAACGCAGCAGAAAGGCTGGATTTTCCAATGCATACCAGCTACTGATGTAGAACATGCTCCAGTGAGGATTACTTGAAAAGCTGCATTTAGTGCTGCAATAATACTAAAAGGTCACTTTGGATCACATTTGCAAAAGGTCAGAGCTGGAGATAACAGCCTGTGCACACAGAGCAGAAGGTGGTGGGCTCATTTTAGCTCCATCTACAGTCACAGCTGAAAACCAGTCAGGATCAGACATGGAAAAAAAGTTTCTTCCATTTTGACTGATGCTGTGGTAGAGGAGTTCTTTTTGTAGTAAGGGATGTCTTTGGGCTTGGTAAAAATCCTAAAAAATGGCAGAAGCATTTTCAAATGCAGTATTCTGTGTTCTCAAGATGCCTTGGGGTGAATGCATGTTTCCAAAGTGGTTTTGGCAGCAGAGTTTCATAGAATATTGTTTCATGTGACATGGCACAAGGTATGTAATGCACAATGTAAAAGCATGCCTTTCAGTTTGAAATCTGTCACATGAATCTTGTATGCATAGGGAATTTTTGTCCTCAGTTTGCTGGGAAGCTTTCAGCATGAAATGGTGGGAGTGCAGTAGTTTGGTGCAGGGGATACTGCATCCTCTAAAGTCAGTTTGTCAGAATTCAGCAAATGCATCCCTCACAAGCTGCTGCTCTTCTGCAGCCACTGTGCAGGCCCAGCAACAGCTGACAAAGCTCAAGCCAGGGACAGAGAAGCTTGTGCCCAATACTGTTCTCAACAAGTTGTGATGGGAATGTTGCAAGCTTATTCTGAACACTGCAGTTTTTTGCTTTGAACTAAATATATTCTTGGAGAGGTTCCTGTAATTGAAATGGTCTCAGGAGGAATTAGCATCTTTGTACAAATCAGCTGTCTGTCTGCAGGCCCCGTGGGAGCAGTGAGTGGAGGGGGCTGTGGGACTGAGGATCCCATCTGAGAAAGTTCAAGTTATCCATCTCACAGCCCAGCCTCTCCAGTTCTCATGTACATTATCTGTGATTTCCTCCAGCGTAGCTCAGGGAAAGTGAATTCTTTTGTGATGGATCTACATTGTGTTGAATGATTCTGCTGGTAATTTTTATTTGTAACAGGGCATAGTCCAGAGGTACCCTCTAAAGTAAGTAAGTCCTGTCCCTGTGCAGGGGGTAAACAAAGGTCTTTTCCTAATTAATTTCTATTCATTGTAAGCAAGGTGCATCCTTCTTTCTCCAAATTTTCTGATAGCAGTTGAGAGACACAAGAAATGCCATTTATCTTTGCAAACGCAATGTAGAGGCTCCCAAATGCTTCAGTGAAGGAAGGCAGCATATATTCATGGCTGGAGCCTGCCCTTAAATCTGATTCCATTCTCTGTGGGCCTCTAACTCCATCACGGTGACCCTTGGCTCTAGAAGGTATAATATAAGGCAGGAACTGACAGTAGTTCCTGCAGCTGCTGGGATGTGGCAGGGCCTTACTGGGTACACAAGGGCATTCAGCCCCATTTGCTGTGAATCTCTGAAGGACCCAGAGTGATCAGAGCCTCTGGAAATGAATGGGCTTTTCATGCTGATGATTTCATTTCTGGATGGACACAACACTTCCAACTGTGGTGATTCATCATCCTGGCTGGATGCGAGTGGAGGGCAGCCAGCACTTTGCACTGATGCTCAGAGCAGACACTGAAGAGAAAATGTGGGACTCTGAGAGAGCTTTCCAAATATTTGACACAGAACTGCCAGGGAAGAGCAGTGCTATTCCTATTTCTAGGCTGCCAGCAGTGTCTAGTAAATTTTCCCAGAGAATCGCTGCTGTCCACGACATGGCTCCAGCGTTGCACTTTCTTAACTGCCTTGTTCTGCTCAGGATTTTCCTTTGCCTTTGAGGGAGCTCAGCGTTGCTAAGCAAAACGCGGTCACTGTGTGTCTGGCATGTTTGGGGCACTGGTGCCGCTGTGCACACTCCGAACCAGCCCCAGGGCCAGACTGGGGGCTGCTCGCTGGCACCCCATTGCTTTTGTTGTACAGAATGAGGTGGAGGCTCCAAGGAGGCATTGCCAAACGGGGCTGCAGTGTAAGGGTGGGAAGGGCTCTGTGGGGCACCGGGAGCCCTGTCCCGGGTCAGGAGCTCAGTGGCCCTGGCCAGCACGAGGTGGGGGCAGCTCCAGCTGCTCGAATGCCGCCCTGTCCTGGCACACAGCTGCCCGTGGGATCCGGCCACCACCGCGGGCTCCTCACCTTCTGTGGGGAATGGGCAGGTATGGACACACAGCAGCCATCTCAACTTTACAAGGTGTCTGGATGGAATGTTGATGGATTTGGGCCTCAGAGTGACTAATTAGCATGCAGAGTTCCTCAAAAGGGTTAACGTGGGATCTTTTTAATTGTCAAAAGAGTTGCAGGCTATTAGGCTTGGCATATTCTTCAATAATCTGTTTTATTTTTACCTGCTGGGAGCTTAATTAAAAAACAAAGAGGCTCAATTTAAAGCCCATTACTATGCTAATTTTCTAAGAACTGGGCGGTGATTAAGAAGCTTTAAAAAGAGGAGTTTAGTTTGCTCTAGGGAATGGGTTGGAGGCAGGTTTTATTTCGTTTCATTAGCTAGCTACAATTATTTATAAACTAAATGGAAATGATATTAAAGAGTAATGAAAAAAACAGCATCTATGTATTATTGAACAGCAGAACTTTTTTTAATTTAGTATCAAAGTGTGCAGAGCCTTTATTACTGCAACTCACAGTTAACACAGCTAAATGCAGTTGTTAAATATAAGAGGCTTTTAAAATATACCCATAAATACAGAGCTGTCTGGTTTGCTTTTCCTGTAGATCACTAGAGTAAGTTTATAAAGATATCAACGTGACAATAAAGATGAACCACTGTCTCTTTAAAAAAAAAAATCTGGCGTTTTATATAGGAAAACTTCATAACAGAATAAATTACAAAGACTTATTCTTTTTGTATTATGTATGTAATGTTGTATAATCTAACAGTACTGCAAACATTCTACTGCCTTTTGCCTGTCATGTGAGCCCAAAATAATACCTGCAATTGCAGTTATGTTGGAGCACCTGGGAGGAGCTGCTGCACTGCTTGGGTGTTGGAGCTGATGGCAGGCAGGGAGCAGCAAGGGCCAGAGGTGTTACCCAGGCTGTGCCGGGTGAAGAGGTGGGGCAGCAGCAGCGGGACAGCCTGGCTCCCGGTGGGGCTGTGCAAGAGGGCAGCAGGAGTGCGGGGTGCAGGTAAGGCCAGGGAGAGGCTGCCAGGAGCCTGGGAGAGGGCTCCAAACCCGGGCAGCAACTTTGAACAGAATCCCCCAGACCAAGGTATCTGTTTGTGGTGTCTGTGAGGACGTGGTCAGGGAGATGCATCCTGCTTCTGCCACGGGAACTGGTAATGCCGGTGTGTATCTTCTCAGCACTGGGAGAAGGAGGAGCTGCTGAGCCTCTACCTGGAGGAGCCACATCTCTGGTGGCACCAGGGCCTTCTACACAAGCAACATGCTCCTTCCTATAAAACATCCCAGCTCATGTGGCACCATTGAGAGCTGGTTTGCATGTGCAGCCGGGTAGCTGAGTTCACTTGGCATTTGAATTCCCACTGAAAAGCCACTCTGACCTTATAAAGGACCAGGAACTCCATGCCCCACCAGCCAGCACCACTATTCTGTGCTGAAACCCTTTTGCTGCTGCCCTTTCTGGGAAAGATTTGATTCCGTGCCAGGGATGGGGAGTGGGAGAAAGCCTGGAACAACCGAGAGACATCAGAATCTACTAGGCAGAGGGGTGAGGAGGAGGATGGCAGGAGGGCCAGCAGCGGATGCCAGCCCAGCCCCCTGTGCTGCCCAGAGCAGCTGGCATTTAATGGTCCACATCAGTTTGGCTGTGACACCAAAATTGTTGGTGGAGCAGCTTAATTTCAATCATTGTTGCAACCAGTAAAGTGTTTCTAGACGAAAGAAGAATTAAAATTACCTGCACACCAGTGATTCAAATGTCTATGGACGCCAGCAGGACTACTGCTGCCAGAGCTCCTGCGTGGGTCCTGCATGGCTGCCGTGAGGTACAGCATCCTGGAGCCAGCCAGGCTCTGCCAAATCAAAGTTCACGGTGTGGTTCCCACAGTCGTGCTGGGGAGAAAAACCTTAAGCTGCAGGTCTGCTGCTCCTCTGGGTAAACGCTGAGCCGAGCCCAGAGCTGCCTCTGGAGATAGAGGTCATACAGCAGAACAGCTTCAATTCCTCTTCTGAGTCTAAAGGCAAAGTGAGCTATCCAAGACCCCTGAGGTTGAAAATGTCCCTTGGCCTTCTTTTGACCCTATATACACCTTACATTCTTCCTTTAATGATTGGCATTCGGTGGGTTTGTGCCTTCAGGCACACTGAAGTTGTAGCTGCTTCTTCATCAAAGCAACTGTTTACAGCTGGTTTGAGTTGGATGCCAATAAACAGTATTCTTTTTGTCTCAAAATAAAAAGCAGCTTAAATCCCTAATGATAAGGATTTTGTGCTTTGTAGAGGAAAAATTCAGCTAGTTTGGGACAGCCAGCCACTTAGCTTAGCAACTTGGAGTACTTTATACTTCCTGCTAAACTGCCTTTATCTCCTCAAGTGAGCCGGCTATAGATTCTTATCATTGTGGCAGAAGCGATGAGGGTAACATCTTTAGTTGGAAATCATTGGCAACATGTGGAGAAAGCTTAAGATGTTGTCACACTTTAACTTGGTCCTAATCTGTTCAAAGGCAGTTGATACTTTCTAACTGTGCCAGCAGGTAGTGAGAGGGAGTCAAAGACCATCAGGGTGAAATAGCTCCTGCTTTTCTTTGCAGAGTTTATGACTTTCATAAAGCGGACACAAAGACACTGTGGCGGTAACTGTTATTGTCTAAATTAAGAGCTTATGTTCACCCAACCATATTTCATTAACTTGTACACCCAAGCTTCTACATTTCCTGCCTGTTCCATGCAGTGCTAGAAGCAAATCTGAAATATTTTAATGCCTATTGTCAGAGAAGTGACAAGAGCAATGCGTGGGTCAGCCCTGCCTGTGCACTGTGACCAGCAGACAGGCGTGTGCTGCACCTTCTGCAGCCTCGCCTGCCAGGGCAGGCTGTTCTGTGACTGCCGACGTGTGCTGCTGCGAGATCCAAAAGGAGAATCGTTTTCCTTCCAATAACAAATTGAGATACTGTGAACAACCCTTAAATGCCAAAATGTAGGACCAAACTGCTGATGGAGCTGATCGTTTCTAAAGTCATCCCATGAGTGAGGACCCAGTCCTGCTCCTGATGCTCCCTAAGGAGTTTTGCATCTCACTTACTTGAAGCAAAAGCTGACACAGCTTTCACTCCCTTGTTTTTCTGTAACAGATGATCTTAAGAACGTCAGAGCTCTTGATGAGCAAACTCCAATGCATTTCAGCAAATATTGTGTTTTGAAAAAAAGGGCTTTGTCAAATCTGTAAAAAGGACAGTGCAATCAGAGCAGGATTTCTTTTCAACCAGATATTCAACAAGGCATCTCATCTTTGGAAACATATATGGAACCCCAAGCAACACCATGTAATATTTTGGTGCTTTTATAGAACAATTCCAAGCCATACAAATTTTCTTGCTGAAAGAAAGGAATGTGCTGATAAGATATGAGGGGATTTTGTACACTTTTTCTCTAGCAGGCATCTCTATTTTTTCTCTGTGTGTGTGTGTATGAAATATATACATATACTTAACCAGAAGTTAAGTAGTATTTAAGTATTTCAGCTTTGACCTACTTACAACTTTTCATTTAATTAAAAAAAATCTGAAAAAGTTAATAAAATGTTTAGACAAACCTTTCAGTCTTGTGAGCTTAAAGGAATAATCCTCTTTGCATGCCTAATAATGTTGTTGGTGTCTAATGGGATTTCATTTTCACACATGTGGAAGTGTCCTGTGTTATAAATGTTTGACTGCTGGAATAACTTAAAACCTGTGCAGACGTTTGAGGCAGGAGGAGGTCCTGGGCGTGCTGTAGGGCCCTGCTTACTGATAAATCTCTTTGTATGGCTTTAGAGCATCTAGTTTACTAAAGCCTAAGTACAAACACAGATGCTGATAGTCGAGTCTTAGGATTCAGTCTGACTTAGTCTGTCAACCATATTTGGCCTTACGGAAGCCAGGAGGTTTTCATAGTTCTGTGTCTAATCTTAAAAATTCAGTTTATAGAGCAACTTTAGTAGTCATCCATACTAAAACAACCAGGCTTGTCTGTTCTTTAATTTAAAAAACATGAATCAGATGTTTCAAGTCTTCGAAAACTCTGTATTAAGAGGCGTACTTATTTTCCATCCTAATATTAATAGCAAGTAATTGACATAAGCTTAATAAGAGTCACTTCATGTTACAAGGATAAATGACCAGGCATTGCAGCAGACACCTTTAGTTACCTGAGTCTTGGGGGTTTGTGTTGGGGTTTTTTAGTGTTCCTTTCCCTTTTTCAGTGGTCCTTTTTACAAAGCTCCATGCCTCTGGTAAGAGCCTCTTGTTTTTATCAGAAGAACCAACTTTGTGAAAGAAGGACTATAAAGAGAAACCATGTGAGATGACTGGGGGAGAAAAATTTCATCCATTAAGGGTCAGCCTAAAAGAGCAGGACTTAGAGCAGAATATAGCTGGAACTTTTGTAAGACAAGCAGCAACTTTTCATGCTCAGATGGGGATTCTTGGGTTAAATTGCTATCTTTGAGTTCTGAACTTGGAAAGGTATTAAAGTGGAATTAAACCTTTACACAATCCTGCTCTTGTGTCATTCAGGATTTTTTTGGGTTCTGTTTAATTGTACATCACAGCAGGGTTCTGAGTGACTGGTGCTTTAAAGAAATGAAGGGTAGGGTTAAGTCTGCAGCCCACTGCTCCCTGCTAATCCTTCTTGTTCCTTGAAGAAGGATTTACTTTTGCTGCCAGCTTGTGAAAGACTTTCCTCCTCCCGAAGAGATTGTTGTGGCTTTCCTGGGGAGGTGTGGTTGCTATAGCAGGGAGTCACGCCTGGGTATTCTCTCAAACCCTACTGAGAATGGGCCAAAAAAGAGCCAAAGAAGAGTAAAACTGGGGATTAAAAAATGGAACAATGGGAGACAGGAAGATAGGAGTGGGAACAAATGGGAATTACAGCACCAAAAATAATGCAAAGTGACAAAAAGAGGAAATAGAAAAATAATAGCTGACAGTTGGACTGAAAAGACAAACACTACAAAAGAACAATTTATTTTCAACCAGCAAAGAACATAAAAAGGCATCTGGGAAATAAGACACAGCCCGAAGTTGAGGATTTTTTTTTGTTCTTACTGTATTGCAAACATACATGCAGCAAGTACACAAAACTGCTCCATGCTTTCCTCTCAGTTCCACCTTTGGCACAATCTGTTTATTTGAAACGAAACCTTCTTTGGTTTTAAACTGTGTGTGTATTTATTTGCTGTTAAATGATGTCTCTAACTGTGTCTGTTCCTAGGGACTAAAAATAGGGTAATTCTGGGCTTTTCATATTAAATATTGTCATGCATATCAATAGTGGTAGAAAAGACCCAGCTTTGCTCAAATTCTGTTCTTGAATGCTTTCCAGAGAAACAACTGCCTCCAGTGGGCACTCGGTTTTGCTGCTGCTTGGAGACAAATTCCTTAGCTCCTGCCATGGCAATGCCCTGACACCTCCACCTGGCCCTGCCCCAGGCTGTGCCCCCTCCTCGCCCTGCTGCAGCTGACTTGGCTCAGCCAGCTCCTCCCTTTGTCAAAGAGTTTTCCTGTAGCAGTATAGAAACATCATGTATAATATATACAATAGGTGTAGTATTTTACACCTAACCCCTTTGCTCTACTGACAGAACACAGCCTAATTTTGCAAATATTCAAATATTTCTATCTCAGTGAAAGAAGCTGAAATTTTCATTCAGTGTAAAATTTGTCACAATACAAATAGAATTTTAAAAGGAGCCAGTGCTACATCCAGCAGCAAATCTCTCTGAATGCCTTTCCTGCACCCCACTGCTTTATATACAGGGGAGGCAGAGAGATATAATAGATGAAACATTTTGTTTATGAAGTGTCTATGTTTTGTTTTATTTCACATGTTTTTGCAATATAGATAACAGATTACACCACAGAGCTTTCATTGCCTTGTGCTATAAAGATACTATAAAGCCTTTCTGGGTATTAATAATAGATTGTGTTGATGAGTTTGGAGAAGCTGGCAATAGACCCCCCACTGCAAAGACATTAACACCACAGGACTAAGGTATCTTTCCCTTGCAAATCAGTTGCTAAATTGGCTGTGCTGATGAGTTTGGGCACAATCTCTCCACCAGCATCACTGCAGCAGGCACAGGAAGTGATTTTGTTTTATACTGGCAAATAACGTTTCTTCCTCTCGATGCTCTTAGTTGTGAGGAAAGCCTTGTGTAAATTCTTTCACTAAGTCATTCTTGCCAGCCAAGAAATAACTTAGAAATTACATTTGAATTGCTTTGACACAATTATTTTTTTCTGTAAAAGTGAAAACCAGGCCAGTGAATCACAACAGTACAATCTCCCTGCTTATGGGGCCTTTAGGGTGAAATCTCATATAAAAATTGCATTAGAAGATTTTCCCCGTGTTGTTGGTGATGTAAATTCAGTGTGCCATTTAGTGAACAAGAAAGATAAGATGTCTATCAGAGCAGAGCCCCGAGCAGAGCTGTTCCACAGGGCCCCTCCACGGGCCACTTCATCCACTGGATGTTGGCCAGGGCGCAAAGGGAGGAGATGAAGGTGGCTTTAATTTAATTTGTGTAAATATCTGAATAAAAATCCAAAGGCGAAAAAGAAAAAAAGGAGTGCCTGTTCTGTTTTGGTGACCACTGCCCCCACCTAAGTAGAGCAGTGGCAGAAGCACAAATGCCCCCAGAAATACAATGTTTTTATAGCCCATCAGTGTGATTTGCAGAATGCAAAAAGCACAGCAGCAGAAGCCCATTTAGTCTCTTTGAAGCTCATGGACAAAAATAACGTTATCTCACAAATGTTTGCACTGCCTAGAAATACAATTCTAACAAAATCACATATTTTGTTAATTCATTAAGTCTTCTTAATTGCAGCCCTAGCTTTATCAATTCAATTGGTGCCCTTAACTTTTATAACAGTTTCTGTTCTACAGAAAAGATTAGGAGAAAATTGCAGCCATAATCTGTACAGTGCAATTGCTGTGCTATAAAGAGGAATGGGAGTAGCTGAGAAGAGCAATTGGATTCCCAAAGGTGGAGCACAGTAGAGCAATATCAGTGACTTTGTAAATGAAAAATTGTTTTAATTCCCTTCTAACAGCAATAATTCTATTCTTCATAAATTTTTCCATCAAAGTGTTGTATGGAAAAATGCTATAAAATAGAACAGCATGGCAGTGATGGAAGACAGTTGAACAAAGTGGTCAATTAGGGGATGAAAATTAAGCAAAGAGAAGAATTCATTGTGTCACATTCTGCTCAAAGCGAGAAACTGCTCTGCACTTTGCATTTTATGTTGTATTTTATAGTTAAGGGAGATGTAACTATTTAGGTCATTCTGGTCCCACTTGAGCAAGTTGCATTAGGCTGTGAGCTTTAAATTCTGTGCTTTTGTCTAAGCATTCCAGTTCCATCCCAGAGCTGCTGGTGCCCACAGGCCTGAGGTGGCTGGTGAGGGCTGGTGGGCACAGTGACGACGGCTGCTGGCGGCTCTGGCCGTGTCCCACAGCCTCAGAGCACGATTTGGCATGGGATACAATAGTTATACAGCTATTTTAGCCATCAGCTTCTCTTGGCAGGGCAGTACAGCAATCCTCACAGAAATACAGGTAGAATATTTACGTGAAAAAAAAGTCACTCATTACCAAGATAGGTAATATGTGAGTCTAAACCCACGTTGTAAAGTGCAGATTTAACACAAGCTTTCACCAGTAGTTGGTGTTCATACTACAGCACCTGTGGATAGAGGGTTAATAAATATTTTCTTCAGTTCTCCCTGAAGAATAAAAGGTTTCTTTGTTATAGTTTCTCTCTAAATATTACAGGTTTTTTTTCTATAAACTTTTAAATTTTGCACATTTTATTACTACTTGATGAAAGGGAATTATCTTTCTTATACTGAAGTTTCAGCTATGAAATTGACTTTAATAAACTATGTAATTATTTCGTCTGCAGGGAAAATATTTTAAATGGATTATTTCTTTTTTAAGGGGGTGGGGGGTTTCAAATAATACATTTATAATATTCCTGTTCTGCCTTACTGCATTCAGGATCTTTTGTGTATTCTGAATTGAGTGCAACCAAGCAACAGTTTTTGCACTTTATAAGCACCCATGAACTGTAAGACACTACAAAATATGTTCAAGTCCTGTGCTGGAAAAACCCCATGCATGCTGTTTTTCCAATCCTATGTCATGTAAAGAAAGAATATAAAAATTTATCCCAAAGAGCAAGGAACAGCTATCTTTCATTACTAATTTAATTTCTTCTCTTAATAAGACTCAGTTGTGTGAAAAACATACTATATTTTACTCTAGCTCTACCTTGTTTTGTAGCACAGGAGTGTGGAGCAAACTTCCAGCAGGGATGTCCCAGCAGAGGGAAAAGGTCACACGTAGAGACTGCACCAAAAGTACTTACAAAAGCTGTGACCACTACCTTTGCATATTTATTGAATAAAGAAAAGCCAGGTATCTGCTCTGGTTGCTGCAACACGTAATGTCAGAATAACACAGAAAGGGAAATGACTGAAGGTCTCTGATAGGTAGGAAGCAGCATCTGTCCTCTTGCATACATCAAACACAGATAATAACTTCCTATTTACTGCTTCATGGCAGAGGCCCAGTAAATAAACAACCTGACTGAATTAGTCGATTTTTCTACCTTTGTCCTGTATAACAAACCTCTTGAACCACGCTTAATGTGAACGGCAAATTTCACACTGCACACGGACATCTCTCAGCACAGATTAAATTAGTTATAATAAAACAATTAAAATCTATTTGCCCACAGACAGGAGGAAGTGAAGGACCTGGCTGAGCCACAGAAAGGTAAAGGGTGGGTTGTCAGGGCACCAGGAGAGTAAACAGCAGAGCCGTGATTCTCAGGAGCAAAGCAGGGTCAAACTTACTGCGAGATAACTGCGCGGGACATAATAAATCAGGGGTCTGTATTGCACTCCAGATGGCTGTGCCATGCAGGAAGGCACAGTGGATCATGTAACTGTGGTTGTTTCTAAGGATTACTGATTCAGCCTGCCTTCACAGGGATATCCTAACAAATAAAATCTTTATGGCCTCTTCCGCTGAACATTTTCATCTACTGGTTAAAGTCAGGACATGTCTTAGCATTTTCATTGCCCCAATACATATGCAAAATTAATTTAAGTTCACACAGTTTTGGCTGGTAAAGACTTTTTGATTATCTAGTACTGTAAAGTTGCTTCACAGCATTTATTGTAAATACTCTGATGGACAGACAGGCCATTGTTCTGGGCTTTAGCTTGGCTGAGTCCCCCAAGTGTTCCAGGCATAGAGGCAAACACACTTAAAAACTCCTAAACCTATTGAGTTGTCTTTCAAAATTGTCCAGGCAACAGAATTTATTTATAAAACTCCACAATCATTGATTCAAAACAAGGTTTTCTTGTTCTGCTTTTCTTCTTTGTCCTCTTTGAACGGTTTTCTCTGGAATGTTTTCGTTGTGCTTAGGAGTCAGAGATTTCCTGTGGCTTCTAATAAAGGCATTTGATTTCCACTCTCCACATACTTTAACACATCCAAGGATTTTGAGGTTTGACATTAGCTTAAGAGAGCTGGAGATAATCAGCCATGGGGGTAAAAAGCCAGAGTTATGCAAATTATTTCTAAAATGTATAGAAAGCAAAAAAAAAAAAAATATTCCTTTAAATGTGATTGGTGTAGGACAGAGTCTTTGTCTCAGCACAGAATATCTGTGTGCTCCCCTTCAAATTTATGGCTTTGATTGAAACCTGTAAAGGGGTGATCTGTAAAGTATTCCTGCTATCCTACACTTCCCAACAGGTTTATTACCATTCGTTTATAAAATGAACAGTCTAACGAGCAGTGGTTTAGATCACAGCTATCAAAGTCTGGTCATTTGTCAAGATTAGTTTCCTGTTGTGAGATTGCCTTGTGCAAAAAGAGTGCATAACCTTGTGTTCCTCTTGGGAAGCTGAAAAAATACCTATAAACACCCTATAAGATAGGTTTAATGAAAATTTTATAATCTCAGAATTCAACCCAACACGCTGTTCTGTGTGTGTGTATTTGTGTGAATGCAAGTTATAATACAGAGTACCTGTGTACAGGGGAGGGAATTTTCTTGACAGGAGTTAAATTCGGGATATGAAATCCGTTCAGTATTGTCAGGCCAATTTAACGTTCGTTTGAATGAGTTAATCTGCACTGATGACAGTGTAATTCGTTATAGCTAAAAGGCTGCCTTGGGAAGCGCTGTTGCAAAAGCACCATTTTTATGGGAATAGTCGGTTGCCGGTAAATAACAAAAAGTATTTGCTATTCGTGTTAGATATATTTATTTTGAAGAAAAACAAAAAACACCAACCCTCGCTAAGGCAGTACGGCAGCGAAGGTGCAGGTCAGGGGAACAACAGGCTCCACAGGACCGGGAGGTTACCTTCGTGTCCCTGTTTGAGGGAAGGGGCAGGGGATTTATGCTTTCCTGCGCTTTTCTTCTTGGAATTGTCTGCGAGCCGTGCTCCATCCGCGTTCTCACCGCCGCGGGACGGCGGCGCATCGCGCGGTCCGCTCGGGGGGCCGCCGGCGGCCGCCGCAGCGCTCCGGGGAAGGCTCCGTTCTCCCCGGCCGAGCGGGAGCGGGGC
>QUSF01000133.1:420125-430970 GCA_003676055.1 Chloebia gouldiae
TCTCTCTTTCTCTCTCTCTTTCTCTCTCTCTTTCTTTCTCTCTCTCTTTCTCTCTCTCTCTCTTTCTCTCTCTCTCTTTCTCTCTTTCTCTCTTTCTTTCTTTCTTTCTTTCTCTCTTCCTCTCTCTTTCTCTCTCTCTCTCTTTCTCTCTTTCTTCTTTCCTTTCTTCCTTCCTTCTTTTTCTTCCTTTCTTCCGTTAATCCTTTTGGATATAAAATTGTGTAGAGATAAAAATATTTTCTGCTTAGGAATTTGCTGGCTAAAGCACTGTAAGGAAAACCTTGTGGACAAAGCAAACTGAGGGTACGGAATAAGCCATGCTGTTCATGGCAGTGCCCAGGGTCCTGCCTGGCATCAGTTTCCTGTTGATAAATTTAATTAATTATATATGTGAAAAAGAGCCACTCAGTCCACCTTGCACTGCTGTTACCTCGAGTCTGTGACCAGGCTCCCAGAGCGGTCACTCCTAGGGACAGCTGGGAACACCCCAGTTCCCATCTCCCAGCCATTTTCTGGATGCTGTGTGCAACCATATTGACATTTGCTTTTCCCTCCTGCCCACCGACTCCAGCCCTTTGCCGAGGGCTCGTACTGCCATTTTCCTGCACTTCTCAGCTCAGACAAAATGGAGGCTCTGGAGGAATGAATAACTACCACAGCCTTAGCCTTCTAAAATCAGAGAGAATTGCCTTTTTTTGTGAAAAATTATAATTTTGATGACAGAAAAAAGTCAGCATACCCCATGCTAAAAGGCAGAATCTAATTTTTTTTTCCTGTGAGCACACTGGTGCAGTGGTGTTCATTTCCTTGCTGAAATGTAAATGTTAGTGCACCTTGCACTGTGATGTATTGCCATAAAAGACACTGAATTTCAAATCACCAGTACACCATGTGACACAGGGATGTAACAGCAATCCGTCTTTATTTGAGGCAGCCCTTTTCTGAAATCTCACTTAGGGAGATTCCCAGTTGCCATTAGGAAAGCAAAATAAAATTAATCTAAATAATTCTAACTTAAACCTAGAACATTAATGATGGATGAAAGACAAGGTTTACAGGGCATTAATAAGAACTAGTCCTGATGCAGTGTGTGTTCTAGGGTCTGTGATTATACTGGTAATTTGACAGATTGTATCACTGCCTATCTCTGCCAAAGGATGTTTCACACCATTTAAAATGCACAGTACTTCCTTCAGAGACAGGTTGTTCTGGAATAACTCAACATCCAAAGAAAAGCTGTGTTATTTCACTCCTCTCTTTATTGATTGCATGTGTACAATCATGTGTAGGTGCACGTGCTGACAGCCTCAGCAAAAGCACAAAGTTTTAATTCTCATTTCTGGGTATGTCAGCCTTCTCAGAGACAGACAATACCAAAAATGGAAAGTCTGTTCAGAATAGGGCTTAAATGCTGAAACCAGAGACCCTGCATAAAACAAAGCATGAGTTGGTCCTTCTTCTAAAAGGTGAATTGAAATACATTTGTGTTTGAGCAATTATCCAACTTCGGGAGCTCCCTTTTGTTTCTCATTTTGAAAAGGAAAAAAACACTGAGATAAGGACAGATCTTAGTGGGCTTTGTCCAGGAAAGGTGATTTAGGGAATCTCGAGACCAAAGGAATTGAGATTTGAAGAAACTGCATGCCTATGCTGTTTCCAAGCCTAAGGATGCAAGTCTTGCCGTGTGCAGAAGCATGAGCCAGGCTGAGCTGTGCAGGCATTGCTGGACTTGGATCCACGCAGGGTGTGATCTGATGCTCCTCTTGACCGTGCTGCCTCTTGCTTGCAGGCTGTTCGCGGCCAAGTGCAGCGGCTGCATGGAGAAGATCGCGCCGACGGAGTTCGTGATGCGCGCCCTGGAGTGCGTGTACCACCTGAGCTGCTTCTGCTGCTGCGTCTGCGAGCGCCAGCTCAGGAAAGGGGACGAGTTTGTCCTCAAGGAAGGGCAGCTGCTCTGCAAAAGTGATTATGAGAAAGAGAAAGACTTGTTGAGCTCGGTCAGCCCAGACGACTCAGACTCAGGTGAGCTTTTCCCACACCTGCTCTGACTGGAAAAGCTGCATGGGTCTGTAGAGCTTTTGTATAGAAAACTGCATCATTTTCACATCCACTTCATCTATATGCAAGTGCCACCTATGCAAATTTGCAGGCGCAGATGGAAACATTCCTACTGGCAGCCTGCTTTCCCTAACCTGACTCCCTTCCTTAACCTCCTGCTTAGTAAAAGACAAAATCCTTTTGCTTTCATCAACGTGTTTTTCTATAAGATCATAAAGCATGAATCAGACTGACTTTAGCCACCCAAGGTCTCACTCAAGCGAGGCATCAGTATGCTGTTTACTGCAAGTATTCTTCCATCCATTTAACATATTTTTTCAGGGGATCTTCTTCACATACAATTTCAGCACTAAACTAGGAAGATGGGCAGAGCAGAAATATGATTTTCAAGAGGAATCCCTCTACCAATTACAAATAGTACCTTTAAGAAAGATTGCAAGTGCAACACTGAAGTACTGAAGAGAATCTGAAAGTAACTGAGATGTGGGTTTGTGCCATCCTAATTGCACACTTGTTTCCCAAGAAAATATATAAGAAAATAAACAGTTACCATTCCATTACATGTACAAGTGACATATTTGCCTCTGGTTTATGGGAAAATGTGTTACTCTATTTCAACTGGTAGCAGAAATTATCCATAATCTCTAATATGAGAGTCATATTCTCCACATTACTAAAATTTGTATTTCCACATCAGGAATGCTTCACGACAAAGGTCTCTGCAGACTTGCAAGGCTGGGACCAGGGCCATTCTTGGAGCAGTGTTTTAGTGATTGTCATGCTGTGTTTGCAGGACCCTGAGTGCTCTGCTCAGTAAATCTCAAGTCACAGGATCTGGGCTTTTGGTGAACGTGCCTGAGGCTTGTGAGTTTCCTCCTTGACCGTCAGCGTACCCTGTCCCCCACCAGCTCCAGAGACCCACCGTGCACCTGCCTCGTGCCCATCAAAGCCCCCTCGTGGGAGGCTGTCCCCACGCTGGGACTGCTCACAGCAGCTTTCCCCACTGCTGTCCTCACTCACACACCTGCGCTGGCAGCTGCCTTTGGATCAGCTTGGAGCAGGGGTGGGCTCCTCTTCGGGACCAGGCTGGTTTATGATCTGCAGTGAGGAGCTACCACGGCAGCACAAACCACTCTTGGTTTCAATTTCATCTCCCTTTGGCACGAAGGGGAGTTTCTTAGTCCTGGAGATGCCTTTTTTTCCTCATTATTCTCTCTTAGTCAAACCCAAACCTGAAAAACAAGCTGACAAATTAAACAAGTTGTTTGTCTCCCATTGTCTGACACAGTGAAAACACTGATCTCCCAGGGGTCTGTGTGAGAGCACACAATCTGCAAAGCCCTGGCTGAGAATGTGTCCTGCTTCAATCAAATATTTATCCACTGGACACAAAAGTAACTCCCCAATGAGCAGTATTAATCCTCACAAACCTTTCCTTAGAAATGGCATGCTGGAAAGTTAATAATGTCATGGTTATTAAAATGACTGAACTTCTCTTTAATCATTAGGCCAAAGATGCTTATTAAAGTAAAAGGTAATTAGACTGCTAGGTGCATAATAATCAGACCCTAAAATGAATTAAAGTCTAATTTGTTGATTCCCCAAATGTAGTTTTTCAGTATATAAAAAATTCCATGTGTTTCTTCATGTTGAAGTCCCTATAATAAAGTGAGAGTGTTTTCTGGAAGAAAAATCAGTAGTCTGGTCAAATAAAATGTGCTGAGTTGAAAAGCTGATTTTCTCAAGAAAATGTGTGTTTACCCATCAACCTTTGCCACTGTGCTTGAGATTTCCCAGGACAATGTATTAACACATGTAATATCACCAGATTGTATGAGTATTCAGAATTTAATTATAGAAAATACAAAGAATCTTTTTGGTCTACACAAGCACATAGATGTATGCATTTACTGAAAAAGAGAAGTTTGTGCTTGTACATGCAGACACATTTTAACGCACAGAGGAAGATTACTGATGTTTTCTGTGGGAAGTGAAATGAGATGACAAAGATTATATTTAATATTATCTCTGGAGCTTCAGAACATTCAAAACAGTATTCAATAACTGGAATCTGCACTATGTTTAGCTATGGGCTTTGAGATACTTGTGTGATACTTGCTTTATGCTGTTTTGCTGCCGTAGCAGTGCTGGCAGCAGTGCCTGTCTGCAGGTAATGCTTCTGGAGAAGCTGGAGTTCAGCTGTGCAGGTAAAGGTGTTTATCTGGTGCTGACATCAGGGCAGGTGAGCACATGGGAAAGGCACAAAGTGTCTCTGTGCCCAGTTCCTGGAAATACTGAAGCATTTTCTGAGTTTCCATCTCCTGATCAGTCCCATGTCGATTAAAAATTGAAAACATTTTTATGCTTTTGTGGCATTTGACTTAGGCAGAGCACACAGATCTAAGATAGTCTCTTCCTGCCCACAGCTGCTTTAGGTATTCAAATAACCATGGGACAATAGTTGAACCCGTTGACTGAAGAGCAGTTCTCAAACATCCTGTTTTCTTGGTGGAACAAGTGCAATTATATATCCTTTTTTCACTAGTCAAAAGTGATGATGAAGATGGAGATGTTAAGCCCACCAAAGGCCAAGTAACCCAAGGAAAAGGAAGTGATGATGGGAAGGACCCAAGAAGACCTAAACGACCCAGGACAATACTTACTACACAGCAGAGACGAGCATTCAAAGCATCCTTTGAAGTATCTTCTAAGCCCTGCAGAAAGGTGGGTGCTTCACCAGGGACGAGTCAGCCCTGACACCAGGCCACAGCTGCAGACAGCCCTGCCCCTTCCTGGGGCTACAGCAGTTCTCCTGGGGTGAAAGCAGAGTGCTCTTTTTTTCAGAAGTCTTTTATGGGTAAAATTTAGTGTCATTTTCCTCAGCTGAGACACATTGTTCAGTAGTTACAGAACTGGTAGCACCATCAGAGGTACAACTTGACAACACTATGCAAAAATATGATGAATGTTAAAAAGTAATTCCATACATGAAGTTTTTGTTTTAAGTACAAACATTCCTCCTAACAAAACTGATTAGTGATTTTTTGGGTTTTGATTTTTTTGGGTTTTTTTTGTTTTTTTTTTTTTGTTTTTTTGTTTTTTTTTAACTTATGAAAAATTGCATCATTAAGCATTTCCTCCTGCAGGTCAGAGAAACATTGGCAGCTGAAACAGGGCTCAGCGTGCGAGTCGTCCAAGTCTGGTTTCAAAACCAAAGAGCAAAGGTAAGGCTGTTTGTCGCATTCTCAAAAGTCAAATGCAGGCTGTGCCCCAACAGGAGCTCTTGCTGCAGAAGTCCCACAGCTGAGCTCTGTGTGTTCTGCCTGCTCTGCTCTCTACATCCACACTAGAAAGGCAGCTTCCAAACACAGAGATTAAATTCCTATGCTCAAAGCAACTCAGGGTTGTGAGTAAATTTTGCATGCAAATCTGAACTGGAAACTGAAATGTTTACACTTAGAAGTGAAACTGAACCCACAACAGTGTGTGCATAAGTATAAATGGTCTGTGTTAACTGATAAGATGTTTGCAGAGAGTTTTGTAAGGAAACAGAATTGTTGCATCTGGAGGTACAAGATTGTTCTGTTCTTCTACTTTTTCAGATGAAAAAGCTAGCACGAAGGCACCAACAGCAGCAGGAGCAACAGAACTCGCAGCGACTAGGACAAGGTAGGGGATTTGTGAAAAAGCAAAGTGAGAGAGAAAGAATCTGCAGTTGTCTGGAAGTGCCATTCCCACATGACATTTTAGTTCAGCGATCCAGGTCTGTGGGTGATGTGTGCCATCAGCACTGGAAGGACACAAAGGTGTGCCTGAGTGCCCACGCCAGGTTACCCCAAGTTCTCCTGGTGGGATGAGACCCCAGAGGTGCTCCTGCAGAAGCTGTTACCTTATTTCTAGTAGAAATGCGCCACGTGGAGAGGTCTGCACTGGAGGAAATCTCCAGGAGGTTTGCCCCAGACAGATCCTTCAGTTTGTTCTCCTCTGCAGTAAGGGGCACAGTGCTCAGCTGGGAATCTGCCCAGACATCAGTGTTACTGCCCCAGCCAAGGCCTGGAGAGCCCCTCCTGTGCCCCCACAAGTGTCTGGACCCTGGGGCAGGCACTGCACACAGGCACTGGGACTTGCTCTGCTGCTCTGTGGGTACCCTTGAGTATCTCCAGCTCCCAAGACCTTGCAGCCTCAAATCCTCGACTTTACCCAGAGCAGAAAAACTGGGACCAGCAGAAGTTAGAGAATAACTGGGCTCTGTCAGACAGAGTATACAGACTTTGGGAGGGTAGGGTCCAGGACCTAGGAGCTCCAGAAATTATGTAGAAATTACAAGTCTCTCAGCTTATTGCTCAGGGCTATACGCTCGGACAAAATTTGGAGTTTCTCTGACTGACAGGATACCCCTGACTGCATTTGCTAGTGTTCCTTGTTGCCACTGATTCTGCCCTGTTTCCCAGCAGTAACTGTTCCTCCTCTTTGCTTTGCAGAAGTAATGTCCAACCGAATGGAAGGGATGATGACATCTTACACACCACTTGCACCACCACAGCAGCAGATTGTAGCAATGGAGCAAAGCAGTTATGGCACAGACCCATTTCAGCAGGGTCTAACCCCTCCACAAATGCCAGGCGACCACATGAACCCCTATGGTAAGGCATGCCTCATTCTGCCACATCCCAAGTAGCTGGGTCCGTGTGCTGGATCACACACCACAGGGGCAGCAGCTCTACTGGCTTTTAGAATATTTTTTCTGGGATTTGTACCAGGGAATTTGTACCAGTCAGTTTTATGTGTGTATTTTCTTGTACACATAGCGGGGTAGAACAGAGCTCATCTCAAGCTCTGGACACCTTTCAGAACTATTGCACAGTATAATTCTGATAAATGATAAGCAAGCAACATCACCTCTCCAAGCTCCACTTTTTAAACCACTGTCCAAGACACTGAAAAATAAACAGTACCAAATTCTAGCTCCTTCACAAATTTTTCCTTTTTTCTTAGAAGCTTTGAGGAAAAAGTGCCTTCAATAAAGAGAAGTAATCTATTCATTACAAAATGAATAAGCAGCCCTGTAAGACCACTCAGATTGGATGCGTGGATTTGTTAAAGAACAGTTCTTGAGCTACTAAGAGATGGGTTACCACAGGACATTTCTCCTGCATAGCTTTATTCTCTGTCCCAAATCAAGATGACGGTTTGCTTTCACGATTGCTTGACCCCACATCAAAGGCATTACAAGCACTAAATGCACAATTATTGGTTCTGGACAATTGCAGTGTGGCATTTAAAAAGCATGTCAGAGGATTTTTCAGACTGTGATTCTCGGCCTTGCGGTAGCCCACAAGGGCCTGTTTCAGACTCTTTTCTGCTGACCAGGAGCACTTCACTGTAGAGGCTCACAGGCGCATCACTGTCCCCAGCACAGCGTGCATAGGCCAACAGGAAACCTGCTTTGGGTCTGTGTCATTACTTTTGCCACTGAGACAAGTCCATGGTGCACACCAGGAAGTTTGGGAGGTCCTGTAAGGAGCTGAGGACATATGAAGTGCCCTCGAGCATTTTGGCTTTCTGAGTAAAACTCCTTGGGAAGTAGATTCTGTGCTCCAAAAGGGGTGCAGGGGGATGGCACAAAGCCCTTTCGAATGAGAGTGTGAGGGAAAAGAACCAGACTTTCGCAGAGCCCCCGGGACTTGAGCTAGAGCTTTTTCTGGTACCTTCAGTGTTGGAATAAGCTGAAATCTTAGTTGCTAAGGGAAATAAAGGGTGCTGTTCCAGACCAGCCCTAAAAGAGTGGAATTTTCTGAAAGGAGAGCATGTTTACAACTGTAGCTCACTTGAGGCCAGGGGAACTAGGTCTCTTCCTGGGTCCTGTCACACTGGTAGAACTTTTGCCGTGTGTGTATATGAAGACCAGTATGACCGTGGCTCTTAGACCCTGCTTCCCTGTCATGTGCACCCTGGTTCCATCTTTCTTGACAGTCCTGGTGCTTCCATCAGTGCCGGAGCCCGTGGAGAAGCCGGGGACCTGCTCTTCCCCAGCATCACTGGCTCCTGTTGTCAGCCAAGGCTCTGTTTTGTGCTGCTGAATGAAATCGAAATAAATCTGTCAGGTTTGGGCGCACGGCTGCCGGCTGACCCGTGGGTTGGTCTCAAGCCCTCCTCCTGGCAGGCCAGCCCCCCTTAGCCGAGGCTGGTTCAGGTGTGCTCAGGAGCAGGAGCGTTCCCGTTCGCCTCCGCGCGTGCTGCGGCCTCCCCCGGCTGCGCAGCACCCAGCCTAACGTGTGCGTTTCATTTGCAGGAAACGACTCCATTTTTCATGATATCGACAGTGATACCTCTTTAACTAGCTTGAGCGACTGTTTTCTTGCCTCTTCCGAAGTTAACTCCATGCAGGCTAGAGTAGGAAATCCCATTGACAGGCTGTACTCTATGCAGAGCTCCTATTTCGCCTCATGAAAATAAAGAAAACTAACAGCCGGCGTGTGTTTAGCCAGTGACTTTTCCAGTGCAGACTCTACAGCCATATGTTGCCCAGCTCTTCCTTCACAGTGACTCTGCTGCCTCTGGACTGCAAAGAGCATTTTTTTAGGAAGACTGTCTCCGTTTGCATATATGTGTATGTATGTATATATATTTTAATACCTACATACATACATACATATATAGAGAGACAAAACATATCCACCCGTCCCATACCCTTGATTCCCAGCTGGCGCCAGACCACGAGACAAGCACGGAAGGAACAGAAGAACCTGCTCATCCTCAGCCTTTGATCTGGTTTGGTTTGAGCTCATCATCTTAAAAGAAATGGATTTTGTGGAAAGCTAGACCTTTTCCTCCTCTCTCTTCTCCTTTCTTTTGGATGTCTAAACTTTTTTTTTTTTTAGCCACTGATACTGACATCAGTCAACCATATGATAAATAAATCAAAAAAACTGGAGATTCCTCCTTTTCTTACTGCATGATTCATACTATGTTGTGGATAAATTGCCATTTGAACTGTGAGAAGTTAATGTAAATGTGACGTTCAACATTTGTTTCCTTTCTACACTTTTTCTACATAGCCTAGATCTGCTCATTAGTTTATAGCCCTTATGGATATGATACTGAGGAAACTGGTTAACAGTATTTGTGGAGAAAGTGATTTCAGAGTAAGAAAGGTCTATGACCCTGGAGAGGAGATGCATGTTAGCGGCAGAGGCATTTAGGTTAGTATTGGTCTTAAATAATTAAAACTAAAGGTGCTTACAAGACAGATCTACTTAATTTTTTCTAAAGTGTGAGATTAAAATATTTACATTTGTTTGTAAGTATTGCAGTGCCAAATTTCAAGTCTAGACCATGATTGGCAAAGAAGTGTTTTTCCTTCTGTTCTGTTTATTTGTTTTGCATGAGGCATAAATGTGCTGTTCTCTATTGTCCATCTGGAATAATTAAGCACTCCTTTAGTTACCTTGCCTCAGCAAGAATCAAGGATACACAGTTCTATCCTGAAACACCAGAAGTCCTGAAATGTGCACCAGCCAGGAACAGGAAACTATGAAAGAAATTACAATGGGAAGTTCAGGTATGTTGAGCTGAAATTCTACCACGGTCTGCAAATCCCCCCTGGCAGGACCCATGGCTGTGGTGCCAGCTGAGTGATCAGTGCCAGGACAGCCACCGACGGAAGGGGGTGGCCCAGCTGAAGTCCGTCTCTGAGGCTGAAGTTTAAGCATATGTCATATAGATTTTTGTAGGGCATAAAATATCATAAATAATAATAGTATAGCTATAAATATTGCCTGGTGATAATTATAATGTGGAGAAGCAGACAAGTACAGTCATGGCTCTCAGTAGAGAAAACTTCATGGGGAATATTT
Organism: Chloebia gouldiae; assembly: GCA_003676055.1. NCBI lineage: Eukaryota > Metazoa > Chordata > Aves > Passeriformes > Passeridae > Chloebia > Chloebia gouldiae. Next base: position 430,040 of record QUSF01000133.1, read on the forward strand.
GCCAGGGTAATATCAGTAATTATAGGGTGTGTTCAAAATAGAGCTCATGGGGAAAGATTGGCAGGATAGGCACTTTCTTAAATAAATACCTTTAATATATTGACCATAATAGCTGAAAAACAAGTCCAAAGCTTTCGTTAGTCTAACTCCCTCCAGGCTGGGGACTGGTACCAGCCCGGCATCGCAGTGTCCCTGTGGGGCTTGGCATCTTCTGTGGGAGCGTGGGTCTCCCGAGGAGCGGGGGGCCAGAGCAGGAGCCCTGTAGCCCCAGCACCCGGGGAGGGAGCAGCCCCGCCGGGGAACACGGCCTCAGCTCAGGAGTCCTGCTGGAGACAGGCCCTCCTGGTGTTCCAGAGACATGGCTGGGAAGGGCAGGAGGATGGCTCCAAGGGAAAAAATAACCAGTTTCCCCCAGCATGGAAGTGTGGACTGAGCATGTTGGAGGTTTCTTGAGAAAGCCAAGTTTTGTCTGCAGCATAAGTGTGTAGGTTCTCACTCTGGAGATGACGAGAGCACCATGGATGAGGCTCCGTGTGTGTGTGTGTGTGTTCATGTGTCTGTGCCTCTGTGTACCTGAGTTTGTGTGTGTCTGTGTGTGTGTGCGTGTCTGAGAGTGTGTGTCTGTCCATGTGTCTCTGTGTGTGTTTGTGTGTCTGTGTCTCTCTGTGTGTATGTGTGTGCATCTGTGAGTGTGTGTGTCTGTCCGTGTGTCTCTGTGTGTGTGTTCATGTGTCTGTGCCTCTGAGTTTGTCTGTGTCTGAGTGTGTGTGTCTGTCCATGTGTCTGTGTGTGTGTGTTCGTGTGTGTGTTTGTGTGTCTGTCTCTCTGTGTGTACATGTGTGCATCTGTGTGTGTGTCTGTCCATGTGTCTGTGTGTCGCTCTGTGTGTGTGCTTGTGTGTGTGCCTGTGTGCATATGTATGTCTCTGTGT
>QUSF01000133.1:431236-492704 GCA_003676055.1 Chloebia gouldiae
GTGTCCGTCTGTCTATGTCCGTGTGCGTGTCCGTGCGGCCGTGTGTCCGCTGTGCAGGGGGGCAGAGCTCAGTCCAAGGACCACCTCCCACTGCCTGGGGTGCAGAGCCCCCGTGTGCCGCACACAGCCTCGGTCAGGAAAGGGACTGGTGGCTCTGCGAGGGTCCAGGGGACATTCCTGTCCCTGTCCCTGTCCCTGTCCCTGTCCTGACCGCTGCCATCCCCAGGAAGGTGGGTCTGTTGTGTCCACACGCTTTGCCCAGTGACCAGTCCCTGCTTTCTGGCAAGGATGTGGTTTCAACTGAGTGTTGTGAGCCCCTGGATATATTTTGAAATTCAAAGGATTTTTTCTTACCCATCCTGTTCAAGTATTTTTCCCTTTCCTTGTGTATCAAAATAACAATTTCCTTTCTTTCTGCATGATAGCAAACATCTATAAAGAACTCAGGTGATCCTCACTGCTTGCAGGGCAGAAGCAAGCAGGTTTCATATGGCACATGTAAACATGTCATTTATCACCACCGATCTCAATGGATTCATCGTTTCCCTCTTCTCCCCTCTGCTGTGCTACTTTACAGTCATAGAAAAGCCTCTCAGATGCACCAGTTTGTAGACTCCTCACACAAGCACAGCCTTGCTTCATATCTCATTACTGGCAGGATCAAAATGGCATTTTTGGTGTTTACAGGGACTTACGTGAGAACTATAACATGACCTACAGTTTGGAGAACTGCCTTGTCCCAACTCTACCTCTGCATCTGGGATGGATGTTGAAAAATAATCCATCTCCAAGGAAAAAATCAGACATCCCATTTTATAGCTGAAGTATAATTCTTTGCTGAATTTTTGGATGTTCGCCACCTTTTTTTTTCATGCTTGTACATACTATCTCCTCTCCCTTGGTGTGTCGTATGATGATGCCTTAGCTGTTTGTTGCCCACATTCTGCCACCTTTGGAGCCACATACACGCACACATTCAGGCCCTTGGCATGTGTGACATTCTCCATGCCATTGTGGGCCGCTGCTGGTCCAGGAAAGGAATGCATAGGCAAGGATTTCCAGTGGGCCTGCAATAGCTGGCAAAGGCCAAAGTTCATTAAAGCAAAATAAATGTCACTTTCTTTTTGTGGAATAAATTATCCTACTGGAGTGTGATCATTGTGGTTTTAACCTGGGACCTTGCAGTAAAAGATTATACAGCAACCTCTGACCTCTTTGATTTCTGCTTTACTCTTCTGTTGTCAAGGGAATGTCCCTGATCAGGTGAAAGTAAAATGTTTAATGGGCCATATCACAGTAATATCTTACATTGAGTCAAATTGATAAACTCTTGCCAAAAATTCTTAGCATCTGGCACATCCACAGAAACCACAAACAATGATTGCACATATGGGAGCTCAAAGGCTAGAGGTCATGACAGCAGTTTATTACATGCACCTTACAGTGATCATTTTCCCTAGGAAATTAACCCCTCTCTAACAGAAATGCATCAAGTGAGCTCTTCACGGTGTTTCCATCATGTTGTTTTGGCTAGTCAAGGAGTAAGTGTGCAGCTAAAGTGGTGACAAGATGCAATTAAGTAAAAGATGATTGATTAGGTTTCAGTGTGCTTAATAATGTATAAAAAAGATGATTGTGAGATCAGAATGAATATGCTGGGTACGAGCTCAGAGGTCCTTCTTGTGCAGCTGCAGGTCTGTGATGGTGGCAGAGTTCCCAGCAGTCCTGAGCAGCCCCTGAGCTCCTGGTGCTGGGTCCCAGCTGGGCTCTAGGATGGGCAGCAGCACCTTCCCTTGGCTGGCTGCTGTTCCAGAGCCTCCTTATCACTGCACTGTGGGGCAACCCCTGGGGCTGGTGGCAGACATTTCACAGTCACAGTGTTGGAGACAATTATGTTGCTGTAAATAAATGGTGGTGGTTACACTCACTCACACTGAAACATCATCCTGGGTATTTTGATCTCCTTTTCTTTAAACTCTGTCATCAAAAGCATCCAGACCACTTGGCCCAGTCGCAGCTAACCATGCCTGAGATGTGGCTGATGTTAGTTGCACAGCAGCTGCTGAGTGGATTTTTCAAATCTCCCCTGCAGAACTCAGATGATCATTGCCAGGTCCTTTGAAGGGTCCTTGCTCAGCCACCGTGCTGTGCACCATGTCATGGGGAAGGTCCTTCATGCCAGCAAACCTTCCAGAGATGATGTGAACCCACTTCCCTGTTCCTACTGTGCTCAGGACTCCCTTCCAGTTTCCTTAAGAGTCAGAGGTACATCCCAAGGCACTGCCCCAGGTGCCCCAGTGAACCCAGCTCTGGGATGCTGCAAGCTGGGGTTTACAAGAGCACCTCTGTGAACCATGTCATAAGAACTCTGGTTCTCTCTGAAAGTCACTAGAAATGAGCAGCAGCATCATGAGGAAGGGAAGGATTCTCACAAGCTGGAGCTGGGTCACGGCAGTGAAAGGACAGAGGCAGCTGAAGCACCGCATGGCTGTGGGAGCTGGAGCCTGTCCAGAGTCTCAGTGCTTTGGATCATGCTTCACACAGCCCCTGCCCAGCTCAGCCCGCCAGCTGTGACCAGTAGCTGCTCCCTGGCATGCAGGTCCCTCCAGAGCCCCTTCTGTGGCCGGGGGCACGGGGCAGCCACAAGGCCAGGACCGCAGGCACCCGTGCTCCTTGCCTAGGGACACGCTTGGGCATTTGCTTGCCTGAAGTCTTTTGGCTTTGGTGGGCTTTCAACACGGTCTTGCTTCTCTGAGGCCGATCTGGCTGCGCTGATGGCTGCTTCCCTCCAGCTGGCTGCAGCCTGGATCACCTTGGCTCGGTGCACTCTGGTTCTGCTCAGCAGCAGCTGTGAAGGGGCTGCCAGATACTTTGCATTGGGAACTCTGTTTTTAGGTGAACACCCTATTTTTTAGCTGTGTATGGCTGTATTACTTGTATATTTATATATTCTGTATTTATGTTATCGAAATGTAGTATTTTGTAGCTGTCTGTTACAATTTGTTTAACTTGTAAAAAATATGACTGTGCTCTCTCATATTTAACCAGCTCCTTTCACTGTAGATTCGCTGCTCCTTTCCCTCCGTGTCGGAAACAAACCACCATAATGTATGTAGATTGGAATTTTTTTTTATTTAATTATTTGTCATTATTAAATTATTTATTAGTGTTTTTAATTTTCATTTCACTTCAATTTTTTTCCTGCCACCATTGCTGGCAGCTAAGATCCATGTTTCTCATGCATCATGTTCCTTCCCATGTGCACATGCACACACACACACACAAACACACACACACAGAGTATAAACAAAAACAGAAAAAGAAAAATAAGAGAGAGATTACACTTCAGTATATTTGTAAATAAAAGCAACCTGTAAACTAAGCAGGACTTTCTCTCAGTGTGCAGTTCTTTCTTTGCTTTTGCAGACTGAGAGTGTGTTCTCTGTGTCCTGGGGCTGTGCTCTCGCAGGGACAAGGGCAGCCTGGCACTGCCTCGGTGGTTTTAGTGTGGTGGAGCTGGAGCTGAGGCTGCCTGGCCGAGGGACACAGCAAGGGTGATGGCAGAGGCTCTTCTTGCACTGCTTTTTGGCCTCTGAGGTTGAGAGCTGTTCTGTAGGGATAGCAACAGACTGGTACACATCCTGGCTCCTGGCTGGCCAGACACAGGGAGCCAACCCAAACCCAGCCCAGCAGAGGAGCTGCTCTGTGGAGATTTCAGAGACCCAGTGTGATCTTTCCTGTGCAAAGTGCATACAAGGGAAACCTCATGCTAAAGCAGACAAAGTGTGTAAGTATTAGCAATGGATTATAAAGCATCCATCTAGTAATGGAAAAGTCGAGACTAATATAAAATTATAGATACTCGCTGGTGTCTCTTGGACCATGTAAACATAAACATGGAACCTCAGCTGAGGTTTTGTCTGGTCATATCTGATTACTCACTGGTATTCCCTAGGTCCAGAAACACACAATTTCTTTTCTATGCCTCGGACATCAAATCACAATTTCTATTTTTTAATTAAAAAATCAAAGCATGCAGTTTTACAGATAACCTAGTATCACTAAAATGGACAGCCCCATTTCCCACTTGAGCACATCGCTGTAGCCCCTGTGCAGCAAGGTGGGTTCACCTGCCTGGAGAAACAGGCCATTCCCCAGCCCCAGCAGGCCTTGCCCAGTGCGAGGACGTGGTGTATCCCAGTTGTATCCCAGGGGCAGCTGCTGGCACTGAGTCTCTCCCACTGTCACCATGCGGGTGACATCACAAAGGGCACAACACATCCATAGGTGGTATCTCTGTGACATAATAAAAATCAGTTTAAAAGCTTTCCCCCCTATTTTGTTCTTAAAGATCCACAATGTAACTGCTGAGCACAGATCTCCCTGCTCAAACTCCCCCCAAGGTAAGGGAGGAGGCAAGCCCCAAGTCCCACCTGAGGGCTGGATCAATAAAGCATTTCTGCTCCTAGTTTCATTCCCTTTTGCTTTCCAGCTCCAAACTGCATCATCCTGTCCCACTCACAGTGGTTATTGGTGCAATGTCACTGAGGAAAAATGAATTGCCATTAGCAATTGGATTCACCTAAGTCAGAATTAGCTACTCAAATATTCATGCTCTGTGTGTATCTAATATTCATGAAGGAAGAATTAGAGTTGCCCATAGCCATTTTTGAATCTTCCCCCCAAAAACAGGTGAAAGGCATCACAAAAAAAGGGAGGAAAAAAAAGATGAATGCATTTGGGGCTTGGTGGTGTGCATGGTTTGTGTTGTGTTTCTCTTTGGTGTCAGTGAGACAGAATGAAGACTGATTTATGTGCCACAGCTGTAGCAAACAAAAGAAGAAGAGACCAGGGAAATGGCTAGAGGTAAAAATGCCGGTGCAAGGGGCTAAAGGCCTGCACCTGGGTACTGCTTCCCAGGCAGCCTCCCCCGCCTTGGAGCACCTTGTAAAATCAGATTATCTGCTGGACACAGGAGTTCAAACAGCCCTTCAAAAGATTTGTCTTAATAATTGCTGCCTTATCTTAACTTCTGGTTTTTTATCAGCCAAACTGCTGCTGGGAGGCAGATCCTGAGGATAAGGCTCTGTCACTCTTAATTATTATTACCTCTTATAATGAAAACACATTTGTTCATCCTCCTGTGCACATGGAAGTGGTGTAACAAATGAATGTGTAGTGTTTTATCAGTAATTTTAATAATATAAAAGAACTATTATGAATATGGCCCCACTGTATAAATTATTGTACCTCAAACTCTATGAAATAAATGGCATACTTGCTTCTCATTTATTTATATTCAAATATAAACCAATTACTCAGTAAGAATGAAACACATTTTTATGTCCTCAGAAAACCGTTCTTTCCTGAAAACCAAATTTTGCAGTTAAGATGCTGTAGGGCTATTTTCCATCACAGAAAGAACATGACAATTAGCCCCAGAACCAGCAGGTACATTCTGAAATTAGGTGATAGAAATCCTATTTCTTTGTTTACTTTTGATAGGAAAATGAAACAATTCTCTCTGAAAGCTTACTAATGAATTTGGCCTCAAGTATTTGTCAAAGCCACAGCCACTATTTGCAGTCTTCAGCTGTTTTTTCTCATACTTCAAGAACTAAATATGAATTGCTTGGATAAAGTGATGGCACAGTGTCAGTTGTATGTGTGAAGACCTTAAAATCAGAAATGATCTGCACATGTCCTTGGACTGCAGCTCCCTGCACGGGTCTGATGGTTCTCACCAGCCATGGCCTGGGTTGGATGCTTTTATCATAGAAAGCTCAGCATGGCTTTTGCAGAATCACCTGGTGAGCAAGGCCCAGTATTGGGCATGGCCAAAGCTGCACCCCAAACTACAAAGAAAAAAAAGTGGAGAATTATGTAAAGCACGACGTGAACTAGAGCAATGCACATTTCACTGCACTGAATGATGGCAGAGTCTTTGCTCTGCTCTCTGGATTTACACTAACAGTATCTTGACCTTTAGTTAGCAAGAGGGCATCACATTCTCTCATCTGTAGCCAAAATGTGGAAGTTAAGTGATGTTTTTGTATGCCTTTGGGATGGTGCATCCACAGGGAACTGTGCAGGGATCTAACAGAACATCTGCTCACCCCAAAATCTTCTTGCCATCCTGTGCTATCCTCTGCTGGATCTGGCAGAGAGGCAGATCCAGTTCCTAGAAGCAGCAGGTAATGAGAGTTTGATCAGACCCTGGCATAGGCAGATGATGTCCAAAGCAAAAAGATTCTGTAAGACAGGCAGATAAAAGCAATGTTTTATGGCAAACCTTTAGCAGCTGACAGGAGGGACAGGCTGGAGCTGTACATAAAGCACAGGAGCCTGGCTCAAACCTCTCATGTCATCCATCAGTGACAGAAATTTTTGTCATTGTCATGTGCTTCTGTGTCCCTCCCCTTCCAAACAGATCTTTTCATATGCTGTGATATTTTAGTTTTAAACAGGCTTAGGTAGAATTCACCTGGCTTTGTCAGAGTTGAGCCATTTTTCCATTCAAATTACCGTGAAAAAGACTAGAACACTGAAGGGTTCCTTACAGCTTTCTACCTGAAATACTATTTCCTGAATAAACAATCAACCTCATTTGGAGCTCAACATAGTTCTTCTCCAAAATATTTGTAGCTCTTTTGCTGCTTCAGTTCAATGTTCAAGACAATGTTTTGGCATGCTGCCTCCTCCCCTCAGGTGATGGGGCCCAGGGAGCACAAGCAGGGAGTTGGAAGTGAAGAAGGTGAGGGAGACCTGGTCCACAGAGGAGCAGAACTGATCATGCACTGATGGCCTGCTCTGTTCATGGCATTTTGGGCTGAGCTTGGGCTGAGCACCTCTTTGCTTTGTGACCCTGGCTGTAGCCAGACATGCAACCCTTTGAGCCATGAATTTCTCTGATCCAGCTGTGGGGACAAGTCCTGTCCATCGGATGGGACAGGGGCCTTTCCCCAGAGCAGTGGGAAGGCACAGGCTGCTGCTCTGGCTCTGCCACTGCAGCAAGGATGTGGGTCACAGAGTTTTTTAGGTTTTTTTTTTGCGAAGATGTTTCACAGTGAGCCACCTGTATTATTACAATGAGGAACATGGGATATGAAATGCCTTTTCCTTCTGAACACCCATTCTGTAAGTACGTGCTCCTCCCGCCGGCCCCAGGGAGCATTCCAGGGCTGGCAACGCTTGGGAGCTGCGCACCCGCAGACCCCCAAGGTGTCCCCACCACACCCCTGCGGGTACTAGCACCTCTCAGGGAGGCTTAATTTGTTCCTTTGTTCAACTGGTAAAAGTAAACTGGTGTCCAGCAGCACACAATGAGTTACTCCTGATCAGATTACCAGAGATCCGTCCCAGCTGGGGCATCCCATCACACCTGTGTTGTCAGATTAGTGGCGATAAGGAATTGCTGATAAGCCTTGCACTGAAGGGCTCTCAAGGAACCCGAGCATTCCTTGATCTTTCTTTACACTTCAGCACTATGTGGAAACCTTTTGTTTTAGCAGTGAGAAGAGAAAACGGGTAATTATACTCCCCGTGGCAAGCATCTTTCGTGCAGGACACAGCAACGGAAGCCTGCTGCGTACTGAAGCAGGCAAAATACATCTGACTAAAAACAATTAATTACGTAGCCCTGGATAACTTAAGTTCTTTTTTTCACTTCTATAAAGAGGGAGAAGCCCCCAGGCTGTGCACTAGGCAGAAAGAAAGAAAAGTGTGTTGGCAGGCAGATCGCTATCAGGCCGGCAGCTCCTGGGGTGCCTCAGAGATGCGGCTTCACGTGGGGCTGCAGCCCGTGTCTGAAACCCTGCGCCCGGACGCGGCTGTTTCTGCCTGGCTTCTGTGTCAGCTGCTCAGAGCAGAAACGGGAAGCGATGTCCCCGCTGTGGTCCACCCGCCTGGCTTCCAGCGGCCCCGGGCTGCCCTTCTCCGGCGGCGCCCGCCGAGAGCCGCGTGTGCCGCGGCTCGCTGCGGAGCTTGGCGTGTGCTCCTGAGCCCACAGGTCCCCTTCCGAAAGAGACTTCTCCTCTCACTGCTGCGCTAACGGGCAGTTTGCAAAACACGGTAAATGAAAGTGTCAGGCTCGTGTGAGATGCATGGCTTTGACAAGAGCAGCCGCGGGGGTCTGCGCGCTGCAGGGCGGGCAAGGACCGCAGCGAGCGCCGCAGGACTCGGACCCACCCCAGTTTTTAATTGCTGCCGTGATGCAACCCGCAGCTCCCGGGACTGCAGCTCGTCACGGGGAGGACCAACTGCCTTGAGCCCGGTAAGCTGAGAGCTGAACTCCGTTTCTGTGAGACTAATGCATTTTTAATGACTAATGGCTAATAATAAATCAATAGTGCCATAAAAGAAACCCTAATAAATAATTAGTTTTTAATTAATAGATAAGTTATGAATAATAAAGTACTAATTTTAATTATATTTGTAGCAAAAAAAAAACCCCAGTTTCTTCACTTTCTTAATTTCTGAAACTTTCATGAAGCCTTTCAAATACAGAAGATTCCTCTAAGACAACTAGAATATGCATGAAAAAGAACAGGCTTTTGAAATCTAATCTTCTCCTGCTTAAAATAGAGGTAGTGCTGGGCTGTTGACAGTAGGTCTCTGAAGACTTTCAATATACTTTTTATTCTGTGAGTCTGGCACCACATAGGAAATTAATTCAGTGACAATATTTTCATTAGATTACAACCCAAGTTCTCAATCTTAGGCACATTTGTATGCTTGTAATACATTCTAATTACTTGTAAAGAATAAGTCTGTGTGCTGGTTGGCTTATTGAATATATTAAATTAATGAATAAATAAATTTGTCTCCATGCTTGGAACGCATGGTGATGATGTCAAAAGCTTTTTTACATCAAAGCTTGCTGCAGAAGAAACCAGAAATGCACTTGGTTGTGGTTTTGATAAACAATGTGATTTGTATTGTAGGTGGACTTTTATGTCCCTCACAAGAGTGGTGAGTGAAAAAAGTATCTTTTATCACCAAAATAACAGAAATCAACTATGTGAAGAGACTGCTACTATTTTCTTTTTTACTTTTTTTTTTTAATTATTATTTTTTAATGATGGTTCCTTATTGATTTAGTCAAGAGAATTGCTCTTGCTGGCTCAGCTCAGACCTCAAACTATTTCCCTAGGATGGAGCTCTCAGAAGCACTCTAGGGCTTTCACCTATTTTCAAGTTATGCATGTAGGAAGGAAATAGCATATATATGAATGAAAGCAGTGATACTAGAAAAACATGTCAGATTTTAGTATCATGTAGTGTCTGCCCATGTTGTGGAGTTTCCTGTTTATCTTGTCATGTTTCAGTAGGAAAAAAAAGTTATTTTTAGAATGGAACAAAGTCATCAAAAGTGTGATTTCGTCTCAAAAGATAGTAACTCCAATACTTTTAAGAGAGCTATTGAGCTGCCATGGTAGAAAGGATAAGCTTCTCTCTTTTCTTAGTGCAGAACTGCAGGAGGCTCATCTTGCCCCCTACTTTGTGGTTTGTTCATCAACTTGTTTACATACTGAATTTTCTTTCCCTGGAATGATTTTCCTCTCTGGTCCATAAGAGAAAAAAGAGCAGGTCATGGCATGCAAGGAAGCCAACCTGGTATTCTGGAGTCAGCCCTGTTCCCTGTAACTCCTTCCCCTGGACTGCTTGGGTTTGCAGCTAAAGGCTTCTCATGTCTCAGAAGAATTGCATCCCTTGCAAGTGTCAAATTTTCTGATCAATGGCCTTCCAAAATCCAGAACACAGCAGGTTCAGATCTTTTCCTGACAGCAGGATCCCTTGACATTAGGAACTATGTCTCCAGAGGAGCTTAGTGAGGACATGGGGCAGAACACAAGGGATGCTATCTCTCAGTGAAAATGCAGGTGAGATTGAAGAGGTCAGAGAAGATAGATTCCTGATCCTGGAAGGCTGCTTTTTCAGGCAAGGGACTCGATGGCAAGGCTGGAGCAAAGAAAGGAAAATTTCTCTTCCAACCTGAAATTAGAGTCCATGGAACTCTTCCAGTTGAAATCAGAGTCTGTGGAATAAGACAATGTGGTCTTCAGTGCTGCTCAAGCTGCAGTGCTTTGTCAGAGAACTGTTCACCCATGTGAAAACACGTAACCCTGTCAAGCTGCCAAGTGAAACTTCGGGTGATCGGCTGCGTAAGCGCTGGTAGCACAGGATAGAGCTGCCTTCGGCTACTTTCAATTACACACCCAATTCTTTTAAGACTTCTGAATATTTGGGAAGGGAGAATATGCAGAACTTGTTTGTTTACATCAGATTGTGCTGTGTTTTCAGGTTTCTTAACTGCTTTTGGAACATGTGAGCACAGCCTAGCCCTTCCCCTTCCACATACCTGGCAGTTTTGTCAATGCAGCAAAGGAATCCTCCCCAGGAGTAAGCAGCTGTGTCAGACTGATATTGTGCAGGGTTTCATCATTTCAGCCAAGCAAGAGCTGGAACAGAGACAGGCACTAAGGAGCTGATGCTCTGCAAAGCAAACAGTCGGCGCTGGTGCTGCTGCATGATTCAGGCGGCCGCGGGCACTGCTGAGCTTGGGCTGGGTGAGGAAGGTGGCAACCACTGGCAGATCTCAGCCTTTCATCTTGTAGGTACTGCTGGAAGCGTGGCCAGGCTCTGCTGGACTTGGTGCTGCGCAGAGCAGATGGGAAGTGCACTCAGTTTCTCTCTGCCCTTTTGAGCCAGGTCAGCCACGCAGAGCTGGCAAAGCACAGAGCTGTCCCTGGGCACTGAGCCTCCCCAAAGGCTTGGCAGCCTGGCACCCTGCAGACAGCACCAGGGAAGCTTGGCAGGAAGCTCTAAGCATTGCATCTTCTTCAGAACTGAAACGTTTTTTTGTGGCTTGGGCTGCTCTCAGGATGGCCTGTCTGTGCACGTAGCTTTTTTCCACAGGTGATTGCAAGTGAGGTCTTTTGGATGAGGAACTCGCTGAAGTTGACAGCTTAGTTATTTTGAATTTATATACAGCTCTCTGTTCAGCACCAGGGTGGTGCTCAGCCTGCCCTAATTAGCCCAAATTACCGTAGCTACAAAAAGCAGGAATTGATTCTCATGGTACCTTGCTTATCTCTACATAGAGCTACTGCAAAGACATGCCCCTGAAGGCATCACAGTAAATTTCTGAACCTTAATTCACATGTTCAAACTGTTATTCCAGCTTCCACACCAGATCTATCACTGCATTTAGTAATTTTCAGCTTCTAATAAAGAACACTCTCCCTTTTCTAATATTCTAAAAACATGTAGCAGCAGTCAGCTATGAGAAGGAGTACCCTGAAGAGCCAAGATGCCACAACCTCCCTCCAGATGACCTGGACTCCAAGCTCAGAGCTGGCTCGCCCCATGACAAACCCACCCAGTCCTTGCTTTGTCCCGGTGCTGCCTTTCCCTCCATTATTCTCCTCGCCCACTCCATGCCATGGGGGCAAGGAAGGCAGGGTGGCTCCAGCTCACACTGCTAATGAAGCAATGCCTCAATTAGCTGTCAGAGGAGAGTGAGTCCTAGAGAACTGCAGCTGGTATCTGCAAGCCCGGAATATTTGTGTTTCTGTACCAAAAGTAACAATTACAGCACAAGAAGAAAAACAAACATCTACAGAATAAGGCAATAAACCCAAACAGGTTTAGTCAAAGCAGAGTTAGTATTTTATTAATCATCATTCTTTTGCTTTGTCAAACTTGATAACACTGAAGAAAAAAAGGACTTTTTTTATTGTAGTGAAAAATCTAACAGGCTGGAATGGAAAGCTAACTTTCTGAACAGTGGGAAAAAAAGTCTGAAATTATTTGTTTTGAACCAAATGCACGTATGAGTGTTTAAAGCTTTTATAAATGAAAATACAATGGTAACATTACTATTTCAAGACAACTGAAAAGTAAACGCAAAGTTTACTTGACATGGCATTTCTATGCAAATATTATTTCATATTTCTGAATTAAAATTAAGAATATCTGAATAAGACCTATGTTTTCTCCAAAGTGCTCTTGCAAAACTTCATTATGTTCCAGATACCTGTTCTGATTTTCCTATAAATATAGGTTGGCATGTTTCATGTTTCTAAGCCCAGAATGGGTGTGGCATGAATAAGATTTTATACATGTGAAAATTCAAAGGTGTTTGTGGCTTTTCTTTCCCAGTGTTGCAGGAGAATCAAATAGTCATTCCTTGCATACTTCAGGCTTCTCATCATTTACCTTTCAGACTTGTTATAGCTACAAAGAGCATGAAAAATGAAGCATGAAGGAAAGCACAAGATTATGTTAAATGATGAGCATCATCCCTGAGGTGGGCAGATTTCACAGATATATCCTGTGTGACAGCAGCAGGCTGAGGAGAACCTGATTTCGAATCACACAGAGTGCAGAGCATTGTGAGTTGAGGATACATGCTGCAGTCCACAAAATCCAGTGAGGTAAAGTAGATGCCCAGTGTACACGCCTGTCCATGGAGTGTGAAGAGGCTCTCCAGGTGAGGAGTGCTTGGACAAGGTGCCCCCTGTGCTCCACCTGTAAGCACAATGCCACTGACCTGGCCACTGCCATTTCAGCCAGGAAGTGCCCATGGGGGAGGAAAAGCTGGCACTCACAGAGTCCAGGCAGCAGTAAGGAGAGAATCTGCTGTGTCCCACTGGGGAAAAAAATATCCCTTTCTGTTTGCCAGAGTCCCGCACGGTGTGGCAAGAAGGTGCTCCTCACAGACTGGCTTTGACACGGCAAATACCAACACAGCCACTGCTCTTGGCAGCCTTTCAGAGCAGGACTTTCACAAGGATTAACTGTTCTGAACAATTTCTCCAATATATAAGGTACAAATATTCTTTTCTTCCAATCAGTCATGCAGGCCTTCCTTGTACAAACACTGTGGCCAGCAAAGGGAAAATCTTGCCCTCGAGTTATGCAAAATGCCTTCAGTGCTCCTGTGGCCAGTTCATGGGCGCTGATGGAGAGCAGGACGATGTTCCTCAGGGCACAGGGGCTCTCCAGCACTTTGTCCCTGCACACCTACTTTTGGGAAGAAAGCCTGTACCAGAGATCTGTCCTTCTCTAAGGAACCAGCAACCAGACCTCAACAAGTCGCAGGTCACAACCCGTGTTAGTGATGCTCTGTCAGAAATCAACTGATGTTTCTTGTCTCTGATAAAAATACTCCTGTAGAGTTGTCACCTGTAGAGGCAAGTGAAGGACGTGGTAGCTCCTAGACCCCCAGTCTGGTCTGGAACAGGGGTTCACAGGTGTAATAATTTCTACTGTGGGAGTGTTTAAATTTTAACAACACCTTGATTTTGCATCAGACTTTAATCCCCTGGCTTGTGCTTCACAGACTGTACATAAATATCACATATGCACCAGTTCCATCAGAGATTTTTATGAATAGCTGCCATCGTAAACTGATACAAATATCTAAATTTTTCTTTTATTTTGATTTCATGTTGATGTGGCTATCAAAGCTCTACCACATCAAGGCAAATGTTTTCTGTTATGATCAAAGTCCATAGGATTTCTAATGTAATCACCATCCAAAACCTGAAAGAAACATTATGGGAAGGATTAGTTTGGTTTCAGACAACTGAATTAGAAACAAAATTCCCATTGATATTCAGTAGCATTTTGGCAGGTAGGTCCTAGAAGCCCTCTGGAAACCTGGACCAGGCCAGTGGGTGATGCACCATTTCAGCACTGTGCTCAGTAATTTTATCCTCAAACAATTTTAGTTAGGGGCACTCCCAACATCTATCTCACAAATTACTGGTGGAGTCACATCCCCTGCAGCACTGCTAGGATATTGTATCATGCATCTTTTTTAGCTTATGACTGGAAAAGATAAGATCTGAAAAGAATTTGGTGGTGAGGTAGGTGATGAAATTCTACTGCTGTGTTTGAATACATCAGGCAGGAGTTGTTTTGAGTCCTGAATATGTATTTGATTTCCACAGGCTTCCAGGTGAGCATCTTTTGCAGAGGGAGTACAAGCACTGATATGCAGATAGAACACAATAACTATCAATAATCCAATGACATCTGAAAAATCAGGGAATACATTATTCCATAATAGTAGATGAACTAAGACCCATTCATTTCTTTAACATTAGATGCCTGTGTTGTCTCAAGCCTGGTTCATATGCATAGGTAAATACAAGTTAAATCATCTCTTTCAGGATGCTTATCAGCCTCTGCTGCTCTTTGCACTGAAGGCATAATGACATTCATAACAGCAGGGACAAGGGCAAGGACACCACTGCAGTTTTGACCTTTTTCCAGCTCCTTGGTGGTGATCTGGCAAGGGCATATCTTTATTTAACCTACACCACTGGGCATTGTTCCTTTGGTGTTTAGTGCAGGTGTGAACACAGGCAGTTGCTTAGATGGCTATGCAGAATAAATGCAGTTTAGTCGTCACATATGATAAACTGTGGGAAAAGCAGCCAGCTCCTGTGACGTTCTTGGTAGCAGTAGCTTTTTATGGAAATGAGGACACAAGGCGGTGATTTTCTGTAAGGCCCACTAGGTAAATTCTGGGAAGCAGGTAACCAGGTTAGGTCCTAATGAGACAAGCATAGATTGCACAGGTTGTGCTATGTCTTGCTGAGGCACAAGTGAGTAGTAGCAAATGGACATGCTGGGATCTGCTTGCTGGCTCCCAAGCTGCGAGAAAGGTAACCACAAAAACACAGAGAGTGGAAAAAATTATTCTATGCTTTTAGGGCACTTACATCAAACACATTGGGGAAGCAAAGTTCCAACACAGGAAAACAGACAGCAGCACTACTTTCTGATCACTATTTTCTGATGGCTTGTCTGCTTGCAGGTTAGTCAGACCTGCCTGTTCACTCCTGCATGGAGTGCAATCTGCCAGAGGAAATGCCAAATTATCCTGACACCTTACAGCAGGCAGCCTGTCACCTGAACATGAAACAGGCTTTGCTTTGTGGAGAGGATCCCATTTGCAGAGCCCTTGCGGTGAGGCAGGGCAGCTCCTGTGACAGCCTCCTGCTGCACCGCCCCTGTGCTGAGGTGGGATGTGAGGCTCACAGCTGAAATGCGCCTTTCTCATCCCTTTTATGTCACTGTGTATCTGTATGTCTAGGCAGGAGCATTTTCCCTTCTTCAATTTTACCTTACAATAAAGCAGAGCAAACAAAGAGGCATCCAGCCCCTGAACATCAAGGGGGAGAATACACACATATTCTCGGGCTGTCCAAGCTATAGACCCAACATGGTGTGACACAGCAGACGAGGCTTCCCCATTGTCCGGGTGACCCCAGCTGAGCTGAGAGGAATGGCCCAGGGCGGGGGAGAGAAGGATCAGCTGTGGGCCTGATCCCAGCTGCACCAACCAGCTTTGTGACAGGCAATAAAAGGGCCAAAGAAAAGACTTTTGTCCTTGATTGCGAGAGCAACGAGCCTCCTCTCATTGGCAGGGACGACAATTAACCGCAGAGGATTCGTTCATTGTCTGGCACTGGAGATCTCCCAGCAGTTGTCCACTCTAGCATGCTCAAATAATGGGCAGTACCTTGGTTTTGTCAATGGCTGGGTCGGCTTTGTGTGCCTGTGCCAGACTGTCAGCCTGGAGGAGCCGCTTGGCTGTGGCAGAGATCTCACTGATACGGCTGTGGGAGAGAAAATGTATGACAAACATTGCCAGGCCAGGCTGAAGAGTGAAGCGAGGTCTCCTTCCAGTGAACCTGGAATAAACAAACAGTGCTGGGCTGACAAGCATTTCATGAGGGCTCCATCAGCCCATGTATTGAATCCTTTCTGAGAGGACAGGCCAAGTAGGCTCCTTATGCTGAGACCTCTAGCTTGGAGTGAGTGTTATGGAAGAACTCTTGACCCCTGGAAAAGGGCATAACATGAGAGCAAAAAAACAACACCGTGGCAGCCCTCCCTGCATTTTCCTGTAGGAGCAAGAACTTCCACTGCTCAGCTGGGGAAGAATGAATCCCATTCAGGGAGGGAAGCTCGGTCTATTGAGGCTGCCACCAGACACCTCTTCCTGATGCTAATCCTATTCTTCTGCTGCGGATCAAGTAATTCTTGTGTGAGCATTTTTCATGGGCTAAAGAAAAAAGATATTTAACCACAACAAACCTGCTGCCAGCAAATGTCAATCTTAGCTTCTGGGGTCTAAATTATAAGCACCAGCTACCAATTTCTGGCTGTCATTTTTACTGCAGAGGTACCTCACACATTGACATGGATCTCCTGGCAGTGCCAGTGCTTTGCCATCCTCCTGCAAGCAAGCATGTCCTGAATGCAAGTAGTCCTCCAAGACATGAGAGGAACTTTATCAGGCTTAGTGCTAGAAGGCACTGACAGCTATGTTTTAAATAATCTCTAGCAATACTTGTTTGGGAGTGCAGGAAAATTCCCCTAGCAGAGAAATGCCTTCACTAATTTGAAGAGTAGGGAAATACTCGGAGGATTTAAGCCTTGCTTGATCACCAGCCTGCCCTCCTCCAAGCACTTAAAAACCCTCCTCCACATTCAGGCGACTCAGTCATTCTAACAGAGGCTGGACGAGGGGCAGGGTCCTCACAGCATCCTGGTAAAACAGTGCAGAAGTCAAGAGTGCCCCAAATTCTTATGAAGCAGTGTTCTGAAATTTTCAAAAATCACATTGCAACACTCAGCAACCAAATGGTTTATGTTTTGTTATTCATCTTTCCTGAATGAATGCTAGCAAAAACAGTCTGAGCCATGAAGCTGATCTTCCACAGTGGTAGACAAGGGCCCTAAATGTGGATTTATTGCCCTTTTATTGCCCTGATATCAACCCCTAGGTTCCCACACCCTGCCAGGGAGTCCCCATGCTCAGCCTCAGGAAACAGGAGACTTGGCATTCTCTGAGGTGCTTGACCTTGACCAGCACAGCCCACCAGCTTCCAGAAGGGCTGTTAAAGGAGAAGGACACGTTCCAGCAGCTCTCCCCAAGGGCAGGGAATCTGAGCAGCTTTGGCCCTTTGCAAGTGCCCCAGTGACCCCCACCTGGTGGGTTACCTGTGTGATCATTGCCAGTCTGATGGAGCCACTGCTGTGGTTCATTCCCAGCACACTCCTCTGGCACTCAGCTGCCCCACATGCCCCACATCTTTTAAGTCTTGCAGTTAGTGTTGATTATGACAATTGGCAACTCTATCATTTTACATCAGGCCGTCATCTTCTCTTACACATATTTGTAAATATTTCCATACCTACCAAGGCATCTTCATTTTGCCACCATTATCAGCCAGATAATGTCACCATTATGAAATTCAGCCACAGGAATTGATACCTCCGTGTATACTTGTGACTTCTTCTGAGTCCAGTTATAAGGTGCACTTGAAAATCCAAGAAACAAAGTGGCTTCCCATAGATTTCCTTTGCTAAATCCATCTTCTGTTCTTATAGCTCTTCATCCTTCATTGCTCAACTGGTGCAAGATTCATGTAGAAATTGCTGCTGTGTACCTGGGTGTGTGAGGTTTCTTTCTCCAGCTGCCCTTCAGCAAACCCAAAAAAATGCTGGTCAGCAAAGCTGGCATGTAAACTTAATATTCAAATAATGAAAGAGAAGAAGGAAAGCTGAATCCTATTTTGCTTTTAGCCACGATAGACATTTAGTAACCATATGCTACTTGCTCAGTGCTACATTACATTTTGTTGTTGCCCTTTTCATTGCACTTTTTAGGACATAGCTGGAACCTGGAGGCCAGAACCATATCAAGAAGGACAATTAGATACATTCCCACAGATTGCTTCAGCATGGGAAGATGCTGCTTTGTAATCATAGCAGCTGGAAACACCAAAATTTGAACTATGGTAGGGAGAACAATGTGGTAGTTAACATGCATAAAGTATAAAGTTTTATAAAGCCTTCAATGTATGTGCCTTGTTGGAATTTACAATAATTTAAGGTGCTTATTATTCCTTCAGGCATGGAACTCATAAATATTACTCAGTGCTATTTGTCATTGGCTTTTCTGTCATGCATAAAGCAAAATTAAATACTTATCTCTATATCGTTAACGTATTAAACATTAGGATTTATGGGGTTTGAGATTTTACTTGCTCTGAGAACATTAACTTCCTGATGAAAGATCTAAATGCAAATAGAAGGAATGCCAAAATACCCTGGAACATAATTAAGGATACCGAGGTGCGAAGAAGCCCCAGGCAGAGGAATGTGCAGTTTTCTTATTTCCACTGTCATGGTGGGCTAATTTTCTTTGTTCTACATTTTTCCACATTGCCCCAGTATGCCACCTTGTTTCTTTCTCAGGAGGTGAAGAACATATCAGTTCATTCTTAAATAGATTAACAGTTAAAGAGTGTTGCTGGTTTAAAACATATCCTTGCTACCTGTACTGGGAAACAACAATTCTGAAGTGTCTAGACTTTTAAAAAAATCACTGATCATTCTTTCCATGGGAAACAAAAATTCTCTTGGTAGTTTTACTTGATTACTTGCTTTTGCTGCTACCCAGGGTTCCTGCAAACAGGAATTGAAAGGGACAACTTTTAAACAAATGTATATTTCTGCTGCAGAAAATATATACTTCCTGTGCTGGTGTACATCTGTAACTAAATCTACATCCTATTTTGTCCACACCATTCAGAATGAGCTACCACAATTTTTGTCCTCTTCACATGATGCCTAGCTATGTCCCAGCAGCAATCTTGGCAGCCACTCCAAACAGACAGAGCTTGCTGGTTCTGTAAAATCCTGTATCTCACCCCAAAGGACTAAGGTATTTTATTCAGAAGACATTTTCTGCTCTACCTTGTTCTAGTTGATTTAAATCTCCTTAGCAATACGTTTGACACTGCGCTTATGAAACTTTCTCACAGCCCTGCAGATCTCACTGCCAGACCAAGCTTTGCCATTATTCATTCCTTCTATCATTCCTGATGGAATGATAGAATCATTCCATTTATGATCCTGAGGAACTCCTCTCCCATTTATAAGTCTGCTCTAACATCTTACCTTTTAAGCCAACCAACTTCTGCCACTTTTTTCATCTCACTATTGGCCTATTTTTATTATATTTTGAGTCTTGCTAATATTTGTGACTATTTCTATTTAAGTACAAGTAAGTAATTGTATTAATCACTCTATAAAAAACCCACAAGTTAATGAGTTCAATCTTCATGCTAATAGTTTAAAAACCCAAGCTGACACTCCCCACTGCTAATGAGAAGCAGAGAACACTGAGGGGGCTTCCAGTGCCACCATTCACACACCACACTGCTTTGTCTCATGCTGTGTGGTTGGTTCCAGCTCTGTTCATCTGCCTTTACTTGTCCATGCTCCAGTCAGAGAGCACCAGGTGTCTTTTACTAACACGTGCTAGGTCCTGGAGTTACATCTTGCTGTTTAGCACCAGCTTCATCCCAATATGCCAATCGGAAAAAGAGGGCAGACACTGTACCTTCCTTCCCCTCAAGGCAACTGGGAGGGAGGCCTTGCATCATTCTTGGTAAGATAAACACTATGATAGATTTGCTACATCTGTGCAGAGGATTAGCAAAACTTTGTGCTGTCCTCCACGAATGAGCAGCAGCCAGCTACCATCTAGCATTCAGTACTCAGCAGCTGGGGGAGCTTCTCTTTGTCTTGATAAAACTGCCTTTCACAGGTGGCAGGAACTGATTTAATCAGACTGTTGGAGGGAGCTCAAAAAATTTTTCTCCTGTACAGATCAAAGTACACTAGCACTATCTTCAGAGCAGTGATGGTTGTCACACAAATCATCTCCCAGTTTTCTCCAGGTCACTGCTGCATTTGTAGCAGACTCTTTACTCAGATCAGCCTCCAGAGAGCATGGCACACACAGAACCCTCCACCCTCACCATGCTGCTTTCTGAGCCTGACCTGTGACAGCAGCTTCCTAAGGCTGTGCTGGCCCCCTGTGCTCCACAAGATGCCTCTGAAAACCTCACTCTAAATTTCAGGGTTTATGCAGATCAATTTATTCACAAGTCAAATTGTGCTCCTATTCCTGGCTGGTGTAGATGCATGTAGTGAGATTTTGAGGGGAACAAGACACAGGTGGCAGCTGACTTCAGCTGCACCTGGTCTCTGTGTTATTTTCTAGGTTGAGGTCAAAGAGCTGTATCTTCCCTGGTTGCTTGTACTGTGCACAGATTAAGGACCTTTATTACCTATTAATAACTAAAAAAATACCAGTGGTGTCTTCACATGAGCAGAGTAAAAGATTTTTTAAAAAATTAAAGAATCTTGAAAAATTAAAGAATTTGTTTTTTTGTTGGTGATTATAAAATCCAAAATAAATACAAAAATGTCAGCAAAAAGATTTCCAGTACACCAGTCTTCTCTTTTAAGGAGGCCTTGCTCATTCCGCGCATTACGGATGTTTAAATGAAAGGTTACACACAGGGTCATCAACAAGGCTCACAATGCCTCCAGCCTCACAATACACTCCACTTCAAAGGGATTGGCTGCATTCCTGAGCCTTGTACCAATAAGCACTAATAACACTGAAAAATGAAAACTGAACCAGATGTCTCCAATAGCGTTGATTCTTATTAGCTGTTCACAGCTATTCTTACACCTCTGGGCATAACGAGGCAGAGCCACGTTGGGTGTGTGGCTCTTGAGCCGGTAATGCCATTGGAATGCTCTCACGCTGCTGTGAGCTGCATTCTTGACAGACTGTCTCCAGTATGATCTTAAAACTTCTTTAAAATGTCATTTAAAAATGCATCAAATATGTAAACCCTTACTCAATCAGGATAGGATTTGACAGTAACATGTACTTAAAATTAACTAAAGAAAGTGACCAAATGGACAGCAGAAGTGACCCATACGTTTATCTGTGCCTTGCTGCTGATCCCAAAGCAGTTGAGGCCACCCAGAATGAGTTTAGGGCAGGTCTGTGGCAAGAGAAGAGAAGAGAAGAATGGCAATCAATAGTAAAACAAAGTATGCTGCTATGCTGTAAATACCCCAAGCAAACAAGTAACAGCCTTAAGCTCTTTATACAATCTGCTCAGTGAACAGAAGTGAAACTGCTTTGGTACAACCCACAAGGACAGTGAGTATCTGCATTCTTGTCCAGAAAACCAGAGCCTCTTTGGGTTTGCAGAACTCACTTATCTGCCTGGTTTTCTAGTACACTACTGTTCTTGGACATCATCTTTCTGCTTAGGAAGAAGGGCAGCCCTGACAGACAGGGAGTCCACAGGGAACAGATTTCAACATCATTTAGTTCACATATCATGAAGATTGCTCCTGCTGCAGAAGTAGATAATATTTTTATTCTGAAGGTTGATAGTTCAGGAACATCTTTCAGAGGGCACCAGCAACCTGTGTGACAACAGGAAAGGGAGAGAGGGGTAAGGAGAGATGCTGTGACAGGGGAGGTGCTGATGTAAGCAGAGCTGAAACAGCTGATAAATTCTGTGTCCTTTCAGCTGCCAATACAAAATATTTTCTGTCACTAAAGGCTACTCAGTGAGGTGGATCCAGATGCTTCATCCAGATGAAGTTTAAAATTCAGGAATTTCAATTACAGATCTGGTTAATAAGAAAGCAGTAATAAAAGAATAATTTCTTATTAATAACCAAAGAATCTATTCTCCTTGGTTAATGTAGAAGTTGCTGGTTCAGGTAGCATGAGGATCTTTGATACTAAAGGGACCCAGTCTCCACACTATAACTTGACACTGCAATTATTACCAAAGGGAAGGAAGATCAGAGAAGAAGAAAGCTAAGAAGCCTTCCATGGAGCAGCTGTCCACATTAATAACACAGGCAAAAGCACAAGACCTTCTGCTTCAGGAGAAATTCATCCCCTGCTCTGCTTTCCCACTTCCCACTGCCAACTAATTCCAGTTATTCTAAAGGCTATGCAGTGATGAAAAGCACAGTAAGGGAGGAAGCAAGAACGAGTGCATCAAACAAAGAAGTTTCATAGAGCAGATATTTACTGTGTTCACTTGGATGCATTGGTGCATAGCAAGTGGAGAATCATTCAACTAATTGAATGGAGCTCAAGGTAGACAGACAAATTTAGGACTTAACCAGAAGTAAGAAACACTGCAATGACTTGTAAAACACGTCTGTTGGATCTTGGCTTCAGCCATCCGCACTTTTGTTCGTAAAATCCATTCCACGAGTTCTGTATTGGGTAATACCCCAAATGAGATTTTTTTACACATGACTATATTTAATTTGCAGTGAGGGGAACACCTTGATTTGTTTTATGTCAACATGCCTGTTTAATTGGGCTTCTGATTATTTAATGTCACTGCTGAAGAGGTAGTTTTTATGAAGCACAAAAGAAAATTTAATGATAATTATTCACAAGCCCAACTTCTGACTAGTAAAACCAAGAGCTTAATGCAAGACCTGAAGTCCCCATCTGCTACTTCTCTGAAAAGAAGAGCCTACATGAAGGATTTATTGTGACATTACAATGCTTGATGTCAAATAATCTAGCCAGAGGAACAATATTGCCCTAAAGAGAGCCATCAGGCCCAATGTGACATGGGTATTTGAAAGGATTAACTGCACTTAAATCAATATGGGCAATGAAAACAGAAATAACCAATCTCTTGGCCGCTCAATTATTTAAGATTGTCTTTAGTCCCCACAGAATGGAATTAAACGCTTGTTTAAGAGGACTGACAATTAAATCTATTTCTTTAATGTCAAGATAAGAACAGGGGATCTGTGGCTGCAGTACAGAATGAGGAAGTGGCATCTCCCAGCCCAGAGAGGAACATGTGAAAAGGAGCTGTTGGGTGTGACTGGCAAGGGGCTTTCCTGGGGAGGGAACCCAGCTGCTCCCCGCTGGCACAGCCACTGTGTCCTGCACACTGCCTGGGAATCACAGAATCCCAGAAGGGATCAGGCTGGAAGGGACCACAGCAGTCCAACCTCCCTGCTCAGTCAGTGTCATCCCAGAGCACACGCTACAGGATTGAGTCCAGATGGTTCTGGACTGTCTCCAGAGAGGGAGACCCAACAACCTCTCTGGTCTCTGTTCCAATCTCACCTCTTGGAGAGAAGTTCTTTCTCGTGTTCAGGTGGAACTTCTGTGCATCAGTTTCTGTCCATTGCCTCTTGTCACTGCTCAGCACCACCAAGAAGAGCCTGAATGGCTCTTGGCATCCTCCCTTCTTGGCATCCTAACTTCAGGCACTGATGAGTTGCCCCCTGAGTCATTTCTTCAGGGGCACAGGTCCTGTGTAGAGCTGGCCAGGGGCGACCACCCACACCAAGTCCTGCACCAGGGCCCCTGGCCACCCCTGGGAGCTCAGTAGGAAAAGCAGCTCCTTGGCTGTCATCTTCCCTTCCTAGTGCTGTGCTTCAGGAGTATAAAACACAGGCTTTAAAATTCAAAGAGTAATAACTGAGTGTTATTGCAGCTGACAGCACAAATGTAAGATCATTTAATTGAAGTGGACTGACAATTTCCCAGTTATTTGACTTCTGAAAACTTTGTCAGGCCTATCCCAATATTGTTTTTAAGACCTTTTAAAAATGTTTTACAGAGCAACCACTGTGACCTTTCCTGCTGATACTATTTCTCCTGAGGTGTTTGTTCATCTCAAATGCAATGAAAAAATTCCTGGTGTGAAAACTTTTAATAAGAAGTTGTATTTTCAGATGATAAAAAGGAGATCACAGAGCAGGATGTATGCAAAGCACTGAATGTTCAACCATCATATTGCAGATACCATAGGCTACAGGGAAATATCAGATGTCTGCATGCGATCAGTTAGAGTTCCTGGCCTGAAAAACTGAGAGATGTTCTTAAATTGGAGACAGCCCATTGCACCAGAAATTTGAGGAAAAAAAGTAGGTTTACTGTTGTCCATCATGAATTCCAGTTTTTCCAAGGCTTCTGTGAGAGGCAGGACAGATAAAAAGTCTGGTTTTTGATTTTTTAGGCTGCTTTAAAACACAGCAAGTCTCTGCAGAAGCTCTTCTCTGCTTGGTAACCAACATATCACAGTAATTCTCAATGTGCCATAATGACTTCTTGCTGTCGTTGAGCTCCTAGTCATGATAGAAAAGCCCTTCCTAGATCTTCTTCCCTTTTTATGTATTTTTATCTCTCCATTAAAATATAATTTGATATTAATTCCTTTCAGGCAGGAAAAAGGGTCTGTCCAGAAAAGCTGATACTTTTCTAAGTACTTTTTAAAAAACAATTTGTGAAAATGTATTGCAGAAAATCATTACTCATAATCTTTGTCTTGACAATTATAAGCATAATAGCTTGGGGGTATTGTTGATTAATGATTTCTGTTTCCTCTGATGTTCTTGTCCTAACTTGTCCACATTTCAGAGTCATAGACTAAGGTGTAAAACATAAAAAAAAAAAAAAACACAAAAAACCCACCAAAAAAAACCAAAAAAAAAAAAAAAAAAAAACCCCAACCAAAAAAAAAAAAAAACCAAAACCAAAACAAAACCAATCAACCCCAAAAAAACCCAAAACAGTTGTCACTTTGTAATCAGAGACATAGATTAAAATCAGTAGATTTTATGGTTTATATGTGCCCTGACAGCTTAGCATACAATTCTCAATTTTATCATTTGCCATTGATCCAATAGCTGCAATGCTGAGCCTTGCACTCTGCACGACTGGTTTTGTTGTCACCTCACTAGTTATTTTCATGCCCTATTCTTCTGATCATTGCAAAATTATTTATTTCCTCGTCTCCTGCATCTCTGTGTTACAGAGTTGTTAATTCTTCTTTAAAGCATTTGGGTCACTTTGTCCTTCCTGCCCTGTTACTCTTCACACGTTTCATGGCAGTTCCACCATGGCACACATCTTTCAGCCACACATGATGCTGATGCTAGCATTATTATTATCTGCCCTGATCTGCTGACAGTTTTGATATAAGACCATTCACAATAGGCCAAGATCACACAGATCTACACCAGGTATCAATCAGCTGATGCTGGTCCACACGGTCAGGGCAGTCACAGCCCGTCCTCAGCTGAAGCACTGCTGCTGCTCTGACAGCCACAGGTGCGTGTTTGCCATTGCAGCCGTGCCTGCAGTCACAGGCAGAATGCAAGAGGAGAATGCAAGGGACTGCCCTGCAGAGCTGAACACCTCCCGAGCCACAGGGAGGGGCACACACAGCACCCACCAGGGAAAGGATGCTCTGCTGGCCGCAGCTGCTTTGCACCAGCACGTCCAGGTGGCCAGGTGAGAGCTGCAGTGTCCCTTTTCCAAACCCTTGGAAACAGCTCAATAAACCTCATGGTCACATGGGCTGTTTTCTGTCATATAATGTCGAGGTACTGACAGTCATGCTTGGTAAGATTTGCATTAAACTATGTGTTTATACAGGTTAGAGTCAGAAAAGGCAGATTTGATTTATTTGTGGGTTTCAGATTATCAGAATTCAGAACTAAGGCAGAATTTCAGAGGAGCCAAGTTTTTTTCTCCAGCATGGACTTATTCTATGAATTCAAATTTGGAGCATTCTTTCCCTACTAGCTTACTTCTACAGCACCTGAAGCATTTGGATTTTGAGTATTTGTGGCAGTCCTGCCATGATGTTAGAGCCCGTGAAGCTGAGAATGAGCTAGTTCAGCCCAAAATCTTAATGCAAGCAGGCAGACCACTGCTGAGCTGGGCAGCCCAAGCCCCTCCGCTGCACTGACCCCGGCTGTCAGCAGAGCTCTTGGGCACTGGAACAAAAGGGAATCTCCCCCTGACTCCAAGAGTGGATTTCAGCCGCGCTGACACGGGCACAGAGGGCTCTGTTTTACTCCGTCCTCTTTCGCTCCACCGGAGCCACTGTCACCGCTCAGCGCACACGAGCACTGCCAGCAGCGCCGGCTGCAGCCTAGGAAATGCTTGTGCCGAGCCGGTTCCGCGCTCCTCCCCTTCCCACTCCCTGACCTGAAGGCGTTTCTCGTTCTCCCGGCAGGAAGACACAAGTCCCAGCAGGCGAGCTTCAGCTGAGTGGAGCAGAGCCGCCGTTTCCATCCCTGTGCCGGCTGTTTTGACCCAGTCACCTGTGGCTGCTCCCTGGCAGGGCTAGTTCGCGCCTGCCGCTTGCCACTGCTGAGTGGGAGAGCTCAGACTGTGCTGTCACTTTCCTTCTCTTGACAGCAGACTGGTCCGACACGGTTCTTGTCACTCAAGTGGTGTAGAGCACAGATCCCTTTAATCCATCTAACAAGAAGTTCTCTTGTCTTCTCTCAGCGCCAAAGCTAATTACACAGCAAACCACAAGTGTGTGGTTTCATGCAGGAATATAAGGAAAGAAGTGTTTGCATGAGGGTGTACAAAAGAGCCAGACATAAAGTCTGTCATATTTTGCCTCCTTTCAGCCCATTTTCTGCACCTGAGAGAAGACAGGGCACAGTTTAAATCAAGCTCAGTAGTTAGAGCCTCGGCTGGGCTCACCTCTCTCGATGCCAAACTCTTGGCGCACTGTGGCAGGCCAATGCTGCGACTCCTGATGCAGATTTCCTCCCACAGGCTTTGCTGTGAGCTGCAGCAGACTCTGCCCGTTGGTTCTGTGTCCTCCTCATTCACAGAATGGTTCAAATCATGGATCCCCTCCACAGGACCTGAAATTTTCCACCTATAGGCATGTCCAGTTGTGACCACGATTCCTGTGGCAAACTGAAGCTGATGCCTTAGATTCTCTGTGCCAGGGGTCTTTACTTATTTTTGAAGTTTCAATAGAAGAGAGATTCAATGTTTTCCAGATGAGAAAATAGGGATGTTTTCCCCATATTAATTATTCCTACTGTTCTTTAGCATCATAACAAACTGGAACATTACACTTTCATTCTCTTCTTTGTCAAGTTGCTGATTGATGGACAAGAAAATAAAATTAAGCAAGACAAGAATTTATTCAATGCCTGTGCTTGTTACTTGTCTTGGTAGTTGAGATCTGTGCAAAATAATTGGAAATACAGTCGTGTCTGCTTAGGCAGAAAGACAAAGAATGAGCAAGAAGTAAAATAAGTCTAATCTTCCTAATTGTTCTCAGCCCAGGGAACAAAGGGCCAGGAAAGAAGGAGCTGGTGGAACAGTACATTATTTATGCTCTTGTTAAGAAACCTGACTTGAACTGTGAGTTTTGGAAGGAGTGTACCGGACAAGTTTGAAATCAACATTTTACTATACTGTTAGTATATGGTGTGAGCACAACTATAAGTAGATGCACAAGAGCACAGGGTTTGAATCATGTCTCTGTCCTCTGTAGCTATCTACTGCAGAAAAAAACTGTTACAGAAATGGAAAGGAAAGGATGTAAAACAATAAGCTGTAAAATCCAAGGCATAGATCAAAACTCCATTCCAAAAAGTAGCAAGATCCTTCTGTCCTGCATTGCTTATTTGGTTCATTTGTCAGGACATAACACAATCAGGAATCCTTCAGAAATCTCACCTGATGTCTCTTCTGCACTAATGTGAACAAAATTGATGGAATCCAAAGTAAGATACTAACAAAGCACTCACTAATAAGTAAGATATTAATGAAAGGCATGGCACATCAGACCCAGCAGTGACATGGTATTTTATGGGCCTGTTTGGAAGCAGGGACAGTTCTGAAGGCAGCAGAGAGGCAAAGTGTGTTTGTGCAAAAGTGAGGGAGAGAGGAGGGATGTTCTGGCCTCTTTTGCCCAGAAGGAATGGAAAACACCTGGAGCACATCGTGATGGACCTCTGAGTGTCTGCTGGGGAATTGGCAGGTTCGAACTGATTCTTATTTCTAGAAGCCAGTAATTCTGCTTGTTCCTATATGAAACACAGGGAGTGACTTGAAATGTGATCCTGTTTCAAAATACACCTTAGCTGCAATAAAGCAACGTTTCTGAAGTGAAGTCTCTCCTTTCTGTCACTATGGCAACCTGTGCAGTGCCGTGCAGCAGAACCTGCACTGGGGCTGCATCCTCTGGTCGTGTCTAAGGGTGATCCCGTGCAGCAGAGAAGCAAATAATGGTTAAAATCTTCAAAAAGATGTTGAGCAGGACTTTTCAGCAAACTGAGGATTGACAAACAGCTGCCTGTAAAATTACCATTTGGAAATCCTTTCTGACCACATCACTCCCCCAGCCCCTCGCTGCTGTGACACAGGGGTATGGCTGGCAGCTGGGCTTTGGAGCAAGTCCAAGAATCGCTGTTTGCATATTTGTAAGACCACTAAGAACTTGTTAATATTGCATTATTTAATATTAAATATCAAATTAAGAAAAAAAAAAACTTTTCAAGAGACAACTTCTCAGATAAAAGTCTTTAGTGGTACCAGAGGCTCAAAAATGAGAAATCACATTCTGCCTTTTTATTCTATTTTTAAGGAAATACAGAATGATTGCATGGTGTAAAGGCAGATGTTGGTAAACATTTCTGCTGGCAGCCCAGACTTGTCAGGAAAACACCAGTTTTGTTTCACCACTTCTACCAAAGCATATTTTTCTTAGAACGTCTGCATTGAAAAGTTTTTCCAGGTTGAGAAAGGGAAAGAAAAAAGGTCCTTTTCAAAAGAGGTCCTTTTTCTTGTGTGATGTCCGAGGATATTTACAGATTATTAAGTATTGAGGTCATTAAGTATTTTTGTTTTGTGTTACAGAAACAAAATCCTTTAAGAAGTAAATTCAGGCATTTTGCTGAAAACAAACATCCTGAGCTGCAAGTTAATGCCAGTTCTGCAGGTAGAGTTCTCAGAGTGATAAACATTTCTGGCATAGTTACTGAGGCTGATCTGCCATTCACCAGAGTCTGCTCCAGAGACTGATGGAGCATACAACAGCCTTTCCCTAAAGCCCCATGGGGTTAGCTCTAACCCGTATGCAGACAGTCCTAAAAATGGGTCCTAAATTGCCAACATATCTACTAAAACTTCCATTCCCTCCCCTGGACCAGAAGCAGAACTGCCCCTCTCAGCATCTTGGAAAGCTCATCTGTGAGCAGAACATTCAGACTTCTTTTTTAAAACACAGAGACATAAAAAATACTGCACAAATATATTAATAACTCATTAAATGTGCCATAACTTATAAAACTAGCAGAAATAAGTCCATGTCTCCCATAAATATGGGAGAAAAAGACATTCTGTTTGTCTCATTAAAAAAAGTAGCTCTTCAGAAGTTAGAAAAGAAACATTAAATGTAGAAAATATATAATATGCAAGATTAATACCTGTATGTGCTTTTAAGGATGTGGATAGTTTGTTTCTAGCTTCGAGGAACTCATGAGCTGTGTGAACGCAAGGCTCCAAGTCTTAGTGGAAAGAAAGGGTCAAATCCCTCTGCTTGAGTCTCAGATGACCAGCCCCAGACCCAGTTCTAAGCCTTGTTCTGGCCTTTTCCTACAAGTGAGGTCAAGCCTACGAGGTTTTAAGCTCCAGAATGCTGTTACACAGCAAATGTTGAAGTATTCTTCACAGCATATTTAGAAATCCCATTTTAAATTTATGCTGAAAGAACATTAGTGGTAAGGTTTCTTGGAAATCTGCTACCCATTCTCTGCTCTGAGAACACCGTGCCCTACAGATGCAGTCAGTTGTGCTGAAGGAGAAGAGACTTGATCAATTGCACTTAAAGTTTTTGGGTTAGTCAATTATGTTTGAAAGTTTTCAAAGGTGATAGAAGAAAATAAGAATATTGTTTCCAGAAAGTGGAATTAGGTCATCATTTGCTTGTGGGTATTCTATAAACAGGAAAGAGGACACATTTACTTAATAAATGATTCACCATAAATTAGACACCAAATATAGACAAAAATAAAGTTCATTAACACAGCCATGACTCAGCCTTCATGGTTTCAGCTGTTGCTTTCTCTTTGAAGTGGCATTTTATTAACAAAAATCAATAAGGAGATATTAGGTGCTTTCTTATTATCTCTATGATCAGTGCAATATCATCTGCTGAGATGGAGGACCAAGAGGTAAGGAAGAAGAACCCCAAATGTAGGCTCCAGAATTTCAGTGCACAAAGGTGAGGCAGGGATGCAAATTAACTAAAAATTATTCTTACACTAAAAGGCAGCTAAAAATAATAGTGGACAAACACTGTCCTTTAGCCAATGCTCCAGAAGGCACAACAGGGTTTCTAGAGAATTATTTGAACTGTGGATAGATGAACTGTGTCTCTAAGATGCTCAATAGAAGCATAATTATTAAAGATTATTAATATTCCAGATATATTAACTGCATCCTTTCAAAGCAGGTCACTCCAGCCTCCCTTCACTGATACCTCTTTAAGCCCAGTTGTGGAATAAACCAGGCTGTTACTGGGATGAATTTGTGGTGTAGATTACTTTGGAAAGAGCACTATGAAATAACTGGGGAGATATTTTTATCTGCACACCCAGGGCTTGGGGCTGGCCCAGAATTCTTGTCCAAATGCTGGACATTATCTTGCACGATTATGAACACAAGATTGGCTCTTGGTGCATTTCTGTGCTCGGGATTTATAGAAGCTGCGTTTTCATTAAAAATGGCTGAGTGGTAAGATGGAGACAAAGACAGCGAAGGTGAACAAAAGACCTGTATATTTATCAAAAGGTCTGGCATAAATATGGTGTTGGTAGAGGGTTTCAGCTGTTTTATGTCTCAGCAACAGTTTAGACAATAACATTCATATCATAGAATGGTGTAGATAATATCTGCAATAAAACCGTGTCTTTTATGTTCACGAGCAGACAAAGCCGGGGAAGCACATTGATAAATGAAACGGAACCTCTGCATTTCCTTGTGGTGGAGCTCCCTCTAGCTTATAGCATTAACCCCGTGTCTGTAAATCATATTTGCTCAAACTCCTACCTCCATTTTCAGGGTAGAAAAGGCTTCTGATTCTGTATTCTTGGAAGCATTGATGACATTTATAATTCGTATGGGAAAAAAAAAAAGTCCCTAAAGCTGCGCTGCTAGCTGAATGGCATTAACAACATTGATGACAGTAAATTCCAGACTTTTAAAAAAAGCAGTATAGAGAAAAATTTGTGACATCAGGGTATGTGACTATCATAAGCACCTTTCCATCTCTTCCAACTTTATTCTCTTTTTTTTTTTCACATACAGAAATATACATATATTTCTTCACCCACTTAGTGGAGACAACTGGCCATTTCAAAATGGCAGTGAGAAAGCTAGGGACATTTTGCTAGGTAAATTTATTTGTTAAATGAATAACAGTGCATTAAATAACAAATTAGTCAGAAGAATCACAATTTATCAAAAATAGTCTATTCACCTATATTTATTGATAAGAATACATAATAAAAAGAAATTAAGGAGTATCTTAGTATGATTAAGGTATCACCGTCACTTCTTTTGTGAAGAATAGTTTATTTTAGTTGCAGAATCCACACATTTTCCTCTCTTTAAGATTCATCTGTTTTTCAAGGCTGAATTAATGGGTGTAAACACTAACTATACCTTTAAAAAAAGTGTAGTGAATAGTCCACTATGGAAACATTGTTTTGCTGAAATGCTAATTTGTGTAGATTAAGAAGACATTTCTGAAGAACAATATCCAAAATCTGATATGAAGCCTAAATAACTGCTGAAATGATAAGCAGGCAGGGCTACAGGAGAAGAGTTAATTAAAAATCTCCAAGGCAACTTATATTCCTTTGTCACAAAAGAAAGGCTATGCTGCTGATACTGTACCTGGAAACTGAAATATCATCAGCTGCTGTAGCTAAGCAGAGAATAGAAAAGGATTTACTGGTTAGCAAAGTCACAAATATTCTGCATTTTAAATGCATTTGGCCACATTGCTTCATAAATATTGCTCCCTGGGTTTTATATTTAACTTCAAAACGACTTATCCTAAGCTCCTTTACACACTGAAAAATTAGGTTCACTTGTGTTAAAATTAACAACAAAGAATTGGCTTACTGCAGACTTTGAAGAATCTAATTCAATAAGAATAAATATTAAATTCTTATTGAACACTGAGACAAAATAGATGCTTAACCTAGCTTGTTTGGGATTCAAAAGCCTAATGAAAAACAAAGCTGTAATAGTCTTTAGGGCTGAAACTGTGTCTGCATTATTATTGCTGCCCACCACCCCAATAAATTAATATATGAGATTAATTTTATTTTTAAAAATTAAATATGCTATTTAGATGTGTTAGTGTGCTGAGATTTGGGAATGGAATGCTCTGAAAGCTTTTCAATCAGTATGCCAATTTTTCTGCTAAACTACAGCATTGATAAGAGATAAAAGTTTTAAAAATGTTATTTTTTGCAGTTTTACTCTTTATTAGTTAATGGGAAATAATCCAACACAGCAACTGCTGTAATTCAAATTTCATTTGAATGTATCCTAAACAGATGAGTGAAAAGAGAAAAATACTGTTTTAAAGGGAAGAATATCACACTTTGTTCCATTATTTCTTGTTGCCATGTCTCAAAGTGGTTTTGGATTGTATCATAATTAAGGAAACACAAATTAAAATGTTCTCCGATAAATGCGGTGTAATTTAGGATGATTTTTACAGGTAGAACTCCACAATCACAGCTTATTAGTGATGGAAAATGAAAAGAAAGAAGTCTTTTTAAAAAACATTTTTCTGTACCAGTGTGGGTGCTCCTGTTTGGAGTATCAGCATGACAATGAACTACAACAAATTCCCTTGATTTAACACCCTCATGTTATATAAAGAATTCTTGGTCTTGAACGACTCGGTGCCAAAATTGCAGATCCAGTTTTCTGGGCTTTTTGAATTGTTTTTCCCAGTTACTTTCCTGGGACATGCTGAAATCAGTCTCTATCATCAAAGTTTGAAGGAGGATAAGAGGGCAAGAGTCTGATGCTTGCCATCCCTCAGAATTTAGGGGAATTTTCTGATTCCAAAACATTTACTCTGCATTTGATCTAACATGATTCTTTTCACCTTCTTGTTTTAAAATGTGTCACACAATTTAAACTTACAAACAAGTGCAGCTTACCATGGAGGTCAGTAATCACAAATTTTTTTGAAATGGGTATTACAGTTGGAACCACATCTCGTCATCCTAGGTACCAATAGATTTGGTAGTCATGCCCAGGAAGAATCAGAGGCCCTTTCTATTAAAAATGCTATTAATAAATGTGCATTCCTTAAATCAGGCTCAATACAGAATATTTGCAGCAGATTCGTAACTGCTGGCCTTTCTTAATCATCTGTATAAAACAGAAATTGCTCTAACGATTTCAAGAATGAAAATTGGTTATTTGAATAGTATTTTATTTTCATAAAAGATAACTATAATTATACACTGCAATACTTTAAAAGGTCAAAAGCAGAATACAGAAGTTCTACGAAAATGTGTGAAATGACACTATGTCGAGCTGTAAGGTACAGGTCCTTGCTTACATGAAAAGACCTTATCTTTGAGTGATCTCTGCTCTGAAAATGCTTTGCAGCTGATATGATTAGTCAAAAAAAATTATTTATTTTGTTGCCCATGTAGAGAGAGATGTTATACACATGCTCACATCCAGCTTGGGTTTGCTGTGAGCTTATAGTAATCAACACCTTGGAAAATTAGAAGAAAAACATGACAAAAATAGGTAAAATGCTGCAACATAGAATCTGTTGGCCTAGACTGGAATAATTTGGCACAAACATAGTGTGTTTATTTTTTAATCCTTTTCAGTAAACCTTTTCAGACAACATAAACTATTTTTTTTTATTTAAAGGCCTGCCCTGCAGTTATGTACACAAGTGACTTAATGTACAAAATATAAGACATAATTGTGAAAATCATTTGAAATTTATATTTAAAAGAAAACTGTTCTTACCCAATTGAATATTATAATTTTATTCTGTGAATTCCTTATAAGGATTTCTTTTTATTTTCAACATTCTGTTAACATTAAACCTGCAACTTTCTGCTTCTTCTGGAGTATTATTTCATTACTAAAACTATGGTGCTCCCATGACTGAGAAATCTATAGGGAAATTCTCTTTTTCTCTACTTGCTATATTTCCCCTACTTGCTACAAGAATTTTGAAGCTTCCAAAATTAATTTCTAAACTGTACATAACCCTGAAATATTTGCCCAGGAGATGCCACAAATCAGGGCAAGACAGTACCTCTGAGGAGAGAGAACATGCACACATACATCCCATCAAGTATATTATTTGTGCATCCAGAGACACGGGAAGCCTCTGTATAAACAGGCGTGTGGAGAACCAGGGAGATAAAAAATAAAACACCAAAAGAGAAGGCAAGAGCCAGCAGGAAAGGCAGAAGGGCAATGCCACTGCTTTCCAGGCAGGGCAGGGCTCCAGGATGAGTCCTCACAACACATCCCCTCCTGCACAGGGACAGGGTGCTTTGTAAGTGAAGACAGCTAACATGAATTTTAACTTAGCTCCACAAATAATTTGCCTTACTCCTGAGTTTTGAGCTGTTTGCCACAGGTAAATAGAAATGGCCAGCTCCAGCAGGACATGCTGCCTCCCCAGCCCCAGAGAAGAGCTGGGGGGGATCCTGGGAGCGGGGCTGTGCCTTCTCCTGTGTTCATCAACTACATGAAAATCATGACTGGAACAGCAATAATTTTATTTCTTGGGCTTCTCTAACTCTGCTGTAAACTGGGGGATAAATTGTTTGAACTATTTGTTTCAATTTTTTTTAGTTTATAAGTGCTACCAATTTTTCTTTTTTAAATACTTAAGAGCTAGGAAGGTCTGTAGCAGACAGCACAAGGGAGAAGGAGACCCACAATGATACAGTGAGCAAAGTCAAGAGATACTGGGATATTTCACTAATTTCTGGATAGCACTCTATTTGTGTGTGTTTTCCTTTTGTGTTTCATGGTGACTAATAGGGTTCCTTTTTCTCATTCTAATTTTTCTCTTATGAATTAGACATTCAGCTTCTGCATTTTAACATTCAACAGTATTTTTCAAGTTGGGGTATTCAGAGAAGCATTCTTTAAAAACAGGTATCAAAACTATATCACATGCCTTAAATCAGAGACCCTCTTTTCTGCTCACAAATGTTGATGTCATCTGTAGAAATGCATTTTTATGCCATATGTGGATATCACATTCAGCAAAACCAGTACTGCTCCAGATTACATAACTCATGTCACTCACAGGTGATGCCCCGGCAGAGTCTTTGTTTTTGGCTGGGTTCTGGTCCCACTTCATTCTTTGCTCCCTGAATTTTCCTCTGCCTCAGCCCAGTCCTGCCCCTTCCCACAGTCGGGGGCTCACTCCCCGGTCTCCAGAGGCGTCTGGGGCAGTGTGTCCAGCTGCAGCCTGTCCCCTGGGCACCAGGAGGGTCAGGGCTGCCTGGGCAGCGCTGGGCGAGCAGCTGAGCTGCCCATGCCTGGGCCAGCACACACAGGGGCTGTCGGGGAGCAGGGAAGGCAGTGCAAGAGATCTTGCACATGCACTATCATCCCAAGCTTAACAGATCAAAGCAGCAATAGGCAGGTTATGGATGAGCAATACATCTCTTTGCAAACATTTGCCTCATGGAGAAGAGATTGATCTTTCTTGCATCCTCAGAAACAGGATCTGTTGCTCCACAAAATTGTATGTGAGCATGTAAGAAACAGGTTTAGTTTAAAACAGGATTATTAACAAGCAACTTCAGAAAAATTGTTAGTTTACACAATTATTACAGGATGTAAGAAAAAGTAATTCAAAGTGCACTAACCTGTAGTCATACTGGGGCTGAAGATCTCAACAGATGAAGGCCAGCTCCTGAAGGCTGGTAGTGTAAAATAACTTGCCTCAACTGTTCTTGATTAACTTCCATTCGAAGGCACAAAGACATCTTTTTCCTAGTCAACTAACAGGCATTAAAAAAATTGAATACGCTAACGGAGAAACATGGGAAAAAAAATGTGTCCTTAGAAGGAGCTCCTCTTACATGGGGAATATGAAGTGCATTACTTTATGTGCATTAATTTTCCAATGTAGTTTAGTAAAAGGAAAAGGTAGAAATTGTCCTCAAACTTAGTGTGGCAGCTCTCCCAGGACATCAGCAGGCTGAGGAGGCTGTATTCCTTGGGCTGGTGCTGCCCCAAGTGCAGGCAACAGCAGGAAGAGGCAGAGAGCACTGGGAGCACTCACATCCCAGCTGCATCTTAGCCTGGTCTGTAGAGATGCAACCTCAAAAGCAGAGGTTTGCCTGTGACCTCTGAGGGTTATGACAAGCTTAGCACCTGTAAACTGCCTCCCAGCAGTGTGCCCCAGTGCCACTCTGGACGGGCTAACAGGCTGCAGTGTATGAGCAAAGAAATCTCTCCTTTCTTTCCCTAAGTCCATCTGCAACCCTCAGTCTGAGGCTGAGGCACAGGTGTGATAATAGTTTCACTGAAAGATTTCTGCTGGGAGCAAGGGACTGTCATTTCCCTAATGCCACTGCCTTTTAGAAGAGTTTATATATAGCAAGCATAGTATCATCTCTTTGGGGTTTTTTTGTTTGTTATTAAATTGCACACGAGCTAACAACTGAAATGTAAATTAATTTATGCTGCAAATTTAGCTTTGACTGCGTGAGCCTGTGTTGTGCTCAGTGAGAGGGCAAGCAGTGGTGTTTGACTCAGTGAAGAGTCACTCTGCCAGGTCCGGTGTGCACAGCAAGGCTCTGCTGTGACTGAGCCTGTGTCCCTGCCGGGTGCCAGCCTGCCACAGGCTCACCAGTGGCCTGAGGAGCCATGGCTGTGTGACACATCGCAGCTTTCACAGTGCAAACCAGCTCTGGGCTTAGGAAACCTTTCCCACAGACATCCAGATTAGCCCAAAGATACTGTGAAAGAGCACGACAGTGTGGCCAAGGGGAAAAGCAGGAAAGCTGCCCCTTTGGAGAATGGTGGATCTTAATAAGGGACAAAAGGGAAAGCGCTCCAGTTTTCATACAGCTTTACTTGTCCTTAGGGAAAGAATCACCGTTCAGCTGCCTTTGGAGAAACAGGGGGGATTTTGTGAGGTGCTTTAATGTTCAGCCATCAGGATGCAAAGCAGGGGGTGCCCCTGCCCATACCCAAGCACACCCAACTCCCTGGCCCAGCTCCGCACGGCCGGCGTGGTGCCCACCCGGGGCCCAGTGCACGGCTGGGGCTCGAGCCCTGCTGTGCCCACCCTGCTGTGCCCACCACCAATCTAACCTAACTGATCAGGACACTTTTCCATTAAAAATATCCTGAAGCATGAAATTCAAAATAACTGTGTTGTTATTGTAAATAACAGGTTGTTTGTTAATGAGTGAATGATGATACTAATAAATTTTGATGTATCATTATTAAAGAATTTGCCAGCACATTCTGAATGAAATTTCCTAAAAAATGCAATGAACTGAGCTGGAAAGAGTAGAAGGTGTATTTAATCTTTCTTTTCTCTTGCTGTTCTGCTTAAACAGAGTGATGAATCAGAAAAAGACACAATTCAAAGACCCCTGTGGCCTTGCCTTACACACCATAAAGGACTGATGGCCAGCACTGGAACGTGCTGCAGCTTTGCAGAAGGACGAAAATTCATTGATACATCCTTAAAGTCATACCTCAATGTTAATTTCTGAAGAATAAAGTCAAGAAGAACCAGTATAAATTCAGAGGCAGTTTAGTGTGACTGAAGCCAAGAGAAACTGATGTGTGATTTAAAGAGCTCATAAAAGCAGACAACTGGCTTTAGAATCTATGGAAAGCAATAAAGCAGTTAAAAATTCTCCCAGTTGCAATGCCCATAGATTTCCTTATCTTAAATTCTTTGGCTGAGCCCCTGGAGCAAATTGCAGGGCACGTGATGGGAGTTTTGTCTTTCAGCGCGGGGCTGGGGCAGCTCCCGGCCCCTCTCCCTGACCCCCTCGGCACACAGCGGCTCCGCTCTAGGGGAGCTTGTCTTGGCGCTGTCTAGACATTCCCAGCTACTATCCTTCCTGACAGTCTCATGCCAGTGGTAATTTAAAAATTGTTTGGGATAGGCTGTGCCTCATAGACACAGGGAGCCAGTAATAACCCCCAGTTCAGTGACCCTGGTCGGATCATCAAACAGACGGTACAGGCAGGCTCAGTTCAGCCTTGGGTCAGGAATCATGACCTCCCCTGACCTTTTTTGTAGATTTAGAATTGTTTTGAGAAAGAGAAGAATAAAAAAGGATACAACTCCAGGCAATTCTGGAAAGCGGTCCAGCTTCCTGTACTGTACACATGCATATAAGTAACATATTTAAACAGATGCAGCTCTGGCAGGCCTGAAAAATTAGGATTTAGCTACTTTGTGCTTTTTTTTTTCTAATAGAGTGCACATTGCTTCTATTTACTTTGAAAACTTTGAAGTTAAAAGACACTGTATGAAAATATTATCTTCACTACATTTACTAGCAAATGCAAAAAAAGAAAAGCAGGTAAATTTATTTTAGAAAATTATGAATAAGATAAGTGAAAAAAAAAAATCACTCTACATGGGATTTTTCAGATGTGTTATAGAAAACTGTCTGGTGTATCAGCAGTGCGTACCAAATGAAAAATATCAACACTGAGATTACCAGACAAATTACCTTGTAAGAGTAATATGCATACAAACATAGGCTGGTTGGTTTTCAAAGGTTTCCTTTGTGTTCATAGTATTCACAGTCACAACCAATAAAAGAAAATATACTGGCACTCTCTTTGTGGTTTTGGTTTTGGAATTGCATAATGGTGACTAATATTTTCTCAAAACCTACTTTATAGTGTTTACTTAGCAGAATTTTCATGCACTGTACCTGGAAATTATGACATGCACTTTGTGTGCTTCCAAAGGGTTGTGAAGGTTTACGAAGAGGTTTACCAGTTTATGGAAAGAGAGCAGAAACTGTTTCTCCTCTCTAGGCTTTTATATGGGCTGGTACAGTTCAGAAACACGTCAGCCAGGAGAGAGAAGGGAAGAGTAAAGTTACAGGAACTCTCCAAGAAACATAAAAATATCAAGTGGGAAAATGAACTGCAAGCTCCAAAATGGCATAGGATTTTACAGGGGCAAACTCAGTTTAACAACACCAAGGACATCAATGCTTTTGCTGTTTTACAAAAGAAAAACATGTAAATTTCTGTTTCAGAAATGAGACTATCAGCAAAGCTCAGTGCTGCTGGGGCATGGTGGGCCCTGGGAATTGGGCAGTTCCCAGGCACAGCAGCCTGTTCCAGCACTGCCAGCAGCATGAGCAGCTGGCTTCTGCTCCTGTCCAAGGCACCAGCACCGTCCTCACTGGCTGTGCACAGCCCCAGCCCAGAGGCACAGGCTGGAGCTCCTGGGCTGGAAGTGAAAACCCCCTGGAAACGGGCCAGGAGCTCTTACTGCATCAAAGTCCTCACTTCAGACTCTCATCCAGCACAGGCAGCTATCCCTGTACTTATACACAGCCAGTTATATTCCATGCAGATTCTCAGATTGTCTCCTGAAGTTTTGGAGACACACAACAATTACATTTTTTAATTGATTTGATCTAATCATGGGAGCATAAGAAGGAGGATTCCTACAGGTGCATCCATAATTTCCTAAGCCAGTCCTGGCAAGACAAAAGTTTTGCAGTATAAACCACTTTTAGAGGGCTATTCCTCACAGAATTCCTTTATTTTACTAGAGGTGTTGGCCACTGTTCTCACAGCGAGTTTAAGCAAATTCTGTAAAAGCCAACTCCTGGGTAAAATTCTTAGACTTCCTATTTCCACAGACCAGGACAAGAAAGGGGTTGTAAGGCCTGATGTCACCTCCAAGTAAGCAGAGAAACAGTATTTGCTTGCCAGAAGCTATTCATATTGCAAATCCTTTATAAATTTTTTTTCTTCTCCAGACTTCCCTGGCAGCAACAGTCACTGGAGAAGAGCAAATGGGAGAAGGAGGTGATTCCAGTAACTTGCCTTTCCTAGCACACTATCTGCCATGGGCCTGACTCTGCTCAGTCTTTATAATGCAGAGCTCACTCAGCAAAAACCTTTGCTATCACTTTTTAATCAGTAATGGCAATTTAAAACAGTAGTTGTATGGTTTCTCTCCACGCTGTTTAAAGTATCCCAGCTCCAGCCTTGCCCTTTGATGCCAGAGTATATGCTCATTAGGATGTGCAATGACAGCAAACCAACCCAGGCTCACAACTCACATTGACTGAATACAGCAAAAAGTTCTGGGACTCCTGGAAGCTGCAAATTATTAAAGATTACCTGAAATTATTGTTCTCTATGCACCCAAAGATAAAGTCATGCTACCTGAGACAAGCACCACAGGAACAGCCCACCCCAGAACTTGTGCTACAAAGGTGCTTTCATATCTTGAGTCCTGAAGATATTGTCATGCTTAAATGGGAGTAAGAGGAGAAAGCAACAGAATTCTAGAGGCTAAAGTGATCATGGAATTGTGTCAGGGGACTTACACTGGACCATGTCAAGCTGCAGCCCATGGGATACCCAGCAGTTTCCCATAAAAGGTACAGAAATCTGAAAACCACCAGTAAAGGAGGAAAATCAGTTCTGAGTGAGATACCTCCACATATGAGGCCAGAGCACCGTGGGCTCAAGAGGGTTGGCAGGGGACTGGGAGGTGCCTGTGGCTGCAGACAGAGAAATGATCCTGAGCAAGAGGAGCAGCAGTGCTGTGGCAGGGACTGCTGGGGACACAGCCCAGCACAGCACCCTCAGCCCCACACTCCCCCAGACAGCTCTCCCAGTCTCTCTGGGTTCACATCTCTCACGTGATGCTGGAAGTTTCCCTCTGTGGCTGCATCAGTAGCTGACTGAAACACAAACGCTGTTAGTCTTTAGAGCACCCAAACAATAGGAGTTATGATGGTTCTGGAATCTACAGTGTTACTGGTGCTAATAATTAGTTACTGTAATTTCAATAAAATATTAGTAGCGTAAATAATTAAATCTGCATGAAAACATCCATCAGGAGACCAGGCATCAAAAAGAAAATAGCTTCTAAAACTTAACATCAAATTGATTAAATTTTGAGGCCTGAATTTCTGCTTCCTATGGGGGCTGGTATGGGAGAGTGAGGGCAGAGCCAGCTAGATGCTCTTGTGTTTCTATGGCAACAGGGGGGTTCAAGTAGCCTCTGCTATTACCTATGATTGGGAAAATCACTACACAGTGTATAAAGTGGCCAAGAGAAGCAACAACCAATAAATGCAGAAAATCCTTAAATCAAAGAGACACAGAAATAAGAGATGGAAACAACCTGTTAGACCATCTTGTTCATTCCCTGAGGCCCTGAGCAGTATTATTAACAGTCTCAAGAACCTTCAAAACCCCTAAAAATTCCATCCAAGACACATGTAAAAACTTACTGAAAGACAGAGCAATATCTCAGGAAGATATAAAAGATCTTTCTAATCTGCTTTCAGTAGGTGTGTATGCACTGTACTGAGCATGCTGAGATATCAGGTTCTCCAGCATTTGAGAAATGGGATGCAGGGGAGAGTTTTCATGGCATTACTCACCATAACACAAGTACTTTTGCCAAAGATAAAACATCCTATAAAAACATCCTGACACCTATATCCCTCCAAATTCTCCCCTCCTTGCACAGTACAGATTTCTGTACCGTAAAAACAGAAGAATTTTTTTGAAGAACCTGCCTATCCATTTCAGGTGGTAGTTCCAGGTGTCCCATTGTTAAGTTGCAGAATAAACTTAAAATAGAAGGAAGATATTTTAGATAAGCATTTGTGTGACAGGTATAGCTCCCTTCCTTTTCTTTTACAGTGAGGGCGAAGAGAAGGATTAGACTGAGTCAAAATTGGTGAGACTCTGTCAGGAAGACAGAAAGAATGCCCACACATACCAAAGCATCCTGGATGTCAGACTCTGCAAAAGTACACATATTCCACTCTCAAAAAAAAAAAAATCATATGTATTATTCAGGTGGTACAAGACTGGAGAAATGTACCTCGTCTTGTTCTCAGTATTGCAAAGCACTTTAAGATATGCAGGTGGAAGCCAGTGTCCTCTCACCCAGAGTGCTTTACACCTACCAGCCCAAAGAATTGCTCTGACACAAAACTGTGCAGCTCCAGAGTAATTCACTAAAGTGAATAGCATTAATATAGGTTTGCTCAGTTAAAGGAAGATAAGATGTGTCTTTTCCATAGGGATTGTATGTTGTCTTCAGGCAGAGCTATGACTACAGGTATGATTTCAGCAGCAGCACAGATATATCCTGAAGGAATATAGAAATATCTGGGAATATAGATATATCCTACAGGACTGCTACCTTCACCTTGGCATTGGATTGTTGCTGTGCTACGTAACACAGTGACCCAGGCAACTGCAGTTTGTCTGTAGCTACATATTTGCTGTAATGGGGCATATGTCACCAAAAGTTTGAGAAGAGGCTAAATTTTGGGAAGATGAGGTAAGGGCAGGACTGTTTCTCCTTCCCATGCTTACCTGTCAAACCCAGCCTTTCCTGAACTGCTAGAGCTCAGCAGCAGGCTCGTGCTGTTTTTCAATGGTCTGCACCTCTCCAATCTCGCCTCAGATGCATCCCTTTCTTTCCCAGCCTGAGAAGGGCTAGCAAGGAAAGAGCAGCTCATCTCTGGACCAGGAGCTGCCAAAAGAGTTCTTCTGTAGCTGCTGATCCAAGCTATTTTAATCTGTCAGCCATTGGGTGAGGAGGAGGAGTAGTGCTCAGCAGCTGACACAGAAGTGCTGGTATCGTTACAAATGCTTTATTTTCTTGCAACCATCTATTGATAACACTTGGGCTCTCAAAAAAGATGTCTCATCTCATATTTTTATTTCCATGTTTTATCCCATCTGCTGTTCTTTACAAGTGTGGGACCCTGATTATGTTAATATTCAGGACAGTTTCCTCTTTTGATAAAAAGATGTGGACTTTGAAGCTAGACCAGCCTGGAATCCCATTACCAGGCTAGTTGCATTCCCAGTGGAAATGGGTCTTACTTTGTTTACAGACAAAAAATAAAAAAGAGGTATAATCTATTATCCCAAGGCCATTGTTTACATTAATTTATCAGCTGCTTCCAAGGAGCAATGGAGTTCAAGAGCATTACAAAACAGTGAGAACCCATCCTGGATTGAGTTACTGAAAGAATTACAGTTGACACTAAGAACTCCTTGAAATGACTTAAGGGGAACTGCAGACAATGGGCTGTATTATTTAGCAGAATAAAGGTGAAGATACAGGGGATATTTGAGACCAAGAAGGCAGTGTCAGTGAGTCTGCCACAAGCATCAGCTCTGATTGTACTAGCCGGAATCCCAAATGTTAAATTCAAAGAAAGCCAGTCTGCTGAAACCTAAGTGATTTTTATTCTTTCTTCTCCAACATGTAGCCACATATTGATCTGTCAGATATACCCTTTGCTTACTGTTTTATCAATACCTTCCTTATAATCATTAGTCCAAAAGGTGTAAAAGCATTTGAGTTAACAAATAAAATCACAATATATTTTTGGCATTTCATAGGCAGAAAATGAGAATATTTGCTGGACATTATTCTCTAGAGTTCTCATAACTAGCTAAAGTCACTGAGCATAGGATGCAAAAAATAAATGAATATGTTTCATTCAAGTTCTGATGTTTGTTTACTATTGGGATACTTCACAACTCTCCCATTCCAAGTGGAGGTGGTGAAATTCCTTTTCAAGACAGATACAATATTTTCTTGACAAGTATCAAGTGGAGGCAGCACTCTGTTATCAATAGTGCTGAATGAATCTCCTGTCTGTAATTAGCTCATAAAGCATAAGAGTCTTATGTTCTGTTAGTGGGAGAGCTTTATTGCATTGTGGGTAGCAACAGTGGGCAGAGTTTTCCCATTTCACACATACTTGTAGCTCTTGGCTTGATATTCCTGCACTTGGTCAGTTTGTGGAGCAC
Organism: Chloebia gouldiae; assembly: GCA_003676055.1. NCBI lineage: Eukaryota > Metazoa > Chordata > Aves > Passeriformes > Passeridae > Chloebia > Chloebia gouldiae. The sequence goes on from QUSF01000133.1 coordinate 475,035, forward strand.
TATATGAAATTTAGTCAGATGAGTTTCTTTTACTGCCACTGTGTCAGGGTAGTTCTCAGCCTCTTGAGAAAATCTACAGAGAGCAATAAAACCAGATTATCCAACCAAGCTCAGTAATTGGGTCAAAGCACTATTAGGGGGTTCAAAATAATTTTTCACTCAATGTTTTTTATGAGTAGTTGCTCTATGCACCAAAGGGCAGCACCTGCCTCCCTGCACCTTTCTGAGGCTGAGAAGTGCAGGCCCTTCCCCAGGAGCCTCTCAAGTCCTTGTTTCCTGCACAGCCCCACTGCTCTGAGCTGGTCCTGCTTTGGGAGACCCCAGGGGTTTTCAGAAAAGTGAGAAGATATTTTACTCCCCCTTCTTATTGACACAATTATCTGACTGGGCCATCCTGCTGAGATCAATCTCTCCTTTTACTGGGATGGGGTATCTATTCAATGCTTAGTTTCATGGAATAGAGCTAGACTGACTGCTCAGATCTGTGCTGCTATTGTGGTGCTGGCTACCCCCTGCCATACCCACAGAAATCCTTCCAGATTCAGTGCACACGTTCTGGCATGCCATCTGATCCAAATTAAAGCTGGTCTGCACTGGGTTCCTAGCTCAGCACTGAATTCCAGCTGTGGTAAGCCACTAACACTGTTACACCTAGTCTCTAATTTGAATGCATTTTACATTTCAATATATTATGTCTGAACGTTAAAAATGTCCACAAGAGATGGGCTTTTCCTGTTTCATCAAGTCAAACTGCAGTGCAGTCAGCCTACAGAAACTCAAGATTTGATGCAAATTGTCTTCTCTGCTGCCTAGCTGAGAAAGCAGAATCCCAGGCAGAGGGTTGAGTGGCCACAGACACGGGACCTGCCTGCCACCAGGGACAGAGCCCTTCAGTGATGCTGCTGAGATCCACTGGGCTGTGTCCTGGGTTGGGGTCCACCTCCCACCCACCAGGATGTAGCTGTTCACAAGTCAAAGACTCAGCAGCTTATGGCGCCTTTTTGAATTGTGGAAAAGTGAAAAGCACTGAGGAAACACCTTGGCTGATCTACAGGTGCAAACTGATTGCCAATGTGGCTTTAGAAGCAGATTCCACACACTTGTACAGGCACTCGGTCTGACAGCTTCAGCTTAGATTTTAATAACAACAGGAAGCCCCAGACACCAAGTCTAGGCAAGGAAGAGTTAAACTAACACACAGGTGTTAAACTAACTCCCAGGTGTATCTGTGGGCAGTATGGCAGCCTTCTCCAGTGCTTCCCTCTTCCTGCTGCCCAGAACACACAGCTGGTAATAGTCTGTGGTGCAGATTGCCTCCTGTAAGAATAGCTTCACAAGAAGCCTGCAGTGCCAGATGAAATTAGGTTGGAAAGACAATCTGAACATGGACAGCTTTTCATTCAGGTCAAAAAACATTAATGAGAAAGGCAGTTTGAAAACAAGGTCAAGAGGGACAAGAGAAACAAATGCTCATCTTCACAGAAGCCAAGAGCAACTTCAGCTTACAAAGTCAGAACTTGTCTTGGATTATAATTGGTTTTAGCATAAGAAAACAATGAATTCAATAGAACACAAGCTGGCTGTTAATTGCACCATGCTTATTTTCAATTTTCCTTTCAGTTTTCCCCTGTGCCCTCAGTTAGTAGAAAACTGGTATTCGAGGCCAGGAAAATATCTGTTGAGTTGAATTTCTCCCCATCCACAGTGAGGAACTGTACTCTGGCTCCAGTTAGATCTGGAGCTGAACAGCTGAGAGTAACACTGACAGCAAATTCAGAGCCCTAGTGTCCTCAGAACATTTCTTGTCTCACCTAGCAGCAGGGTGGATTCACACTGAAACTTTCTGCAAGAAAAGGTATATTAGGAATTCCAGGAAACTCTTAAATAGATGGAACAAGTGGCACACAGGAACATCACATTTAGTTTTTGTAAGTTCTTAGTGGCTTGTTACAAATATCCCTGCAGACTTAGAAGTCAGCATCAGCAGTGAATGTATTTTTGAGAAAATGTGATGTAAGTTAAAATGTGGCAGGTGGCAAGAAGTAGCCAACTGCTTGCAGGAGTTGGGGACAAAGTGTGACAGCATGACTGGCAGTAAAGGGACCTCTTTAGCTATAGCCTATCCTGGAGTATCTGACCAAGGTGGGCAGAGCAGGACAAGCCCAGGGATGGCAGCTGGCATCAGCAAAGAGCCCAGATCATCCAGCAAGTCTGTGGCAGTGAGGGAGGTCCAGGGTCAAGACACAAAGTCAATCCACAGGTCAGGGTCAAGTCCAGTGCAGGTAACTAGTGCCAGAGATCTTCTTTCATCTGCATCTGCAAATTTCCTAGTACAAGATACTTTCCATATTAATTACATTAATTTTAGGAAACTAAAAAAAAGGGGGAAAATTCATTCCCAAAATGAACAGCTTGTATTTTAAAAAATTAAACACAGCATAAATAAATAATAAAGAATAAACAAAATATGTGGTGATCATCCTGCACTCAGCCTTCACACCCTCCTCCCCAGGATGGAGGTCAGGAGAACAGCTGGCATAAACTGCACATAAAATGCTGAGACAGTGGCCAGATCTTGCAAATCTTGGAGGGATGAGTACAATGATGGCATCTCAGAGAGAATCCTTCTTCCCACTTCTCCTCACGTGAGCACTATAGGTACCAGGTTTTCCAGAGCTGGAGGGAGATAAAATGGCTCTTTTCCAGCACGAGGACCTTGCTGAGTGCTGCAGTTCAGGGCACTGCTGAGTGCAGGCACTGAGCAGTGCAGTTCAGGGCACTGCTGGGCACGTGGCTGACCAGCACCAGACTCTTCCCACTCCCTGGACTACTGACACAGACAATCTGCAGCATCACTTGTGCAAAAACAGGAGGAGCAAGTTCTCCCTCCCTGTGCAGCCCCTGACAGAGCCAGGCAAAGCTCCTGGATCTGCTGACTGAAGAGGAGTGAGGTCCAGCACAGGAGCTGCCCATCCAGCCAGGTGCTTCTCCAATAACCTGCTCAGTGGAGGAGGCACCCAGGTCCAACGCCAGCTCATTTGACTTTGCAGGTGATTTTATCTCAAAAAAGATTTTATTTCAAAAAGAAATGACAGCTGTTTTGTTCCTTCACTCCAGCTGAATACTGTGGCTTGATGCTCAGCAGATGTGCAGGAGGGAAGATAATTTTCCATGACACCAAGGCCAGAAGAACTACAGAAACTCTCTCCTCCTAAGCAGCTCAGCATTAACACTGAACAGTCTCAGGAGAGGGAAGCCAGCAGGGTGGGTAATTCACTGAGAGGGGCGTACATGGCAGTGGCAGCAGCAGCTGCTGCTTCTGCTTGTCCCAAGCCAAGACTCACAGTGTTGGTGCACATTTCACAAGAGCAATCTCAGGGATAGAGAGTGATGTAAGGCAAGAAACAAGGCAGTTAGGACAAGGTTCTGGTTTCTGTAATTGTAAATAAGCAACTTATAAAAATAATAGTAATTCTGAATGTTTCAAGAGATGAAATCAAACCCATAATATTTAAATAATAAAAATGGAGTTGTTTAAATTTTACTTAAAAACTATAATGAAATTGCTGCAATGGGTAGCTTTTGTTGAATGTCTGCAAATTATTTGCATTGATCTGGTAATAATAGGATATGGAATGCTTTTCATCACCAGAGAAGCTGTAGTTATTAGTCAGCCTTAAGGTTGTTGGTTCAGTTCATTATTCTCAATTATGCTAATGGAAAAGCTGGTGTGGAGAAATGAGGCTGTTGATTTTCCTGGAATTGTTGGAACCCAGGAGCTCTAGGTACCTCCCCAGGTCTTTGCTCTTACCAGCTGTTTTTGTCCAGATGGTCATAATGTCCTGGACCCATGGACAGGAAATATGGTTGCTTGGTTTTTTTTAAAAAATTAAAATATGTTCTAAGGCAAGGCAGGCACAATCATCCTTAGCAGTACCCCCACCTCACCTGCTGTTCTTCTAAGCTATACTGTGATCTTATCTAGGAAGCAGCTGAAATGAAAATATCGAAGTCAGGGAACATTTGTTTTCCTAAAATCTTCCCTGTTTGCAGGCAAAATTCTTTCAATGGAACAAGTTGTTCACGTGCCATTGTGGAGCCAAGAATAAATGAGCACTCATGCAGGTAGTCAGCAGCTCTGAACTTCATTCACTGTTTGTCACTAGGAAAGGTTCAGGATTTGGCTCACTTACCTTGTGCCATGAGCTAAGCCTCAGGACACAGCAAATAGCCACACGTGACTGTAAATGGCCTGGAAAAAGACATCACATTGAGTTCTGTGGGTCACTTGCAACTAGACAGATTATGCCATGAGCTGAATTCAGTCTACTGAATAATAGCCATGTCCTTTCACCACTGGGCAAGGGGCAGACAACAACATAATTAAAAGCAGTCAATAAAAAATACAGGCAAATAAGCAATTTTATAGTGTTGCATTTCTATCAGCAGATTACAAGGCAAGGCACTTCAGGATTTCAAATGGGTCAGCAAAAATGACAAAACCCAAAATAATGCAGAGAGAAATACATAAGTTTAGGCAGTGATGCAGAAGAAAACATGGTATGGTGTGTAAAGTGTCTCTCTGCATGTCAGAGACACCTCTGGGCCCCTACAACTGTCACAAACTGCAGTGAGAAGGGTTAGGGGTGAGATGGCACCCACGGGACAAAGGCTGCAGTGAAGGTAGATAACAGACCCAACTGAACTGGAAGAAACTGTTTCAACAGCCACAATCTCTTTTGAGATTCAGAGAGTATTTGTGTGTGCGTACATGTGTATATATATATATCTATATATACTGAAATGTACTCCCAGATTAGAACTCAATCTTCCGATACAGTTTCCTTCTCAGAGCTGTTCCTATTTGCATAACTAAAATGAGGACAGTACAGTCTTTGTGTGGATTTTTTTTTTTTTTACTCGAGACAGGGGCACCACCTAATGGCCATCGGATCCCCGGCTTTGCCTCCCTGCAGTTTCCTACCGAGACTACAGCCTGCAGAGAAGAAATCCGACTGTTCTGAGTTACCAGTTACTGATCCTGAAATTCGGCAGGGCTGATCAGGGCACCTGACATTCCACATCCATGCACACCCACACGCTCTCAGCCTGTATGGACCACTGGTCTTCAGAAAGAAAATGAAGCTCCCTGAGCCAGGAGACCCTGATGGCACCTGGCACACAGCAGGGACGGCTCTGGCTCCAAGGGCTGGGCTAGCACAGCAACCTGAGAGTAGTCCCGACAGCACTCTGTGCTGAACACTTCCAGCCCTTTGCTTTTGTGGTTGGGCACCTGAAACACCATGAGCAGCACACGTCAAGAACCCCCCAATGGTTAGGATTGTTCACAGAATCTGTGATGTCCTCTGAAGATAGTGAATGTCAAGGACAGGGAGAGAAGAGCACTTCTTGTGCTGTTCTGAAATCCAAATACTTGTAGTTTGTGTGTTCCGAGGAGTTGAATAACTATAATTTATTCAGACAAGTATAATGCCAATCACAATATTTACCAACAGAATCTGTTACAAAGACAGGGAGAGTGTGAAGTTAGGAGACACAGTCTAAAGAATAAGTTCTAGTAAACACCTAGGAAGAAATTTATTCTGTGCACTCTTCCCTTCAGCTTTAGATAAACCTCTGGTTTATAGCATGCTCATGGGAAATTCAGAGATTTCTCATTTTCTATGGACATTGGCAAAGCACAATTCAATTCCTGCAGGTTTGCCAGCTTGCTATACACACCTGTACAGGAAAGTTTGCCCCAATTTAAAGTCCCTTTTAGGAACTACAGGGAAACTTATGCAACTAACCTAACAATTACATCAGTAAAATCATATGAGAAAAAGGGCACCATGAAAAACTTTGGGACACACTTTGGGACTTGGGAAGGAACACGCTTTCTGAATAATTTCTCACAATAACTCATAAAAACTTTAAAAAAGTAATATCCTTTCTCCTTATGCTAATAGGGCAAGTTGAGCTCCAGGCAAATTATGAATTTGTGTAAATGTCACCTGTATAGCTGGGGGGAATTCTTCACCTGTACCAAAATGCTTCTTACACAATCCTCTTTTACCATCCATGTGCCTAGACCTGCTTCAGCTTGTCATCTTTGCATAGTCATCGTTCTCCAATTACCTTGAGTTGTGGACAGCTTCTATCAGGATCACCAACTCCTGCATGAGTCTCTCTGAAAGTTTGATCATTTTCTAAAAATTTCAGTGGCTCTCTAAAAAGCAATCCCCCATCATTCTCACTTATTTAGCATGATATGCTAAGGAAGTGCTTTCATTTTAACATTGTCTGAAATTCAAAACAAAACGTACTATTTTATTTTTCTTATAAATATGACAAATACTATTTAATCTCTGAGTATTACATGAGAAGAGGTGGGAAGTTTCTGTGGCTTTCTTCTTTGTTTTCAGAGATCTACTTGTCAACCAAAAGTAAAAAGTTTTAAAAAGCCACAATTATTGCAGCAAGCACAGGCTCCTGGAGTACAGAGCTAGTGCCAGAGATACTGCCACTAAGCATGTCCAAGCTGCTTGCTTTGTCACAAAACCTCCTTAGTAGCCAGATGCAGATAATTAGCACCCAAGCTGATGAAAGTACAGTGTACCTCTTCTACCTTTTGAAAGTACAGTGTACTTCTTCTTCTTCTTCTACCTTTGTTATATTTGGCAAACGGACCTAACCCGATTTCAGCCTTTATAGAGTAGCGGTGTGGGCAACTTGCTCTCTTTTTGGAAAAAAATAAGAGGAATCTTGAATGATATGACCTTCACTATAGTGCTACTAAATATAGCAAAATGTAGCAAAATATAGCAAAATAAATATAGCTAAATATGGCAAAATAAATACAGCATAGCATAATATAGCATAGCATGATATAGCATAGAGTATTATAGCATAGCATATGTGCTATTATAGCATGTTATGGCTATATAATATGACTATAGCTATATTATTATAGCTATATTATAGCTATATAATATAGCTATTTTATAGCTACATTATAGCATAATACCACATAGCATCATATAGCATAGCATAACATAATATAATATTTAATTGTTTTTACTGCCAACAGCATGTAAAATCTGCATGTGTCCTACATGCACCACAGCAGCAGGCAATGCTCTGTGCTGCTGCAGGAATCAGCTCAGGTTAGGTCACAGCAGGTCAGTAAATAATCTCTAAAGCACTGAATAATTCAAAGGGTAATTTGGTGGTCAATGAATGTCAGACCCTTGTAATTCCATAAATCATCTCTGCAAATAATCAATAATTTACATTAAACAATGAATTTTACAGTTTCTTCATTGCCTGTCAGTCCCACATGAGTATGGTAATTGTATATGCTCCAATAATTTTGATGATTTGCATAATAAGGAAGGCAAGCTGAGTATATTCGCTCACATTGAGAAGAACGTGTAACAGTGTCCTGCCCACAGATACTGCAGGAGGACACCATCTCATGAACACAGAGGCTCCCAGCCTCTGAGATTGCTGGTTTTGGGCTCATTTGTAACACTTCGTTTTACATAAGCTTATTTTTTATTTCCTGATTTGCTTGGAAAAGAAAAGGAAAATCTTAGAATTATGAAGTGCTCAACTTCTATGGACTGTACAATGGGTTCTGTCAGCTACTTAAGTGAGCTGAATCTGAATTTTAAAAGTATTTACATCTAAATATACTAACCTTATTTTGACTTCCTACAAAGATTTTTCTGAGCATACTCAATAATATGTATCTTTTAAAAGTATTTTTTGAACTAATCTTCCTTACATTGGTCCTTTAAAGTTTTGAAGTGGTCATATTCTTTTTCTGTGCTTTATTCCAAGTAAATTTATGTCCAGCAAGTAACTGCAAGGCCAGGGATGTTGACATACAGACAAGGAATGGGTGAACCATGAAAAGGGAAGCTTAGTGACATCATTTCCACCTTAAGCAGAAGGAGGGTGTCAGCCTCGGTGTCCCCTGTGGCCCAGTACAAAGCACAGGTCCTTTCAGTCCGACAGTCACCAGCTCTGCTGGGCAGCTACACCGGGGTAAGGCAGACCTGACGTGCCTTAGCAGAGTTCCCTCACCCCAGAACAGTCCCTGTCCCCTGGGCAGCTCAAAGGCAACTCATGGGCAAGGCATGGGCAAATAGTCGAAGTCAAGTCATGGGCCATAACGACCCTTTTTTCTGAGGCTTGCTAATAGACTCCACAAAGCATAGCAGACAGTTTTGGGTTCTTTTTTTGTGGCACTGATTTTATGTTCCCCTTGCTATTATAAAATAGTGAAATCTAGAGGAAACTAATATATTCATTTATTTAACCAAGAAAACTGATGAGCAGATTACCCAAGGTTACTGTACCTGCTTCAAAGATTAAACATCATTTAGAAGTCAAAGGGCAACTATTTATCGGCTGCAATGTATTTAATTCAGAGCCTTGAGCAGGATTAAATTTCTCATGGGTATTTGTGCTAATTTCAAAGGCTAGACTGACAGACAGTGTCTGAAAACAAAATTAAAGAGGGATGGATTTAAACAGAATGTTTTTCTTTCCAGAATCCAAAGAAGCCTTATTTTTCAGTTGCTGGACTGAAAAATACTTCCACGTCCTTGGAGGATCAAGGGCTATCAAAACAGACAAAAGGAAGATCTGTGATTTAGTGGCATCACAGTTCACATGGTTTATATTTCTACTAAGCTCCCTGTGCTGTTTCACAGACCATGTGGCTTGGGATTGCTTTCAGACACAGAACTATGCACGGAAGTACAAATTTAGATACAACCTAAGATACATCCACAGATATTTGGTGCTTCTGAGCAATCTGTATTGAATCAAACCTGCTTATATTAAAGTATTAAATACATGTTGTCTTTAGAAATTTTCAAAGGCATCTTTGGGAAGTTGTTATGTGGAAAATGTAAGTAATTGCTTTAGACCAAAAGGACACTATGCCATCTGAATAAACAGAGCCTGTAGAGTATCTTTTAGTGTGAAGGACTATTTCACTTGTAATTACTACAGCAGCAACATTGGATCTTATTACTCTAGCACATGCTGTCAACAAAACATATTTTTCAGTTTCTTCTTGATTAAAACAACCAATTTAGCATTTATTCAGTTATCACAATGCACTCTGAGGAAAAAAAATGTGAGAGAATGATCTGAGGTAACTCTGGGATTAGGAAAAAGTGGAGAGTATCTTTTGAATCCTGAGAAAGTGCTGAATTTTTTGCCTGAGAAAATCCCCGGGATGAGCTGGAAGTCTCAGCTGCTGTCTCATGTTGTGGGTTAACCCTGGTAGCAACTCATCCCACACAGACATTCACTTGCACCTCTCCCCCAGAGTGGGATGGGGAACACAAGAATATTGAGAGGGCAAAAGTAGGAAGACTTGTGAGTTGAGATAGAGACAATTTAACAGTAAAGCAGAACAAGAATTAAATCAAGGTTTCTAGGGGTAGGCAGGTGTTCAGCCATTGCCAGGATGGCAGGGCTCCAGCGTGTGTGATGGTGGCTCAGGAAGAAAATCACCCTCACCCCCCACATCCTCTCCTTCCTCTCTCTTCCCTGAGCCTCTGGCCACACATTCAGATCACTGCACCATACCAGCTACTTGGAAGAAAAGTAACATTATCAGTCAAAACCAGTAAAATGAAGTACCTATGAAATTTATTGGCCAACCGTATGTAGTCCTAGTGAATGGTAGGAGAAAAAAAGGATTTGTAAGAGAAAACAAAAAGCATTTTGAAACTAACTAACCTCCTTCTTGAGAACCTGCAGTGAACAAAAAGGTCCTGCTTTCAGCTTTGCAATGGGCATCTGAGAGGGAAGAATTCTTTGGCTGGATTTGAAGATTTCTTCTAGGGAACAATAATCAGTGCTGTGGACACTGGTTGTAAATTAATGACCAGATAAAGGATTTGGCTTTGGACATGAACTGCAGCAAGTTATTAATTCTGTAAGCCCCTGAGCCAATGTCAAGTGCTACTACAAGCACTTGAGGGTTTCCATTCTGTTAGGAGTCAGCTCCTTGCAGTGTCAGTTGCCAGAAAAGGCAGAACTCATGATGTGTGCATCACTGGAACAGGTATCCTGCTCAATGCTTTCTTTCAGGTCATGCCACTTCCACAAGTTCTTTGCACAACCTCTGGCCTGATCCACTGCCAAAATCCTGGTCAGAGGGAGCTTGTGTCATTTTTCCTTACACTACTCATTACCTACAGAGACAACTCTGCAGGAGTAGGTCACCCAGCATGTATAGCAAACATTGCTCCAGCACTGTGGGCCTCTTTCATGAGTCTTTTGTGAGCTCCTTGGAGCCCATACCCTCAGCAGAAGCAGAGGAGACAAGATTCAGACAATGGAGTCACTCAGATTTTAGTTCCATTGCTAAAAATTCTGTTTTGGTGCTTTTTCAGTCCCTCGCAAATTTCAGAATCCCCAAATCTGGGACACAAACAGTTTAAAAGGCAGAAAACTGAAGCTGGATGCCTTCAGTTTTGTGCAAGAGCTGCTGAAAGTGAGTGACTAGTCAAAACCAAAGAGCAGATTTGAGCTGATGCTGATTCCTCCTTCTGAGCAACTCTGATCACAGCTGCAGAATTTAACATACTTTGTAGGATGCCAGAGCACACTATTCACATTTCAACTCTACCAGCACCCCCCTTGATCTGCCCTCTGCTCTCTGCAAGGCACTGCTGGCTGTCACAAAGCTTTGTCATGCATAGCCACACACCTGCAACCTGCACAAGGACAAAGCAAGAGCGAATGGAATTTTCAGTGTAAAACAAGAAGTAGGACTCTTGGAGAAATAGGCAATTGCAGGGTTTCTTTACAGTACCTGCGGCATCCCTGTTCCTCGTTCCCTGGCCATGGTGTCAGCCACCCCAAGAGAATCCTCTGCTCTGCTCCATACTAGCACCTCTGAAATGATGTGTCTGGAGAGCTGCACGCTGCTTCAGATCACCCCAAAGCCCCCTTAGTGGTTAGTGCTGTGGGACATTAGTTCTGGATGACTAATTATTTGGTTTAAAAACAGGTCTTTTGTTTCTTGGGCTATAAAGACAACATGACCACTTTCTGTACGTTTGACCCCAGGGAAAGAAAAGCCACAGATAATAGAATTAAACCCTCATTTCACTTGAGATAATATTTGTATTAGCTCCCTTAGTAAAATGTCATGTACACTGCCAAGTCTGCAGGTTATCACTTCCACAGTTGGAGTGTTTGGAGACAGGGCTTGGAAATAGGGGGTATTTGGGGGAAAGCTCTGAGAATTATAAGACCTGTAACTGTAGAACTTTTTCCTACTCAGTCTGACATTTCCTTCAAGACTTGAGCTCAGACAAAATAACAGTTAGGATATTTTTTATTGGCCCAATACTGAAACATTATATAAGGTTTCAAGGCCACACTGATGATTTTTACCCTTTTTTTTTTAAGGCTCTCTGTAGACTTTTCAGGGAAAAGAATCAACACACTCAGCTGTGATTCCAGTTGTGCTCATCTTTCAAGGCAATACTTTAAAATTTTAAGCACCATGAAGGAAGAGTGCAAGTTCTCCCCATCAATACTCAGAGCTTTTTCCCTATAATTCTGAAATCAAAGCAACAATAATAAAGCAACTTGGCCAAGTATTAGTTTAAGACATTTCATTCCATTCCAGAGAAGAAATGACCACTCCCTCCCTTTTCCTGCTGCAGTCATGTTGTGTTTGGATGCCCAAATGGTTTCAGGTAAGATTAGATTTCTCCATAACATGGAAGCTAGTTCCTCCACTGCCTTCTCCTTTCCCCAGTATGTTATCTTTTTTGCTTTGTACATGGCAGTACACATTCAGCAAAATAAACCATTGGTAAAGAGGGAATTTCAACCTCTGACATAGGTAGCATGCTGAGCAAGTTGGGTTATCAAGTAACATAGAGGTTTTTAGATTGGCTTTTAATGAGGAAATGAAGTTGAATAATTTAGCTTGAGAAAGTACAAGCCCATTCTTTAAATATTCATTGTATCATCAGCACTTTGCTGCAGAAGACCCCTCCAGCCTTTCCCATGAAGGAATCTAAACTATCAGTTCTCTACACTTTTTAGGATGCACACGTTCATTCAGTCAATATACCACAGAGTAATATTTTCCTTAATTCACAACTCCTGACTCTTTCTCCTTTCATTTTATCTCCATGCTGGAGTTGCAGAGGCAAAGCACAGGCCTGGTGTGTCTTCACACACAAAGCTGGTTTTTGTGTGCAGGGCAAGGAGAACTGCTGCAGCCAGTAGAAGGAAAACAAGAGTGAAAGAAAATATTTTATCTGCTTTGTGCCATGTGCTTTGGTGTCTGGTTACAGAATAGTCAGTCGACAGTCACAATTCAATTCCTCATATGATGCCACAAGTGAGACCTGACACTGTGAAGGTGGTGTTAACCAGGGCATATGCATATACTGATCTTCTTTAATTCTGCATCCCTTTCACAAGCCAGTGTCTGCTGTGAGATGCTCTAGAATGTCTGTTTGAAGCACTTGTCCAAAACCAGTGAGAAAGCTGACCTGTAAATAAGCTCTGGGAATGAAATTGGAAAGGGTGTAAGGGAGAAAATGTGCAGAAGGCAACTAAAGCAACCTATATTGCTATGACTTATCTGCAGAATTCTGGGATTGGAATAACATGAAAAATGGAAATAAAGAGACCCTGAAGTAATTCCTCTTAGGCCCTCCTTATTCTCCTGGCAATGGCCAGTCCAGCAATACTGGCCAAAAAGAAACATGAGCTTGCATAGAGGAGACTGGCAGTTTTACTCATGGTCACAATCAGGAGCACACCCCAAAGGTGAAGGTTCTGCAGCCTTCCCCACAGGAGACAGGCACTTGTCAGCCAGGACAGGAACAGCCCCAGCTGTCAGGCAGTGGAAGCTGGAGCCTTTACTCATCACTGCTCCAGAATGCTGCTTGTGCTTTCAAGGGTCCCATAGACTGTGTCCCCAAAATATTTTTTCCACTGATTTGATGCATATATGTGTGTGTGTACACGTACAGGTGAACAGGCACACACGTAGACTTGTCTGGCATTATCTCAGGAATTTGGATAGATGAAATATAGGCTGTGCATCACTTCAAACCTGGCACACAGCCCACCTCTGCACCCCAAAAGCAGGCACTAGATAGAAGAGTCTGTGGTCTGGAAGGACAGCTATACAATACACCATTTTTAAGGACACAAGAAAACTGCTGTGGCTACTTAGTATACACTGTGCTATAATAAGAAATACAGCATTAAAGGAAAAGCATAAGGATCCTTTGAACAGAAATCTTTGAAATAAATTAAAAAACCCTATAAAACTTTCCACAACAGTTTAAACAGATTATTAAAAAATAATATTATTAGTAAAGCCTTTTAAATTCCATATGAGAAGGATTATTCTCAAAATCCCAGAGAGCAGTTGTAGATAATTTCTAGTTGTCTTAGTCTTCAAGCAGTTTTCCCCAAGAATTTCCAATACTCATCCTCTGTTTCCAAAATAAAAATGAATGAATGATGGGTCTTCAGGGCTTTTGTATTCCAAATACTTAATATTGAGCAATACACAGGATCCAGAAAAAAAAAAAATCTTACACGTATCCCTTTTCAGCTTTAAAAATGCTGCAGAGGATACAAACACTATTTCTTCTCTTTAGCAGGTCACTTGTAATAGACAAGCTGCTTGTGATGCATTCCATGCTGGGACCAGCTATAAGCCATGCATCTGCTGAATTTAGGAATAAAGAGCTGGTCCATAAAATGTGGAATCAGAGGAGTGGCCTCAGGGGCATAATGGTGCGTTACTGCTGTGAGATCAGAGTGTTTCACTGAAAGATATATATTGTTACAGGAAAAGGGGCTCCGTGGTTTTTGATTCTGTCATTATTTATTGTTGCCATTGCTCATTTTCTGCGATGCTGGATTACACGGCAGAGAGAACTAGAGTGCTCTGCAGCTTGCACTGGAGCTCACGTTATTTGCCATGGCGAAGGAATTTTTTCTTATCAGAGTAAGTTGTGTGCAAGAACTTTAAGTCTAGGAATAGCTAGACTCCTTTACCTCCTAAGAAGGTCACAGACAGGCATTGCTCCTTGCCAGCTTGATGAAGAGAGAGGAAGGATGAGCAGGACCTTGGCTGACCTTCCAAAACCAACAACCTCATTCAACATTAGTCTCAGACACAGTTCCAGCACTTACCTCAGCGCTTTTTGATATCAACTAAGGGCAAAAAGCCACTCTGCTTTGCTCAGACGTTAATTAATAGAAGTCCCCAAGCCTTGGGAGGAACTTCTTACTAGCTGGCCATTATCAGTCTTAATTATTTACTAGATACACCTGGCACCTGTGACATTTATAAAGCAAGAGCCAGTGACTAACTGTGGATACATTTCCTAGGCTTTTTCTTCTGTAAATTGTTCTCAGCAACATAACTCTTTAAGTGTATCACTCCTTAGGTTTCCTGGATTAAAAAAAAATATGGATTAAAAGTCGCTTGGGTTAATAATTAATTGAACTAGGCTCATGAGTCATTTAAGTCCAGGAACAGAAATATGTCTCTTTAGAATCAAGAGTCTGTATAGGTTCCTACAGCTGGATGTGCAGGTTTCTGAGTGTCATTTGGTAGTTCCCAGGCTCTTGGAATTGTTGTGGTACCTGCCTGCTCTGAGGCTGCTCTGATAGGCTGTTCCTGCTTAATAACATCATAGATACAAGCAGCCTTGTCCAAAAAGACCAAGCAGGGCTGAGTGACAAGCAGGGATGGGTTCCACATGTTGGGAGCTGTCACTTTCACTAGGTTAATCAATACCTTGTTTCCCTTCTTATCTTGAAAGCTATGGAAGGACAGAGTGTGCTAGCATGGGACTCTGCCTTGGCTCCTGCCATGCTGCAGCTCCATAAACCTCTGCCCTGCAGGGCTGTCCGTCACCCAGTGGAAAGGCTGTGGCTGGCTTGAATATGCTCATCTAGAACACGTTTGGGTATTTTTTCTGGATAAAACACAGACAGTGGCTACATGCACACTGCAGAGTCAAGGGTGGACCTTACTGCTGTTAAGTGGTGCCTGTGGGTTTCAGCTGGCTGATGACCAATAAGACCAGTCTCACCTGAAGCTGATATGACTAGAAGCACCATGAACTGTGCTCTACCTCTGCTATTTTTTGGCTTCTCAGAATGATGGGTCAGGGTGGGATTTCTGAGTATGAATTCATAGTTTGCGTGACTGCCCAGAGAGGATTTTGGGAGTTACAAACTATGCCAGGAAAAAAATGGCAGGAAATATACAGAAGAGGATTATAGATAATAGCTAAATCTAAGACTGCTTTCTTTAGTCCTTTTTCAAGCACCAGCTGAATACTCCCAATTCAAATGTTTCTATCAGGAGAAACCCTGCCACTCCTACCCTGTATCCCAAGTCCTTAGAATAGAGAGGTGTCAGCATAGTTTGTTCTCAGAGTTTTACACAGATTCAGTTGCATTCAGCTATGATTCCGAAACCCTAGCAAAGCTAGGGTCACTGCAGAAAAAGGTGCCTGACCAGGAGGGTGTCTCTGGAGGCACTGAGCCTGCAAATCGGGCAGCAGTGGCAGTACTGTCACCTTGTGTCACCACTGCACACCTGCCCTGCTGCCCCACAAGCGGGCAGGGGTGCAGCCTTCTCCTCTCCTTCACCCTCCAGTGCTGCCAGGAGCAGACAGGCAGGTGGACCTGCAGCCTGTGTGGAATGCCCAGTACTGTGCATATGGGGTTCTTCTGTGTTACACATCTGGTTTGCAAAGATGATACTTTCCTTGTAGAAAGCCTTGCCCCTGTCACGCAAGGTGTTTTTTATTTCTTCTGAGCAGTTCTTGGCATCTACAAATGGAGTTTCTATGTAAGATGCCAAAATGAGCTTCATCTCTGTAATCCCAGATCAAGAAAGGGCATCCAGAAGATTAATTTAGGGATTTTCTCTATAGGGCTGCTCCTGGAGAGTTCCAAAACAGACCCAGAGACCCTAGTTTGCTCTGATGGTTTAGGTCTCACATTTTTATTTTGGGCCAAGCTGTTAGGTACAAGTGTTTAAAACATCTTGAATGTGGCCTGTACTGACCCTTTCCATCCCTTGTCAGTCTACCCCTGTAGAAGGGGGACTCAGCATCATCCTCCCACAGAGGGCAGAGATTTCAGACTGAAAATTGTTGTTAGAGACTGTGTGAAGGGTTAGAGGCTAAATGGGAATTTGTTTTTTATAAAACAGTTTCTCCTGCACTACTTGTCAAATGCTGACCTCAGGGTCCTATGTTTCCCATATTAGATTGATTATCTCATATATTCTGCTAAATGTGGTATCTATTCTGCTAGATATGGCATATTAATATTTCTTTTGAGTTATATTTACCTTACATTCCTGCTGGAGAAACAACAGCTGAGAATTTTGTATTGCACTGGAATTTGTTGTGTGTTTTTTGGTAAAAGTTTGTGAACATCATTTGAAGGTATTGGGGTTTTCCCAAAACAAATATGGATGCCTGAATATACTGCAAGATATTTCACTGAGGCCATGCATTAATATTCTGAAAAGGTAACAGGTTGGTCAATGCCTTTAATGCAAATGCCATATGAGAGAATATAAAACTTAGAAATGGCATATATATGCATATTAAGCTAGAGTCTCAGCAAATTGGTCAGTAAATGTAATTACAGCAGAGTGTAATTCAGAGAATTGGTCTGTACAGCTGCAGACTCACCCATGGGCACATATCAGATCAGCCAGCCCTAATCCACTCCAAAATCAGTGCTGAAACAGCCAAGTCCCTTCTGGACTTGGAACAAAGAAATTAATTGCGGAAAGAGAGCTACATCCATTTTGCAAGGATGAGTACTAGGTTAAGGGTATTTGTACCTTTTTGTAAAAAACTTTCTTGAGATGGTTATTCTCCTGAACAGCCAAAGCAGACATCCTTCAGACAATGGAATTTGAAACTCCAGAACCAGTTCAGGATCCATCCCCTGTTCATAGACAACCTTTATTTACTTTAAATCTGGGTTTGGGGGTAATTGGTTTTGATTTGGGTTTGAGTTTTGTTACTGTTGGGTTTTTTTTTTTTGGTGGTTTTTTGGGTTTTTTTGAAACTTGAATTTTACAGCACTACAAGTTAAAAAAACTCACTATTGATCCTTTAAGGTTAAGAACTTGGTGCACTTAAATTATTCTAACCCAGAAAGTTTGAAATTTATAGTCCCTCTTGAACCTTTCTGCCTCACCAGCTTCCTTGGGAGGACCCTACTACAGGCTGCACGCCAACTGCAGTAAAATTTAAAGAGGTGAGAGAGAAACTTCCCAGAAAATATAAACATTTCATGGAAATGAAATAAGTCTTCCCTTATAGGAACTCACCTCAGCAAGCTTTAGATAAATGAGACGGTATTCAGAATTTTAAGTGGATGTAAAGCGTGGCGGTTTAGATACATTTGTTTATGAGCAACGCCGAAGTGCACATTGTCCTGGGAGGGCGGGGGGCCATCAGAGCCCCCGTCGCGGGGTCGGTGGCCGGGCTGGGGCCGGTTTGTGCTGCCTCCGGCCGGGGGCAGCTGCGCTCTGCTGCCCGGGCGCCGCGCAGGAGGGAAACTCGGGAGAGCAGCGGCCGAGCTCCGCGGGGGAAACTCGGG
>QUSF01000133.1:492714-504930 GCA_003676055.1 Chloebia gouldiae
AGCTCCGCGGGGGAAACTCGGGAGAGCAGCGGCCGAGCTCCGCGGGGTGAAACTCGGGGAACAGCGGCCAGCGAGGCACGCACCGCGCTCTGCTCTCCGGTCGGGATCTCTGCTGACAGACCGAGGAGAGGCACACGGCTGTGGCGAGAAATAAAGCGTGAGCGCTGGGAGGGCTGTAAATTCCTCAGCTGCACTTGCTGGGCGCTGGCTCCAGAGCCTTACTCCTCCTGCAGCTTTCTGTGACCCGCGTTTCCTCAGAAATCTCAACACATCTGCGGAGGGTCTCAGAAGCTGCTGGGAAAATGACATGATGTAGGCAAGAATGGATTTTTTTCAGAGGGGAACGTTTTGGCTGGGAAATTGTCGGAAAATTCCGACCCAGGGGTGGCTTGGAAACACGCGGGGACTGATGCCCGCGCAGTGCTGCTCTCTGTGAAAATCCTGTCACGACCTCAGGAGAGACCTGTAGCGCAGATCTAATGCGGCTTTTCTGGCCGTCCCTGTCACACGGCCGTGCACTGAACCGGCTTCAGCAGAGACCGTGGGTGAGCCCAGCAGAGCTGCGAGCTGACGGGGGTTTGCTCACGCTGATCCTCCGTTAATGACGCAAAATAAAAACAGGGAAAATGTCACAAAGCCTGGCATTTCCACATGCTGTCACTGATTGGAACGACTCTGAGGTCAGGTTTTCCTTTCCTGGCTGTTTCTCCAGAAATACGTAAACTCAATTCATTTAGAAACATTAACCCATGCAGTATTTGTCCTTAAGAAATACTTCTGTATTTGGCTCAAACTTTTCTAGAGCCTTCTTATTTTTTTCTGTTTACATACCAGTCAACCTTAGACAAACCCTTGCTAAGCAATTTGAAAGCTGGCTTCATGCTAACTGTCACTACCAAGGGTTTTCATAAAATTATTTTTAAATTAGTTTTAAGAGACAATAAGAAGCCAGCTTGAAGAAAGTTGTCAAAACACTTATATGGTAAGGGGACAGTATCAGCCTTCTGCATGATAATTTGGGAAATTACCCTAGGGAGACTCAGCACAAGCCATAAATCTGCATTTTAGCCTTTTAGCCAAAAGCCCTATCTGTCTAGTCAGCTAATGGCATTTTGACAGGGAATGCAGCTGAATTTCTTTAAAAGTTGATTTGGGGAGACTCCAGGAAAATTCAGTAGTTTAGTGGCAAAATTTTTCACACCAATGCCTTTGAAATGGTAGCGCTGGTGGTATATGTCTCCTCTTTCTGAAAAGTTTTATTGTCCAAAATTTATTTTATATATTTTATGAGTGAAGATGAAGCTCAAGCAAGGACATCATTTCTTTAGCCAAAAGAGGAGAGGGTATGGACAGGGGGGTTTGCAATGCCCCCATGTCCCCTCTGTTCTTCTTACTTTAAAGTGTAAGCCCTCCTAGAAGTCACAGCGCTACCCCAGCCCCCGCTGGGGCTCCTGCCCTGCCCTGTGTGAGCCTCACAAAGGAGCTGCAGTGGCCTGGAGGCATGCTTGGAGGAGGCAGAAGGATGGCAGCAACTGCAGTTTCACTCTTCTCTGTGACATATTGCATCCAGAAGAGAAAATATTGCCTTGTAGGGAGCATAAATCAGGGTTGCTTTCAGCTTTTAAAATGACGTAAAGTTTGTATGAATATAATTATAGCCTCTGATGCAAATAAAACAAGATGTGACAGATAAAGAAGGCTGCCACTACTAAGCTAATGCTATAAAACTTCAGTAAGTGACTAGCAGTTGGCAGGATGTTCAAAGAAGGTTTTACTCTCCCTGACACTGATATGGTGTCTGAGATATCTCTTTTTAAAGCTTTTTGTTGAATTTTATATGCTTTTAAAAACAGTGATTAGTTAAGATCACCTTGAGCGCCATCCTTTAAGCCAAATTTATTGATTCCAAAGTACCAAAGTACTTCGGTCATCTAAAACAAAGGTATGCTCTTTGTGGTGTTTGTTGTATTTTCATGTGGCCAACATATATTCTATTTTCCAAATTCAAACTGGGGTTATTACCTAATGTCTCTCTCAAGCCAGTCTTACCTTATCTCTCTGAAAGACTCTATCACTCCACAAATGCCACAGACTGACACATATACACAGACATATGTGTTCATACCCAACAGCAATGAAGAGTTCAGCTCCTCCACCCAAACAGCTCCCTACAGGGACTCTAAGACAGGAGCAGCTGTCCTTGTTTGCATTTGCTTTTTAAATTTCTATTAGATTGCTTTCCATATGTGTGTAGCAAAGCAGTGTTTAAATACTTGGACAATGTTCTCTATGAGGTGTGCAGGTTTCATAAGTAGATACAATAATACATACATGCGCACAGACACACATATATAGATATAGATATAGATAGATATAGATATAGATATGCCAGGTAAAGGTTGGGCCGGGTACAGAATATCTGGAGGACTGTCCTGTCAGGAATTAGCAAGATTTAGAAATACTCTGTAAGAAGTTACACAACTCTTCCCCATTTGACTGCTCAGATACTCACCAAGTAATCAATCACCATGACTCCTCACAAAGATAACATTCTGAGCAAGAGTAAATTACAGAGATGAAATCTCTAAGGGAGTATTTAAACAAACTCTAATTACAAAAGTTTACTCTCTGTAACACTGTCAACTCCTTATCACCAAGACTTCTACAATTAGCACAGGCTAACAGGCTGCTTTAAATCTCAGGTGTAACCGGAACTGCATTGTTACTGTTTGCCTTCCTTGGGTCATTGCAGCAAAGGCAAGGGGACCACTACCATATGAAAAATGGAGTACATGACATAAGAGCTGGTCATATTCGGCCCTAGCATTCTGCTTTATCTCTCACTATTGCAGGCCATTTATTCTTCACCTTCAGCAGTTGTGAGCCTTCGAATCACAGCTGCTTTCTCTCTGAGCAATATGACTTTCACCAAGGCATTTGCTGTTTTGAGTGTAATAGAGGTTTGCAAAATGCCCTGTTTTCAACTGCACTGAATGAGACTATTGAGTAACCTAATGTTGGCCGGGGCCACAGAGCAGGTAACCTTCCACAGCCAGCTCAATCTCACCCCCCATGCCTCAGCACCAACTCCACTCTGAGAGGTTAACACAGATCTGAAGGATTTAGTCAGAGTGACAATGGCAGCAGATCCCAGCCTTGGGCAAAGTAAAACAAGGAGATCCAGCAGCTGTAGCACAGCAGCTGGCAGCAATTTGCCCCATTGATGCTGCCATGGCAGAAGCTCTGGGCCAGTGCTGGGAGGGCTGTGCAGCAGCTGTGGTTCACACTATTCAGTGAACAGTTAATACAATCAATTACTTTCCAAGAATGTCTAATGAATCACTGGGCCATTAACCTGAACAGTCATAATGTATATTCCCAACATCAGTATTGCTTGAATAATCCCCAAGGGAATAATTAGAAGTGCGTAACTTGGAAGAATGCATTGTATGCAACGCATTACTGGATCCTGATAAATACAATGATTCCTCAGCATACTGTCAGGGATTTAGAAAGAAGTCAGTGGATGGAAGACAAAGAGAGAGAGATGAAAGGAGCCGAGAGAGAGCATGATATGAATAACACCTTGTTATGAGTTTAAAGAATTTGTCTATCTCTTTTTTGGCATCAAGATCAAAGATATGAAGCAGAGAAGGAAGGAAGTAACTTAAATGGTCATATTGGTTCTTGACATGTGATTTGGTCCTTCCAGTGGCTAACCTACCAATCTAACTTTCTCCTTATTTAATGTAGACCCTGGAGTCTGCATAACCCAAACTTCAGTTAAAAAACTTAAGTTCTGTTCTAGTTGTAGTTAATTTCATCCTTAAAGTAACGCAAGCAGAGCACACTGACTAATTCACACAAGAGATACTCCAGGAAGAAATTATGCATGAGAAATGCAAATGCATAATTTGCATGAGAGGCAAATTGCTCTGCCTCTGTCCAGGACAGGCACTGAACACTACCTCAAAAGCCTCCAATCCACCATTGTGCCATACCACAAGGCACAGAACATTCAACCTCTGTGCAGTGTTTTAAAAATCATCTAGCCCCCTCCGCCTTTATTTACTACAGAAATTACAATTAGGTGTTTTGGGAGTACATGGCATGCAAAGAAAACATGACTAGCTTCTGCAGGTATGGATAGACATGCTCTTTCCCAAAGGACACTAACCATGAACAACAGAGACACGACCTATAGACAGAGCAGCATTGTGTCTTTGTATGCTTCGTGTTCCCACTCTCATAAGTTATTATTGGTATTAATATTTGTTTAGGTCAATATTAAGGCCCAAGCTGAGCACTGCAACATCCTGTGTCCCTTCACAATAGGATCTGGTAGGCACAGCAGGATAGAGCTATGACCCCAGGAGTCAGTTATTGCAAAATTAAGCTAAGCTAACTTCTCAAAAAAACCCTTGGGTAGAAAAGCTCCCTTTACTATGAGATGACATAAGACTATGAGATGACATAAATAATTAATTTTCCTGTATCTTTCACACTGCAGAAAAGATTTCAGGTAATGCAAGCGTAAAAACATAGATATCTATCCACCATCCACATTTTTTTCCTCATAAGGATGAAGAGTATATTAAGTGACCTTCCTCTCCAATAGGATAAGAAATCTAATGCCAGCTTAGGAACTTAAAGTTATTAGCAGTTACATATTACTGGCAACATATTTTACACCAGACAGCTATGAAAAAAAAAGTCATAAAAATGCAATTAAATGTCTGAACTGTTGCTATTTTGGAAATTAAAACAACACACAGTGTCCTTGCTGCAGCTTATATTACTTACTTATGACTTCTGCAGTTATTTTCACCAGTTTAACCATGCTTCTTTTCCATAAATGTCTGCTGTAAATAGGTCCTTTGGGAACCTTGAGAATAACAAGATCTGTAATAAAAAAATTAATAACACTGAGAGAAAACTCAGGTTGGAAAGGCGTTTTTAGAGCACATTAAAGGGTCTATTTAAAAAAAAAAATACTTGCAGAGAAACATCCCAGTGCTCTGTAGCAGGTAGATCTGAACTGTCACTGCTGAGAAGTAAAAGAAGGGACACCAAGTTTTCAAAATCCACTTCAGGAATAAATTAGTGGCCATTACAAAATGAGTAATAATCTAATTACTTTCCAATCTCTCAGCTGTTGTGGGAAACATGAGGGAGCTGTGGATTATTAGATGTTCTTCTTGTGCTTGAAGATTGGGAGGATTTCTTCGCACATCCTCCACGAGCCACTGAAGCTAAACATGCTGAAAGCAGGCAGGGAAACCCAGGCTCTAGATGGGGCTGTGAAGGTGCAGCATCAAAAAAACTCTCATGTCCCGTGTGAGGGTGTGCAAGCCCTCCTTGTCCAGCCATCTGAGGGAAAGGAATTATTGGAAAAACATGAAAAACACACTGCAGAAAAAAACTGCTGTAACCTGTTTGGAAACAGAAGACTTTTAGTGTCTGGGAGTTGAAAGAAGCACTTCAGGACGTGTGTCTTCTCCTCTTTTCCAAAATGCCAAGTGGCCATCCTGTCTTCTTTTTTTTTTTTTTTCCTTAATTTTTTTTTGAGGCCAGAAGCCAGAAACAAATTGAGGAAATAATCACATTTATGCTGGGCCCTTTTGCTGCAGTCTGTGGTAAGGGTTTTGAATCTTAGACAGACTCTATGCATTATTATTCCATTCAATATATTTATTATATGACTATGAATTATTATTAAATGAATATTTTTTCAGTTCTGGCCCTTCTTTTTAATAGAACGTAGCTTCTCAAATATTGCAAGAACTGATCACACCCAAATGAGGTCACTATCTTAGTTTATTCTTACAATATCCAGGCTTTGTAATGTAAAACAATAATAGAAGAGCACTTTCGTAAAAGCACATGCAAACCCCTTGATGTGATGGAAACAGCTCTGAAGACAAGTTGTAAAAGCCCAGATACATGAGAACTCTTACTCTGCAGAATTTTAGATGGCAGACTTTGGTGAGAGATGTATTTTAACAACTGAAACATCCTCTGCAAAGATGAAAAAAGATTAATGGACAACATACTACTATGTAGTGGAATACCACATTGCCACTAGATTATTTTTAATAATCAGCCAGTTTTATTATTTATTATCCCACCACCCAAAATGTGTTACACCGCAAACAAATGTGAAAGAAAGTACTAAGATGCAGGTTACCTGACAGAGAAGATTTAAGATTTGCCATACTAATCCTGTAACACAAGAACCTCTGTATGATTAGAACTTTATGACAACAGGTAATCAGAGGTCCTTATTAAATAATAATTGTACATAAGATAGTAAAAATCTCTGGTTTTAATTTTATAACCAAACATTGCTGGCAATATTAATATAGTACTACAGCAGTGGCATCCAAGACCTATGTCTCTGACAGCTGCTCTGGGCCCAGACCAAAACTCTGGCTCCCACACCATTAAAAGATTAAATTATTATGCTTTGTTGAAACTTTCTCCTGCTTGCCCTATCTCAAGAGCATTGTATGTGGCTGAGAGCTGCCCTGCTACACTTAGAAGGCAAATGGTTAATAGTAAACTGACATCTGGTACTCCAAAAGAGCCAAGAATGTTACTACAGAGGTCACAAGGTGAGTGGCACAGTCCCCGAATAAAATTAACTCAGAGATTTCATGTAGAGTATCACATTTCTGAGCATATTCTTGACATCTTGTCGTATACACATCACCACTGTTACAAATGGAGCATAATAGCAGTTCCCTTTGAATGTGGTGCTTAAACAGCCAATATTCTTCCAACAAATTTCCTGGTTTTGAAGAGAATTGAAAGCTATACATTTTTAAAGCAATATCTCAATATGAATAAATAGGTCCCTGCAAAGTGTCGACAATGACTAACCAATGGAGACAAAGACTTCTACACAATTTCTGCCACCTTTTTATTTAGTTCTTCTTTTCATATACACATGTACCTGGCAAGACTGCAGTGAGAGAAGCATTACCTGCAGAAACTGCTTTGAAATTATGAGGATCTAAAATGTTCTTTGAGCTTAGTGGTTTAATGTGACAACCTCAGGTGGAGCCTGTGGCTGGCAGTGGTGGCCACTACCTGCTCTGCCCCTCCACGTGCTCCCTGGTTGTCCAGCCCAGCTCCCACTGGTACCCAGGTACTGACAGCAAACTAGGCACAAGCATGAGGTAAAGCATGTTAGTATTGTCTCATGGGGAAAATGTAAAGCAAACTATTTTGGTTTGTATTTGCAATGCACTTGAGTGCAGAGAGGGAGAGGTGCTGGTTCTGCTGATACACAGTAATTACGTGAACTATTATAAAGTGTCTGAGCATTTTGTCTTATTTAATCTGAGTATATAAATGCTGGTCTGTTTATAACCTAATTTCTGGAGATAGCCCTCAAATACCATCTAATTTCACCTTTCCTTCTGTGCTGCACTGCTGTGCAGTCACAGCTGTAATATATGAGGAAATGCCAGCAGAAAACCTTTTTTTTCTCTGCCAATGAGATGACTGAAAAAAATGTTCATAGAGTGGTAAGAAGTGTGAGAACATACTAGTCTGGATGGAATAGTGGAAGCAAACCCAAGACTTACAGAGTAATATATATCTTTTATTATATCAGCTAATACAGGAGCATCAGACAAGCTTCTAGGTATACAGGCATTCCTCACATCTGAAATTACAGCATATGAGAGAAAACCGAATAGAGAAATTCAAATTGGAGAGGAGAGGCAAGGTGAGGCTGTATTTTATCCATAAGATTTTGGCACTTGTGCATTCCATTATCTCATCCAGGTTCCCTTTGCAAGGCCAGTTTCTTCCTCAACATACAATTAATGCTTGTTTCATGAGGAGCAGCAATTTTTAATCTCTCTAAAGGTGAAAGGAACCATAAATGCTATTTCTTTTGCAGTTTAAAGTCTGGTAAGCACCTGCTAGAGCATCCTGTGCATTCCACAGGATAACCAGGTAGAAGAGTCTTTCCTGTCCTCAGCTGCACTTGCTCTTACATTATGAGCAAGGATAAATGTGAGTGTGATTTTCTGTGGATTTTTTGATTTCTCGTTATTACATTCTCTCGTTTTCATCTCTTCTCTCAACAAAACCAAGTTATTTACAGTAAAATTGAACACTTTTTGTTGCCTGCCTATGGACTCACTGATATTTGCATTGTATCATTTTAAGAATGAGAGAGTAGCCCTAGAGCTTAGATCTTAGTAATGTAATTCTAACAGTTTGTAGTAAATTTGTCCAATTTTTATGAACTACTTTTCTTTGACTAAAGGCTGCACTTTGTCTGCAGAATTTGCTCTCCCAAACCATCTGTTCTCCTTGCTAAAATATGTCCTCACTCCTCTCTAAGACTGAAGGCACCCAAACATCCTACATCCACAGTGTCTGCACTTCCATAGGTTTTACTTAGCACTGACTCCACTTGTGAATGCCAGCAGCTCCTGGTGAGCATTTCAAGAGTGCAATCCCAATTTGAACACCACTAGCTTTTGCTGTGCCTTTGCATCTCTTTCCTTCACTGTAAGCCGTCTGTCACCAGCAGCACCAATGCCAAAGGCACCTTATCACCAAAGTAATCTTTTCTCAAAACGTATGTCAGTAGAGTACTTCAAAGCTACACTTACTGTAAAAGTCATACTTGACCCCAGATATACATCAAAGCTACATTTATTTTAAAATTCATACTTGATCCTAGATAATATCTCTTAGTATATTCATGTGTGTTTGTTCCAAATTGTCTTTTTTAGATCAGTTGCTCTGTCGGGTTTTCTCTGGCAATCTGACAACACCAACTGACCAGCAGTGACACAGCAAATCCAACAAGTCATTAATGGTTTTATGAACTGTAGCTAAGAGCCATCAATTCATTGAAGATGTGAATAGCCTATACCAGCTTCATAAAGTCACCTCTAGCATCTGCTCTGCCCAATGCTGAGGGAAACAGTTTCAAGCCACTGTCACAGCACAGGGTTGGGGTACCAGCTGGTGATGACTGCAATGTGACAGCTAGCATGTACCTATGACAACAACTACCCTGAGTGTTGAATAGATGCTGGAGGACACAATAGGGCCATTTCAGTAGAATGCTAGGAATCAGAAATAAATTGTAAGAGACCACTCTTCAGGCTTATGATAAGGCAAGCTAGCTATAACTGTATTCTGCTAAACATGCCTTTCTTCTCCATGACACCAGCAATGACCCTCAGAGGTAAACTACACAGGGCAGTCTCCTCACAACAGGCAACAGTGACCAGACTCCATGTTCTGTGAGAAAGCAAGGAGCATTACAGATCAGATTATTTCATTGCCCCCATCCACCATCCTTAAGCAAGATTTAATAAAGACACTTTTTTCAAGCTTACTGGATGTTTTATTCCTCTAAAAACATTTCCAATTCAGTAACAGACTGTACAGAAAAAAAAAATCTGCTGTATGGCTAAAACAAGAGCCAGATAATAAAACATTTTTCTAGCTACAGTGTGGCAGAAGTCCTATTGTACTACTAGATAAGACTGTAGAGTCCTGTCTCTATAGTTTTACCCTAGGTGAATGACTTGTTAAAGGAACTACATGACTGCCTTTTCTACCACAGTCCTGTCCATTGCCTGTGCACTCTGCACTGAGATCTGAGGGTACAAGTCCTCCCAGTCCTTTGGGATTGTACTAGGCACTGGTTCTTCATCACCACTTCCTTTTGAATATACCTACTGTCAGTGCTGAAAATATGTAAGTCTGCTTTCAAACAATAACTGGAAATATTACTGGGATTAGCTTGCATGTCAGTGTCACTATCCAGTCACTTAACAATCACTCAAAGAAATGATATAAAATATCACTTTTTTACATAGATGAATAATAGAGTGTTTGTCAGTCACTTCTATGCTGACTGAGCCCCTTTGACTTGCTGAAACTAGAGTCCTTTTTTTTCCCTAAACCTCACGAGAAAATGTTGACAAAACAGGCAATTTTCTGCAATTTCTCTGCAAGCTTCTGTCAGCACAAGAGGCAGCCAGAGCCCGCTCATTTCAGATAACACCACAGGGTAACCTTTGACATCCACCCCCTCGCTGCTGTCGGAGGCTCCTCTAAGTGCAACAGTTGTGTCTTTCAGGTTGCAGGATGCAGACCCACAATTTGGGCTCTTGTTCATTGAAGGCAGCCTTTGTTTCCCAGCTGACTAAGAAGCTCTTATAAAAGGGATAAGAAATGTAGTTAATAGCTTGAGAGTGGCCTAATCATCGGCTGCTATTACCCCTCCAATATTAGGGAGGATGACAGACCTATCAATAACAGAGCCCCAGGTGAGGTACAGCAGCTGATAAGGTGAACTTTGGCTTGATCTTTGCTCTGCAGAGCACAGCACTTATTTGAAAGAGAAGCCAGCACCTATTTTTTTTTCTTCATATTGTGCTAAAAATCATTCAGCTGAGCAGCTTCTGTTGTGTTTTTCTGTCTTAAACCACAGTGATTTGACCAATTTAATTTATAAGCAGAGATGAAAACTGAAGAACTCCCCTATCATCAGATCACGGAAGCTAGAGATATGCACCTGTGTGATGTATCCACTCATGTGAAAGTAAAAGGAGGTGAAATGAGAAAGCAGGTCTCCATGTGCTACTCCTCTTTACACACATGTGATGCGTGCACAGATTTGCACATGCATACATCATACACACGTCAACCAGCTAACTTTTCCTTGAGTAAACAACATGTAAAAGCTAAACATGCAGCAAATATATTGTAACATCATTTTATGGTCACAACAAGTTAAAACAGGAAAAACTACAGGCTAGAGAGACTGGATGCACTCTTGCTTGGAAACAAGACCAAGACAAGGCCAAAAAGTAACCAAGTTCCTTTTAGTACCACATAGTCTCGGAAGTTACCGGAAATTAACTAAGAGAGGAAGGACTGGGAGGTATGGGAGAAGAAAGATGAAGATCCAGAGTTGATGAGAGGACAAGGAAGACAGAGCAGAGAGTGGATATGATGTTTAACCGACCTCTCCCCTGGTTACGTTCTCTGCCCCCAGTCTGGAAAGGAAATGAGAACAGACCCTCATCACCGCAGGCTTAGTTCCATCTCTGGAAATGAGTGTGAGTCCTTCCACTGGCTGCACAATGCAGCCAGTGGTCTGGGGCTGCAAGAAGTTGGTGTTCAAGCAGCTAGTACTGGGACTAACTCACCTTCCATCATGATACTGAGAAAGGATGCAAACCACAGAGTCCTCAGCAGGCAGCTGCAGGCTCCCATTATGTTGCACTGAATGGAGGTTAGTATTTAGAAGAGATCACAGCTAAGCAGGCTTTTTTCATTGTCAAACTGTGTTTAGTTCGGTGGGTTTTTAAAAATCTATTTAATCCTTTTCTTTTGAAATAAGGGAACTTTTAATATAACCAGAGATATTGCTTTTAAAGAGATCCAGTTTTTTGAAATTTTTTTTTCCATCAAGTATTTAACTGGAGTTTTGTTACTAATGCTGGACTTATAGTAGCTAAAGCCAATATAATACTTTCCTGAAGTATTGCTCAGAACTACTTAAGCTAATATTTCTAAAGCCAGAATTCTTTAAAAAGCTATGGGCACAATCTCAAATGGCTCAGAGCCATGTACTTCAGAGTCTGACACTGAAGTTATTTTTTTTTCTAGGCAACTTCTATATTCTTAAACTATTGTGGCAAATCTTGCATCAACTTCTTTGACATCAGCCTCCTTCTGAGAACATAGTCCTGGCACTCTGAAAAGCATTAGAATTTATAATCCTAACACTTATGAGAGGATGCAGTGAACAGATTAGGATCTAAACCCAAGGAAACATGAGCCCAGAAGAAATAATCTCTGTGAATTCTAGCAGCATGCTGAGGTGAAGGAACCTCCCTGGCTGTGCTCCGGGGCCCTCTGTGATCTCCTGGCTCAGAGGATTAGGCAGCTCCTTGCACAGAGATTGCTTCAGCCTGCAAACGCCAGCATGGTCTGGGGGCACAGAGGGGAGCAGCTTTGGTCTGAACGTCCCTGCGGTTCTGGAGGCTCAGCCTGGCCACAGCCAGGGCGTGGGGCAGGCCGGCACCACGTCCACACCACCTCTGGTCCCCCTTGGGCAGCGCTGGCTCCCACCGCGGGGCTGCTCACAGCACCGCGGCAGAGCCCGGCACTGGCCGCCGCTCCACCCTGAGCTGAGACCCTGAGGGGCCAGACTGGCTCTGT
>QUSF01000133.1:515680-526071 GCA_003676055.1 Chloebia gouldiae
GCGGGAGGCGCCGGGGCTGTCGGTGCCGCGGGCTGCAGCGATCCCCGGGCGGGCCCCGCCGGTGCGGCCGCGAGATCGCGGTCTGCAGGCCGCGCCGGCGACGGGAGGGATCCCTGCGAGCGCTGCTAGGGCTCACGGCATTTTAAAGCAGCGTAGATGTGGCTTACGTCTTCTACCCAAGGCTCTAGCGTGGAGGTTGCTTTTTAAATTGTTATTAATTGAAGTAGAAAGACTTCGTTCTTTTATGAGTTTGGAGTAAAAGTGCAGAACAAAACAGATTGTAGAAGAAGGGAGCGAAACCCCTTTCGAAAACCGGTTTGCTTGACTTCTGTGGTTTTGCTAATTGAAAATATTTTACTTACTTTTTATCTGCATGACGACTTAAAATACAAAAAAGTCTCCTATCCTCTGGGAATGTTTTTGTGGTGACATGCTGACTCCCTGCTGAAAGATGGCAGTTTAGATTATCAGTAATTGTATATAAATTCTATAGGCATCTGTCTTTAAACTTCAGTTGAACATCTTCTGAAGGCTTGTTTTTTTTGTAGGCAACTATTGAAAAATAGAATCTTAAATCTGAGACTATTCTGAAGGGAGGTAAGAAGCTGCATCTGTGTAAGAAAATTGATTTGTTTCAAAAACTGGATGTAATACACACAAGGTATAAGATAACTTGAAATCCTTTAATAATTATATCAAATTGTTTTAAGCAAAGTGGTAAGAAAAACTAACAATTGAACTGGTGCAGTATTCCATTGCTCCCTGGAAAAGTATTGGTAACTGATTCAGTTCTGAAGAGGGTTGGTGCTTTGAGGAAAAGAACATGAGGAGTGCTGAAGATGGTAAATTTAAAGGTGGTCTTCTGCAATTATATGAGTGGCACCTTCGTGGAACCTGACCACGGAAAGCACTTGCTGCTCCATGGCTCTTCAGGAATCCCACAGCACTCAATTATCAAATAGAAAAATTGCATAAGTTTAACTTACTCAAGCAGTTAATGTTGGTTTTTCATAGTGGCATTTAAATTTCTGACATTTTAAATTACAACAGTGTGCAAATTTTTCTCAAATTCAATTTAAAATTTCAGTGCATTTGAAAAAGCTGTATTACTGCTACAAAGGCTGTTAACCTTTTGGTAAAACATCTGGATTGTGTGAAAATCTGGGAGCTCTTAGCTGAGATTCTGTCATGTAATTGTTATGTTGTTACAAATGCACGAGAAACAAGCAGGAAAAGTTCTGTGCAGCAAAGGTATCAATTTCTTGATTGACCTTTTAAATTCTCTCTGATTTCCCCAAAAGGAACATCATAATCCTAACCCTAACCCAAATATATCAATAAGCTTGGAATTAAAAATTGTACAAGCTGTTGTTATTCCACCTTTCAGTTAGTGAAACAATAGGGAAATACATGAGAAGGGTCATAAGCCTTATTCTTAGTGGGGTTCTGCCTGTGCTTCCAGCCTCATCCTGTGAGTTGATACAGTTGCTTTTGAAAAATTGATCTGAAGAGAAATATTTCAGGAGTAAAATTAGTGTTTGTTGGGAGATAAATGAGATTATTTTGTTGGCATTTGAAATACAAAATCTTTAATAGGCTGGTATAAACTGTGGAACATCCTGGAGTGAGAACTCTACTGTATAATTCCATGAAAAAATGGTTTCATTAGGCTAAACTCGTGTTTGAAATGCTTAGTCTATCCAAATTGCATAACTTGCTGTTGGTAGCTCCTGCTGTAGTTCATGAATCCTTTTGAAGAGACGAAACACAGCAAAATATGCTGGCACAGCAATTTATGGCCTTAGTACAGCTTTCAGAAGAGAGAAATGAGGTGGCTTGAGAGAAGTACAACAGTGGCAAAAGGTTGAGTTCCACGCCAGTCTGTTAAGAAAAAAGAAAAAAACTTAGGAGAAAATGGAATGGTCAATACTTGACCAAGCAGAATTTCTAATTTTATTTATTTTTATTTTATATTTTTTTCCTGCAGCACAACACTAAATTTGTAATGAAATGGAGTCTGGGTCAAGCTCCTTTCGAGTGGAATTTCCAGATTTTTCTAGCACCATTTTGCAGAAGTTAAACCAACAGCGCCAGCAAGGACAGTTATGTGATGTGTCCATTGTGGTTCAAGGCCATCTCTTCAGAGCCCATAAAGCTGTTCTTGCAGCTAGTTCACCTTACTTCTGTGATCAGGTTCTCCTGAAAAACAGCAGGCGAATAGTCCTGCCTGATGTGATGAATCCCAGAGTATTTGAAAACATTCTTCTGTCTACCTATACAGGCCGGCTGGTAATGCCTGCGCCAGAAATTGTTAGTTACCTGACAGCAGCGAGTTTCCTTCAGATGTGGCATGTAGTGGATAAGTGCACTGAAGTGCTTGAGGGAAACCCAACAGTTCTGTGTCAGAAGATGAATCATGGCAGTGACCATCAGTCCCCAAGCAGTAGTAGCTACAATGGCCTTGTTGAAACCTTTGAACTTGGCTCTGGAGGACAGACAGAATTCCACAAAGTGCAGGAGCTAAGGGATGGTGAAAATGAAGAAGAGAGCTCTAAAGATGAACTGTCATGCCAGCTGACAGAACACGAGTATCTTCCCAGTAATTCTTCAACAGAACACGATAGACTTAGCACTGGAATGACCAGTCAGGATGGGGAAGAGGGAACTAGTGATAGTGCAGAGTACCAGTATACCAGACCAATGTACAGCAAACCCAGCATCATGTCTCACAAGCGGTGGATCCACGTGAAACCAGAAAGGTTTGAGCAGGACTGTGAAGGCGTTGATAATCCTTATGATGAACACCAAGTTTCTGAATCCATGAATACCATCCAGGCAGATCACTCAATCCAGTCTTCAGGTGTTGAAGATTTTCACATAGGTGACAAAAAGATGGAAGCAGAATTTGATGAACAGGCAGATGAAGGTAATTATGATGAACAAGTTGACTTCTATGGGTCATCTATGGAAGAATTTTCTGGTGAAAGGGCAGATGGAAATTTGAGTGCTCACAGACAGGATCTTATGATGGCAGCGGGCTATGGTGAAAGCATTGACATGGCTGCTGGGATTAAAGAAGAAACGTCTCTCACTGGATTCTCCCATGCTGATAAGCTCTATCCTTGTCAGTGTGGGAAAAGCTTTACACACAAAAGTCAGAGAGATCGGCATATGAGTATGCACCTTGGTCTTCGACCTTATGGCTGTGGTGTCTGTGGTAAGAAATTCAAAATGAAACACCATCTTGTAGGCCATATGAAAATTCATACAGGCATAAAACCGTATGAGTGTAACATCTGTGGGAAAAGATTTATGTGGCGGGACAGTTTTCATCGGCATGTGACCTCCTGTACCAAGTCCTATCAGGCTTCTAAAGCTGAGCAGAGTACTACTGAGATGAACTGAGACATTAGTGCTTACATTTGTTTAATAGAGTAAGAAAAATAAACTAATTATGCAAATAATGTCTGGTACTTGCTAGTGTACGTTCTCAAAAAAATGTTTTAATAAGTATGCTGGTATGAACAGATCAAATGTATTTTGCTTCCTGCAATATTACTTCAGGTGTTTATTGTGGGAAGTGCATGTGGTTAATCTGAAAGGTGCCTGTAAAGTGAGGTCTGAGATTGATTGCAATCACAGCAGTATTTAGAAGCTGTCTTGTATTTCCAAGTCATCTAAAGTCACAGTAAAACTCAGCTCTAAATTGACAAAAATCCTGAAAATACTTAGATGAATGAGAAATTCAGGTAGTACTCCTTAATGGAAAAGAAAACTAAGATGACCAAACTGGCTTATATGATTCACATTTAAATGAAAAAAAAAGAATTCCATCTCAAGGTGAAGACTGCCAACATACTTAACATGCATCATTAGGTAGCGTGCCTCATTCAGTAGCCTTTGTTGTATTGCTTAATGAAAGGCAGTGGTAAAGGTGGTTTGGCTTTCCGTTACCCATATTCTTTTTTTTAAATTTATCTTCAGTAAAATAAATGTCTAATTTTGTGCTGATTTCTATTTAGAGTCTGTAATGCACTTACAGTTTTCACTATATAAACTTCAGTATATATTAAGTATACTTCATACTTGCTCTTCTAGAGTCTAATGCTGTACAACTCTTGGCTTCATTAGATTTTAATTACTATGTTGTGAGAGCTTCTAGAAGTGTGTGTAATAAGTATGTCTTATTAAAAAATAAGACATCAACTAAAAGTAAAATGTAACGTTTGTAACTTAGTCAAATTAGTAAAATATTTAAAGTGTAAATTTCTGTTCAAATTTTTGTGGCTTACTACAGTAGCAAGTACCAAACTCTGGATTCATGAACTGACTTGTTATTGGTACAAAAACTTCTCTGAGAACTTCTATCTAGTTTTAGAAACCTGCTTTAGGAAAATTACATAGTCATTGATAGGTATTTATACTTTTAATTCTTTACTATTTGAATAGTATATAATACTGATTCTTGGTACTGAACTACTGTGACTGGTGATCACAAGCAGAAATCTTGTTTACTTCCTCGAAGTTGCTTGTGGAAAACAGTAGGAAGTATGTGATTTGGATCTTCTAATGGTACTGCAGAACATGGTACCATGCTTATGTCTGAGGCTGGTATTTTTGGGGGGAAAGTGACACTTGTTCTATGTTAAGATGAGGATCTATGTGTGGGGCTCTCATTCATGGAGCTAGATGGAGGAGTGTGTATAGTTGTAAGGGACGCTGCCAGCTCTGCAGATTGAGTGAAGGCATCAGTTGTAAAGGTGACAACAGGATCTTGGGGTTGAAAGCTTAATGCAGTCCAATGCAAAAGCAATTGCTTCTTAGTAAGCGAAAGCTTCTTCATAGCTTACTGAAATATGACAAGGAAAGAACACACATAGAATATAATAGAAAGAGGTGATAACCAAGTACAGTGCTGCCCACAAGGGGAAAAAGTTAAAGACCTAAGCCTGTCTGGCCCCAATTTCTGTATTAGGCCGTGCTGTGTGCAGAATAATGTACTGGAACAGATGACCCTGTATGGTGAAGCAAAGCCACACAAAGATTATTACACTTCGGATTCTTTTTTGAACTCCCAGTTACAAATTGTCTTAAGATACAACTGAACTGTATCCTGAAAGTGAATGTCTGCTGCAAGCTGAGGGTTTTCTACTCAGTGAGCTGTAATTACTGTAATTTCTTTACCGGCATTCTACTTAAAAACCTTTTTTTTTTTTTTTAAGAGGCTCTTAATTATTAATCTTATAATGCTTCAAATATTTTTTCATATGGAATTTTCTTAAAACAGATGTTCCCAAGTACAATGAACCCATTGCTGGCAATGGGCATGAATGATCAGCACCACAGAGTTCCTGTTCTTAGCACTTAATTGAACTCTACAGATACCATGGTGGCTATGTTTAACCTTTGTGATCAAGGTACTGAAACAGGGATTTTGCTCATTAACACTGTAACCTGCTTAATGTATAGCACTTTGTATTTAAACAAAACAAAACCAAAAAAAACCCACAAAAAAACCCCAAAAGAAAAACGACAAAAAAAACCAAACCATAATACTTTATAAGTATGTTTTTTAAACTTAGAAATTATATTCCCTCTATGGTTTGTTTACACACTGCTAACACTGTCCTTTTTAATACTAAAAAATACTATAATGCTTGCCTGTTTACATGAGGGTAGAGGAAAGGGTTCTTGCACTCTGTGGCCCTATTTTTCCATTCTCCAAGGCCTTACCCATGGTGTCATTTCTGCAAGTACCATCATCACATTTGAAGGAAGGCATTAGAATCATAGAATGCTTTGGGTTGGAAGGAGACTTTGAAGGTCATCTACTTCCAACTCTCCTGCCATAAGCATGACAACTTCAACTAGGCCAGGTTGCTCAGAGCCCCATCCAACCTGGCCTTGAACATGTCCAGGGTGTTTATTCTCATATTCATTTCAAGGATGATCTTGTATATTACATTAGTACTCAGCCCCTTTCCAATTGTCACTTTAGTTTTGCATAAAAAGGTAAGGGTGCCTCTTCCCATTTAACCATAAAAAAGGCTGGACAGAAACACCAGTCTGAAAACTATGGTCAAAAAAAAAAGTCGAACTCGGACCATCCTACAGAGCTGCCAGCAAAACTGTTTC
Organism: Chloebia gouldiae; assembly: GCA_003676055.1. Classification (NCBI taxonomy): domain Eukaryota; kingdom Metazoa; phylum Chordata; class Aves; order Passeriformes; family Passeridae; genus Chloebia; species Chloebia gouldiae. The sequence continues at coordinate 521,816 of QUSF01000133.1, forward strand.
TTTTACCAGCTTGGAATAACTTTTATATGGGATATTTCAAGGTTTGATGTTACTTCTATTTGCAGTTAGATTACTTTGAAATAAAGCTTTAAAATCAAATATACTGCGAGAGACACTTTAAAGATTTTATAACAGGTTCAGTAGATCATATTGTAGAACCATGTCCTTTTTTAATGACTTAGCACGAATAGTAATTTTTTAGTATTTGCCTCTTGCTGTTTTACCCCATACTATGGCATTGTCTTGAAAGTCCAGCAAATGTTGCTCCACTGATTTTTGTAGCACTTGGCTTTCTGCTGTTAATTTACATGAAACCAATTGATTGCAGGAAAATACTGATCTGATTGTCATGAAGTCAAGTTGAGAGGATTAATGATTTAAGGACAACTTGAGATACATGTCTAAAATCTTTACTTTTGCATGTCACAGGTGAAACAGTTGTCTTGCAGTGTTTTTCTTGAATTCAGTTTATTGCCCTTTGTCAAATTTCTAACCACCATTTCAGGTACCGGGGAGGAAGATAAAAAAATCACTTAAACCATCTTCCTCAGGCTCAGCTTAAGTCTAACACCTCTTCTCCCTGCCTTTGTATTCTCAGTTTCCCTTGCTTTCACCAAGCGTTGTATTCAGTTCCTGCCATTTCCTTTAGTAAGGTGACAGGTCACAGCAGAGGTTGGGGTCATATGCACAGTTCCTTGTCTGATGCTTTTAATTTCTTAGTGGGTGTCCTCTGGTGCTTTGGCCTGGTCAGTGTCACTATTCATGGTGACACTGGGCCACAGTCCCTTCAGGGATGTGTCTGTTCCAGCCTGCTTCTTCTGTGAAACTCCATTATTTCAGAGGTGTACCTGCTCTGGCAGGGCTTTAGCTGTAGGCCAAAGTCATCTTAGAAGTGATCTCCTCAGGCAGGGAGTGTGTCCTTCTGTGAGTGTGTCTATACATGTTCTCAGTGACTTCTTCAGGTGTTTTCCCAAGAGCAGCTCTTCAGTTTCTCCACCTGTACCCAGGAGTATCTTCTCCATGTGTCTCCCTGCACCTCTTGCTAGCAGCTGCCACTCTTCCTTAAGTATATTTAAGCAGAAGCATTATGTGCACCTCTGGTTGAGATTTTGGCTCGCAGTGGATTGTTCTCATCCATTTTTGGTGCACACTGATCTTCTTGTGACTAGTGCAGGGCAGCCTGCAAACTCTAGCCACGCATCACCTCTGCCACTGGTGGCCAGTGCAGTTGAACACAGCAAGCCAAGATATACAAATGCAGCTTCTGTCAAGCTTCTGACATCTTTGCTAATCGAGTGGTCTTGTTCAAGGTATGAAAAATTATTTCTTATTTGTGGGGAGGAGGGAAGCAATCCATATATATATATATATGTATATATATAATATGACTGCATATGTATATGATGAATTTCATTAATCTTCCTGTATGCTTCATTACCCTTGATGATGTGGCTGTTGGCTGTAGTAAAATGAGTGTCTTCTGAAAACCAACAATATTGTATTCCCAGGTGGCTTTCACTTTCCTGCTGCTTTGAAGCCATTTGTTGTCCTAGCAGTAGCAAGAAGACTTAATGATACTACAGCTAAGTTCCTTTTCATTCCATTTTGTAACTATGATGTTAATTACCATGGAATCTCTGTAACTGCCATTATGCAAAATTCAACTGTTAGCAGAGTTAAAATCTGCTTAGGTGTATATCGGACCCTTTTGAGGGAGAAGGTTCCTATTTCACACACCAGTGTCGGTTTGCAGGGTGCTTTTTTGTTTCATTTTTTAAACTTGTTAGTTTTATGGGTGAGCAGATAGACCCTAAAAGATATTGTCAGTATAGTTTTTGGTCACAGCTTTTTTCATCTGAGGTGTGTCTAAGGTTGAGAAACCGTCCTGTATCATAAGCAAGGCAGATGATCAAAGGCTGATGTATTGAGCATTCCAGTATTACTGATCATGAAAGAATGGAGGCATATCAGGGTTTAGGGTTTGTAATCTCAATACTTTTGCCAGGGTGCCAACAAGATAACCTGTCTCTGAATTATGAGAGCCCACAGCAGTACATTGAGTGTTTTGCTATAACAGAATTAGGACCTTTCTCAAAGCAACAAAGAAAGGTTGGGTTTTTTTGTCTTTTAAGTGCTTCATTGAGTAGCTTGGCTTCTTTAGCTATTAGCTGTAAACTGTCAGTGGCCTAGGGGAACATGCTGGAAAAGAAGATGGTATATTTTTAATGTGATTAAATTGCAAGTTCTGATTTTTGCTTGAAGCCTGTGTCTGTCGATTCCTGCTCCTTTTATTTTATTCATGGGATTCCATATTTCTTTCAGAAGTGTAACTGTTTATGCAAGTCAAGTGAATCTTCCTTAATGAGCTATAAGTTTTTATTCTAAACAAGTCATTTATAATAGTAAATTTGCATATCTTGATATTTTGTGAGATGTTATGCCTGTATTGCAGAGGTTGGATAGTTTTGTCTATAAATATTGCTGTCTTAATTGTACAGCATGGTTTTAATTTAATGTTACTGTTCAATATTTTCTTCTTATAGAAGAGTCCCATGCCCCTTTTTTTCTATAACATGTTTTAATAAATGTTATCTGTCAACTTTGTAAATGTTTTCTTAAGCTTGAATGAAAGGAATGCATGTCTAGTACTAGTATTTAATATTTCACTTTGCCAAAATAAGTGCTCAAAAGTACAAATCCAAAAGTTGTTGATATATAACTTTATTAAATATATTATAAAATGTATCTAGTAATGTGTCTTCTTGAAATAATGATAACATGCCAGCCTAGTCTAAGAAAACATTAAACTAAAACCTGATTTTTATGGCACAGTGAGTTGGATTAATTTGTGGAATTAGACCCATTTCTTTTCTGCTTTAGGTAATTGGTTTCCATGCTAGTTCAAATTTGTCAAACAGGTTTTGTTATAACTGTTTTTTGCAGAAAGGTGATCTCTGAAGTTACAATAGAGAATGTACATGCTGATAGGAAAATTCCAGAACACTCACTTCATAGTAGCATCAACCACATGTTCGAAAGGTACAGTTGAAGTAGGTACAGATAACATAGATTTTTTTTTTCTTGTGTAAGTATGAAGGAAGTTTCATGCTGTGAAAAGTATTAAAGATTAAGTTTCTCTTACCTTCCTGTGAGGATTCTTTCTCTCCTTTATTAAATTTAGGTACTTATACTGAACACTTGATTTTGTCCAGCCTCCATGTGCTCAGTTCTTGTGGAACTGTCCCAGCTGCTGTTTAATATGTAAGCAAAAAAATGAGCTTGCTCTTATTGGAAGCATGTTCAGTCAATACCTGGAGAAGTCAATATTTATGTAACACAGTCTTCAGCAAATTATAATGGAATATGGTACAAGAAAATTAATTTTCTATTTTGGCTACATTTACTGAACACGGAAGAATAAGCCCAAAGTTTTCTGCCTATTCAGAATTAGTTGTTTGAGCGTTTTTTATCTGAGTGAACAAATACAGTTTGTCTCTGTGCTCTGTAACTCTGTTATTTGTGCCCTGGCCAGGATGCTTCCCAGGCCACTGCTTTATTTGATCAGCATCCAATGCCTAATGAAGATTCTGTTCTGTGTGTTAAAGGGAGAGAAGGACATACCTGCAGAAGACAGAATGTGGTGTCTGGTTAGACTGGGTGGATACCCCGGAGGACCTACTGGCACCAGTCCCTCTTAAGTGTTTTCAAGTAGTACAGGATAACCAGCACATGAACTGTCTGGTTCATAAACTGAGTCGTTGCACTACCCGACCTACAAGCATATGCAGGATAACACAAAACAAAAAGCCCACGCTTGCTGGCAAGGCCAGTGTAACACCGGTGAACTTTTTAATTCTTTGCTCAATAAAGGTGGCAGTTAACAGCTGGAGCAAGGGATGTCCTCCCCAGAAGCTCCCTCGCTGTGTCCGTGACTGCCCAGCGGGGCACGGCTCGGAGTGCGCGATCTCTTCTGGAGCTGCCAGAACACCGTGAGAGTTCTCCAGGAGCTCTGCCCGCGTTCGCAGCGGCTGCAGCCCGCCCAAATCCGCGCGGCTCGGCGGCTCGCAGCGGCGCGGGGCACCGCCCGCGGCCGGGGCGGCGCCAGGAAGCGGAACGGGCGCCCGGGAATCAGTTCCGGGTGCGGGCGGTGCGGGAGCGGGCGGGAAGCGGCGCTGGGAGCGGGCCGGGCCGGCCGGGATCCGCCATGTGAGAGCCGCGCACAGCCCCAGGTGAGCGGGGGGCGCGCGGCCGCGGCG